>VZRZ01002346.1:180644-201793 GCA_013398175.1 Climacteris rufus | reverse complement strand
AAAAAAAAAAAGAAAAAAATCTGGGTAGAACATTGAATGTAATGATATTGTTTAAGAATCAATCAATTTACACAATTTGTTTTGAAACTTACTCAGTATACAAGCCTGCTCCCTTTTATTCTCAAAATTCCCACATAATCTAAATTTTAGATGCATTAAAAAAAAAAAAAATAACCCCCACAGAACAAACCACCACAAAATCTCCACCAGAAAAACTTTGTGCAATTTATCTTTCAACAGCATTTCTCAACTATCTTTCAATTCATTATGAATGCTATGTTCATTTTTAGTTTCAGAATAAGGACTAGCATTATCTAAACACTTTGAGTAAAACATTAATATAAATATATAGATAATACTTCTATTTCATCAGTCTTCAAGTATGTTCATTTCACAGTTAATATAACATTTCTTAATTAAACACCTCTGTTATTCAGCATTCGTCCTTCTAGATGAATTTCATGAATCCAATCTACAAAGTGGATGGACATTCCCCTTTTATGGATATACAAATACTATTGAGTAATTTCTTAAATCTAAGCATTTTCTCGCTTGTTCTTTAGATATTAGATGAATCTTCTTTACTTTCAGAATTTATGGTTCCTTTCTGGAACTTTATTAGATCATAGACCTGCATTTGATGCAATGAAAAACAGGAATACTCTAAAATATTATGTGTCAGGTTTTATCTACCTGGCTGTATTGCAGTGCATTAAATGAAGATTTGACCTGCTGTTTTTCCTCTGAAGAGCTGCCTTTTGATTTTGCAAACTGTCTATGTTCTTTCTGCAAAACAGATGAGATGATTCCTTACAAAATCCACCAAAAATAATTATTTTCCTGGAAAGAATAGGAGAGTCAAACAACTACTCATGTTAAGGAAGTATCCAAATTTGGGGCTTAATTTTGCCTTCAGACATTCGATTGCAATCTCTACTATACCAGTTGAAAATTAATTTACTAGTTTGAGGGCAGCATTGGTCCTATATGATTAATACATTCTGACAATTTAAATTAGGTGTAGAATTATTCAATTTATTTCCCTTTTTCTAGTGATCAGTTACTGAATACATCACACACCATCAGTGCTTTATTCCCAGTCTTTGTCCATAAAACTGGGTTTGGTAACTTCTTAACATGAGATTTATTATTTTCCCTGAATATATATCATATTATTGACAATAAAAAAAGGACAGTTTTGTTCAAAGCATCAAATTATGCAAATTAGCTATAATAAGACAAATGGATGTCAATATGTGCTATACTGCCTCCTACAATTACTGTGATAAAGACCCATAAAGAAGTGGGCAGTGAGGCCTCAGGGAGGTATTGCCTTTTCAGGAGGTGAGGAGCACACTGTCTTTCATGTACTCTCTTTAGACGAAACTAATCTACGAGGAGCTCCTGCCATCCTTAAAATAGAGTAATAATTACTATGTGAGATTGTGCTGTAGCCTGGCCTAATTATTAAGGTCATGGCAAGTTTTCCAACTGACTTCACAGCTTGCAGAATTTTTTTCCTAAATACTACTGGACTGAAACTCACATGACACAAGATGCAGCTAAACTGACTGTCTTAGGTCTCAAGCAAGTCTATGCTCTAGGGGAAACCAGTCATCCTGTATAGGTAACACAAGCAGGGGCTGAGCCCACAAGACAGGAACCCATGTGAGGAAGCTAGGCATATCCAGTATTCCAGGCATGCAACAACATCAGCTCATAAAAATAATCCTGAAGAAACACAGGAAGATTGAGTTAAGAGGGCTCCCTGGGATGCTAGATCAAGTTGTCTGCTACCAAAGGCATCCGTCCCACAGCTTGTTACTTGCAGTTCCAGGGAATTTAGTGTCTTTCCCACCTTGGAAAGCTGCTGCAGAACCTGAAGCTGGAATGGTCAGACCAGCCTCTTCTCAGAAGTAGGCCTCAAAGTTGGTGATATTTCTTTACCACCTCTTTCCTCTTGGTCCTATTTAATTACATCCTTCTGCAACATGAACTCTTACAACCCTACACAGTATTCAGCTTGTGATGTCTTCATATTTTTTACTTAGTCTTTTAGTAATCTAAATGCTATTGTATTGGCCTTTCCTTTACTTATACCATAGCGGCAGGTCATAGCCATGCTATGAATAAGTGTTACAGCCACTGAGTCTTTTCCAACTTAACAAATTCTTGCTCATAAGTGTTTTGGTTTTTGTATGTTCTCTCCTATTCAAACCAAATATGTGACACCATATTTTATGTTACTGAATTTAATGTGATAAATAGGAGGTCTGAGAAGGAACTGATTTACAGCTCCTAGTCCAAACTGATGGCCTGGAGTCAATGAGTACAAAAGCCTATCTTCTATTCATAGCACCAAATTTAGCATATACTCACAAATTTTGCATGCTCATCACCATCTTATCTCACTTACAGACGGTAGGAAAGAAACTGTGGTCTATTCCTTCAAGATAAAAGGTGTACAGAAGGAAGAGGGTGTGAAAAATCACACAAGTTTAAAGATTACCATTTTATAACACTCCGCTCCAGAAAAGCTGCTTTCCAAAGTGGAATATGCAAAAATGCACCTTAAATGTATTAAGCTATGTTAAAGTGTGGTGTTCATTTTCAACATGAATAAATATAAGCATTTTGTCTGTATTTTATGATGTATTTTGGAAGTAAGAAAGTTATTTGCTCTTTCAGCAGTAGATGTTCTGTGTAACATCTCAGGTTAAAATTTGTTAGTCAATTCACTCATTTTTAAATGAGTCAGTCATTACCTTTTTAAAAAAGAAATCATATAACAGAAAACATCTATAAAACTCTCACTTCATTTCCACTGATCTGATAGCTTTTTCTGTGGAATTACAAAATGCTAAATGGCTCATGAGGGTGAACCATAGCAAATAGAATCTTGATGTTCACTTTCTTATTATGCAACAAGACTGTGAAAACGTCCCAATAGGTGTAAGAGCAAAATGGAATGAGGTGATAAATAATTTATAACTAGAGAAAACTAATCAGAACTCCTCAACTCCCATTGTCCCCATACAGGTGCTCAATTACTTTTTTGAAGGGGCCAAGAGACCAATAACCTGACGTCTGGGATATAAATGAATTTTATTATTAAGGAAGATATTAAAACTTATATTAGTACACTAAAGTAGCTAATCTACATTCTGTACAGATTTTCTACCAACCTTTCATGTCCCCTTCTTGCTGGGCTGCTTGCACAGTGGTGAGTTTTCCTAGAGCAATCTGCCGATTTTACGTAAAATCAATGATTTCACCTTTACTACAGTCAGTTCTAATGCAGTCTCTGTGGGGTTTGTAATACTTTTTCTGCCTTATTTTTTTTAATATGCTTATCCCGGTCCTTTAGAGAAAAAGATCTTCATTATATATCAACAATTACATAAAAAAAAAACTAATGGAAAAGTATCTAAGTCATTCACACATCTGAGTTCATTATTCTGACTGCAACAGCCTACTCAAGAATAATAATGCAAAATTTACAATGTGCATTTACAGTGTGCATTTAACATCTGTATATCAGATGCAGACCTATTTGTAAGTAGACTAAACATGATTAAGGATGAGAAAGAAATATTTGATTAGATACAGCAAGGTTGATTAGAATATTTATTTGTTTTTAAACCTTCATAAAAGTAGTAATAGTAGTAATAGTAACAGTCATCCTCATGTTTTGTTAAGTAATTTTTTTAAGCCCCAACCTACCTTTGGAAAAAACAGAAGGATACAAAATACCAGTGTTTTTCAAGGTAATTTTTCTCACTTTAAAGCACAGTTTCCTAACTGAATTATGTCTGGTCATTCTCAATGCTCTTCCTTGCCCTTCTGCATTTTACTCAAGTTGCTTTGGTATTGAATGTTTGCAGTCAACAAGTGGAAGAAATACTCGATATTTATCTTATTGGGGTGTATAACAGAGTTAAAGACAGGGCTCAAGTAACGTGTTGGTAACAGATACTGGGTTTCTGGATAATAAGGTTTTAAAGCAGAGATGAGAAGTGTGTATAATTATAAATGAAACCCTGCAACAAATAGTTGACTATCCCAAGCAAGAACAGTTTATTCTCACATATGTATAAATGCCTGTGTGATTACCAAGATTTTGAAAGTAAAATAAACGTATGATGAAAAATCAAACTTACCAATAAGCACTCTCTTTAGACACAGCTATTGAAGTAGGTAATATTTGATGAATATGGTCTGTATTCTGTGATCCTCCACACTGTTTTCCCTAATGTATTACTATTTACTGTGTTTTATTTCAAACACTGCAATCTCTTCCCAAAATACTGCTCTCATATGAGTTGCACAAAGAGGGTCTAATAAAAACCCAAAGTGCTCTCACTGAACTCACTCTCAATGAAATGCAGTGGATTACTAAAGGCCTTGCATATTCTGGTGCCACCTCAATGTCCTCTACCATTTCTTCTTAATCTTTGTTCTGCTTTATTCAAGTTACTTTTGTAGCTTGTAACAGTTCAATGACTTTGTTTATTTCTTTCTTTCACTTCTGTCTAATCTTTAAGCAGTCCTTGATTTGATTGCAGATATTCTACTTCACATCCAAAGCACTCAATTAACGTATTATTTTAGTGCTGATAACAATGACTCTGTACTCAAAAATTATACATGAGAAATTAAAAATGTATCTTAGTTTCATATGATAAAACTCTTTACTTTTGAATAGACTGAATAACACTTTTTTTTTTATTGCCCACTGATAACCAAACCCACTCTGCCTTAAACTGTATTCATTTCCAGGAAAACCTCAACTGGGTGTAGCATACCAAGCTACATTTCCTCAAGCTACATTCATAGACAAGGATTAAATGAGATAAAAACCTTAGCACTTTCAGAGATACAAATTTCCATTGTAAATATTTGTATAGGTATAAGGCACTTGTATCCCATCCCAACGCATTCCCACCATCCCATTACCAAGTTTGTGGGATCTACCCAACTCATCCAAATACTTTAACCCTGAGACTATCAGTCTGCTAAAAATCATTTCTTTTGGCCATGATTGCTGAGTGTGTACAATTTAAGCAAAGAGAAAAATTATAGAAGAATCCATCAATTTAATGTAGAACATATATATTTTACAAATAAATTCAAAGCTTCAATTTCTTGCTTCCAGTTTTTAAATCAGCCTGTATTCTTTTCCCTTGTGAAAAACAAAAGTATAAGCATATGCATCAAGGTTGTTTCCATGGTTAGTTGATGCTAACAATCAGCCTTTATCAAGCTGCACATTCTTAAAATAAAATGAAAATTTCACTGTTAGTTTAACCCTGCTTTATAGATACATCTGGGAGAACAAAATGGCTGTGTCTATACCTATATATCTCTCTCTATTTTTTACCTTTTCATAGCTCTGAAGACTCAAAAATTGTCAGTCCTGGAAAGGCACTGATTTGTGTTCTGGAAATAACTATGAAGAACAGCATAACAAATCACTAGTTAGCAGCAGATCTCAAAGCCCATTTTGAAAAACTAAAGGAATCAATACATTGGGGTGTGGATTTAATTTTTTCACTAGCATAGCCACTAAATGTTTCAGCTTTACTCTATCTGTAATTAAATATGCTTCTAATCTTTCTGCTTTCAAACACTTTGAGCCTTTCTTCATATAGAAAAACTTTAGCTTTGCTACAACACCTACCTTGTCATACTGCAGAAAAGATGCACAAGAAACAAATCAGAACACTAATATTCAGTTATGCAGGATTTTTTTTATATTGCTTTTTGTTGTGCTAGTCTCACTCTTCACTGCACTTTTTCTGTGCACAACTCCCAAGGGAGGGGGAGCTGATTGCAAAGGCATTGATAGTCAGGCTCTTTGTATTGGGTTTTGGTGTTTTGCATTTTTTTTTTAAACCAAGATATTGTCTAATTTTTTCACTAGTCTATAAGCATTCACACTTTTGAGATAATTTTGACATTATATTCTAAAGGCTTGGATTTCTCAAACTATTATTAACTTTAATAAACCTCTCTGGAGTGGAAGAAAACCTCCTGGTAAGAATCTCAAATGAGTAGAACTGATAGTTGTGCTACTTTGACGAGCAAAAGAACACCAGCTGAAATCAGAATGTTCTCTTGTAAAATGGAATGCATAAACTCTTGCAAATTCAGGGTGTGTGAGCACCAGTGACTTTAACAAGCCCCAAAGCAGCTGGAGATTCTCTGGTATCTCTCCACAAGTTGGAATAATCACACAGTGCTCATTTTTAGAAGCTATTTTGATCATTAGACCTTGAATTTGAAGTACAGAGTCTTCATAAGACCATCAGAAGCAGTTACAAGTACACTGCACGACCTAAAAATACATGCGAGATGAACTATCTGAATTATCAGTGAAGAAACACACATCAGACTCAAAAGCACATTATAGGGGTAGATGTTCTACTTATATTTTGACCAAAGACTTGAACTGAATAAAATAATGTTTATTCATCCTTTAAGTGGCATTAGCTTGCAACAGCCCTCTCCTGCCTCCCATGAAAAGGTAAGAAAAGACACCCCTTACCCCTTAAGCTTGTGAGGAGAACTACATCAGTTAAACCATAAGCTAATTCTGGAGTCAAACAATAATTATATGTGGCTAATCTGTCTCCTGAATACTGTCAGCAACAGTGATGAATGTGCCTAAATATCCAGATGATCTGTTTATTAGTGAACAATACTTCATGAGCTTATGTGCTATTTTCCTCCTTGTTTCTTTAGGTTCTTTTTTTCCAATCTGTTCCCAGCTCAGAAAGCCTCTCCTCTCTACTAATCAGCGGTCAGTCTTGACTATTACCACAAGAAAAGGTGCAAAACCGGAGAGAGGAAGAAAAAGTGAAACAGCTGTAACATCCAAAAGGCACACATAGTTTATCGGGGGGAAAAATAATAGTAAAGCAATAGTATTTTGGTATGCACAATAAGTAACGCACCCTCACAAGCACTGATTTGGCACTCCCTCTTCCTAACCTCTTGTCAGCAATTTTCATCCCCCTCTTTTGTACTTTATAGTTCAGAGTCCATTCTTTTACATGCTTTCTAAACCAATCCTATAAATCCACTAAGTAAAGATTACCATTGTTTAAATGAGGTGTTTCTGCATTCCAGTGTTATTCATATCTTTGCTCTAAAATAGATACAATGAGCAAGAATCTCCCTTTTCCATGAGTATCATTACCTCTATGAACATTAATTGTGACCATCAATACACAGTCTTACATATATATGTTGTGACTGTATGCACATGTATGTGTATGTATCCAAGCTCTTCAACTTTTTGTAAAAAATTCTTTATATCATAATTCCAACCAATATGTCCTAAATAGCCAAAAGAATAGAACATGAGGAATCTTACCTGCTGAATTTATTTCTTGAGAGGAACTTGATAACTTTAGATTCACTAGAAGTTTCCTTGGATTTCAGTAGACTGTATGTTAAGCTTTTATTCTGCAAGAGTTTGATTTTATTATCGTTGCCCTTTTTCTCGCACCTTACAGGGGCCACCAACAGTTCAATGTCTCTTTCTTCTGCACAATCACGCTTTACGTGCCACTAACCATTACTACCTTTGCTTTCCTCAGTGTAGTAATTTCATGCTTTGCTCTGAGGAGGTAGGAAAATATATACAAGTTTTACTTCATAATCATATGAAAACCTAACCGGTACCCTTTGGTTTTCCTTCCCTAGGTCATTTCGCCATTCTGAGGCTAGACTGGGGCTCCAGAGGTAGGGTGTAGAGCACTGCTTCTAGTGTGCCAGGGATTGGCAACCACTGCCAGGCTGCGATACAGGCTGGAGGGGTGGGGTTTGCAGAGCAGTGCATCACCTCACCAGGGCAAGGTCCATCCTGCCTCTTCCCCCCACCCCCCCACACCCAAAATGTTTCAAGCAAGCAATTCTTCCGTCTCTCACAGGCCCCTTTCCAGAAAGAAATGGGAGATGTGATTACCTGGGATGTGGAGAAGAATGAAGGACTGAATAACTCTTTTGCCTTGGGCTTCACTGGCAAGTCTTCCAGCCATACGGCCCAAATTGCAGGAGGCAAAGGCAGAACCTGGGAGAATGAAGAACTATCCACTGTAGAATAAGATCAAGTTTGAGACCATGTAAAGAACCCAAAGGTGCGTGAGTCCATAGGACCTGATTAGATGTACCTGTGGGTCCTGTGGGAACTGGCAGAGGAAGTGGCTAAGCCTTTTAGCAACGTGTCAGTACCTAAAGGTACTGACATGGACATTGACATGGGCATGTAGTAATAGGATAAGGGGGAAGGGTTTTGAATTGAAAGAAGGTAGGTATAGGTTAGATGTGAGGAAGAAATTCTTCACTGTGAGGGTGGTGAGGCACTGGAACAAGTTGCCTAGAGAAGTTGTGGATGCCTCATCCCTGGAATTGTTTATAGCCAGGGTGGATGGGGCAGTCTGATCTAGTGGAGGGTGTCTGCCTAAGTCAGGGGGATTGAAACTAGATGGTTGGTCCCTTCCAACTCAAACCATTCTATAATTGCATGGTTCTATGATTCTAAAACACTGACAGAATAACATAAGCCTTTTCTTTTTTTTTTTTTCAGAAAAAACATTATCCATCAAGTTTTCTGAAAGATACCATCTAAGACAAAATTGTTCTCATAATCTGAACTATATTTTAAGTTAATAGAATCCTCTGCTTTATTTTACTTTGTCTATTTGGAAATATATGCTTGTAGTATCAGCTTTCAACTGTTTGATATTTGGCTCTGTTGTCAGTACAGCACCAAGATGAATAAGTACAGTTTACACTGTTGTTGGAATTGTTATTCCTATACACATGGGAACAGACAAAACAATATATAAGTATTCTTATTTACAGAATTAAAGCCCTTTTTAGAAGCAGAAGACCTAGAGATCTTTCTTTGTTTAATGGAAGCTCACATTTTCCAGAACTCTGCAAAATATGGAGAAAGAACCTCAGGGAACTTAAGTTGCATTAATGTGCAGTGAATCAGTGCTGTAACTCATTTAAATGCTGATATATTGTGCATCACTAGGGGAACCTCGTCCTAAATTCTCAGGAGATGTGAATATTTTTTACTGGCTTTTCTCATATGCCAGGACACAGAATTATCCTTTGGGACAGGTCATAGCTGCCTAATACTCTAAGACTTTATGCATTCATGTAGTGTCTCAACACCTTCTGCACAAAATTAATTGCATTAATAATTGCATGAAGTGGGTAAAAATACTGGTTATATTTTTACAGCCACTGTTTAGCAATATGAAACCATGGAAGAGGGATATAAATGGATCATTTACTATGAAAATTTGGGGTTTTGACAATTTTATTCTGATACTATGAAGGTAGTATAAGTCTTTTATTGGAACTATACTAAACAAATCCAGCATCATCTTTCTTTTCAAAAACTGGGAGATTCACAACAAAAGAACTGTAGGCTATTTCTGTGCCTTCATGCTTGTGTCCATGTCATCAGCTGATAGGAGGTTTAAGTACTTAAGTTTGCCATCTTCTTCCTGTATAAGGAGTCAGGGATAATACTTTAATTCAGAAGATAGTACAGTCTCCAACATGATGTATTTTTCATCCAAATACTTCTGTTGAAACAACAGAAGAAAGTAAACATAAATTCCCTTTATCATCCTGAGACAGTAGTTTGCACTTCCTATAAAACAGATGATTTCTGAAGTGAGTGGAAAGTGAGGATGCCTGCAAGTTTGTAAGTACCTGGAAATGCATTAATAGATATCATTCATATATTTCTACTGAAACTGTGTTAAATAAAGTAAATAATGCCACGTAGTCAATTCAACATGAAATATAGAATTAAAATGTAAGAGGTTTTGTGATCAGCAATTCTTCCAAGCTTATTTTCAGAAATGTTAATTGGATCAAAATAAATGGCCCTTATGTTTTGTTTTCCAAACTTATTCTGAGCAATATGGTTCTTGAAACACAATGAGCCTGATGCTTGTTGGTACTAAGTGGCTATTGTTCATGATTTTGCCCATCACTACCTGAGCATAAAATAATACTGAGAACTTTGATTTATGGATAGATATATTCTGTATTTTTCTAGTTAAAAAGAATATTCTTTAAGACAACAATACATTTTTGATGACTTTATAGCGTTCTGTAAAGTATTTGGCCTCAAAATCTCTGCTAGTCACAGTTCTTCATATGGGAATTGAACAAATAGTAGAACTTTCAGTTCAGTGACAGAGGTAGGAATGAAGGAAGGAAGGGGAAGATTCGCATCTTACACAATTTAATTTTAGCTTCTAATAATTTACATATACAGTTATCAACAACTTTAATGAGAGCTGTGTATTTAGATTCCTGTTACAAGTTGGAAAATTTTAAACTGAAATTCCCCTTTAATCATATTACTCCAGTTTGATACTTTGTCAAATGAGCTCAAGGTTCTTTAAATATCAGAATGCCAAGATATCAAGTACAGATATAAAGGAAACACATATGGCATGAAGTAGGAACTGGGCATATGGAAACCCTAATTATGCCCCAAGGAAAAAATCAACAGCTGGAGAAACAGAAATAGGATCAGTTCTGTTCCTTGGGAAGTTTGGGTTCAGATCCAATTGGATAAAGTAAGGACTGATCTGGCCTTCCTATTTTCTCTAAGACACTCCTCAAAAATGCATCAGTAAATAAAACTTAGTTACCTCATCATTATTTTTATAAAACAAGTATGAAATTTTGTTTCACAATTTCTGTCAAAGCTATTTTACAGATTCAATCTGAATGTCTGGGATGTTAAGTGATGACTAAAACATCCAATTTTGATGCTGGTGGATGACAATGAGAAAGGGCTATACTGAGCCACAATAAAGCCACAAATGCAGACACTGCAAAAGAAAATGAAAGGCAACTCTAGTGTATTTGTTCTAGTGACTATTCAAAATTTCAGAAACTTAGAAAATTATGTCATCTGCACATTTTCACAAATTCTTTTAAAGCATTTATTAATTTTGTGATGAGCACAGTGTTTTTTACTTTTTTCAGACTTTTTTCCCTATAAAACTCTAGTAAATTTGCCATTAACCTGCAGAAGTGCTTAGATGTCAAGATCAAGATTATCAATATTTTTAATCCACTTCCTCATATAATTTGTTGTTTCTTCCAGCTACTTCTCACATGTTTACAGAAATGTATTCAATTTTTCATATATATGTTATGGAGAGACTGTAAATATTTGCATGAGTAACTCTCTTTCTTATGTTTAAAATATACCCTAGAGGCTTTAGGGAGTCAATTATCCTTTCACTATTTTAAAATTTTAATATAGTTGAATTTTGATATCAAAGAGATGAGCAGAGAAGAACTCTCGAGTTCAACAGAGGCAGATGCAGCATCCTGTACCTGGGAAAGAATAACTGCCATGTACCAGCACAGGATGGGCACTGACCTGCTGGAAAGCAGCCCTGTTGAAAAAAACATGGGGGTCCTGGTGAACAACAAGCTGTACATGAGTCAGCAGTGCCCTTGTGGCCAAGAGGGCCAGTGGTATCCTGGGGTGCATTAGGAAGAACATTGCTAGAAGGCTGAGGGAGGTGATCCTGCCCCTGTACTCAGCCCTGGTGAGGTGCATGTGGAGTGTTGTGTCCAGTTTTGGGCTCCTCAGTACAAAGGAGACATGGAGCTCTTGGAGCAGGTGCAGTGGAGGGCTATAAACTTGATAAAGGGACGGGAGCATCTCCGTTAGGAGGACAGGCTGAGGGAGCTGGGCCTGTTCAGCCTCAAGAAGACACAGCTGAGAAGGGGTCTCATCAATGTCTATCAGTGTCTGAAGGGAGGCTGACATGAGGATGGAGCCAGGCTCTGCTCAGTGGTGCCAAACAATAGGACAAGAAGCAATGGGCAGAAACTGATGCCCAGGAAGTTCCACCTGAACATGAGAAAGAACATCTTTATTGTCCAGGTGTCCATGCACTAGAACAGATTACCCAGAGAGGTTGTGAACTCTCCCTCACTGGAGATATTCAAGAACCATCTGGACAAAAGCCTGTGCCATGTGCTCTAGGATGACCCTGCTTTAGCAGGGAGATTGGACCAGATGACCC
This sequence comes from Climacteris rufus, assembly GCA_013398175.1. Taxonomy (NCBI): domain Eukaryota; kingdom Metazoa; phylum Chordata; class Aves; order Passeriformes; family Climacteridae; genus Climacteris; species Climacteris rufus. The sequence goes on along the minus strand of VZRZ01002346.1, from coordinate 189,698 downwards.
ACTGTGATCCCTTCCTGACCCATTCTGTGATTGTGTGATTGTGTGTCACAAGGTGTTTTACTTACATAATTTAATCAAAACACTCAACATCCACTTTCTCCAGTATTCCTTAAGGGGTGCTACCAAATTCATGCATACCTAAACGTAAACCCCAACCCTCTGATTTTCAGTTATTTCATTTTATTATTAATTCCAATTACCCATAAAATATGCTGAAGAACACATTTAGTGGAGGTAGCTTGGTGTGATGCTACAGCGCCCGTTGCATGCTTAACTCTGGGTGGTGGGAGCCAGAGGCAAGAGGCTGTGAACTGGCACTGACCTTTGCATAACAAATAGTGTGGGAACTTGTGGCACCAGACAGGTGACTGGACACTCAGAGAAGTAGGAGCCAATTGCCACAGATGCTTAGACTGTGAGGGTATAAAAGCTCAAGGTTTCCTTTGTTTGGGGTCCCTCCTCAGAGGCACCAGCTCCAGACCTTATTCTGTTCCTTGACCATGATGTAACTACATAAAGGAACTCAAAGGCCTGAGACTCAGCTATGGGAAACCTGGTGTCAAGCTGGTAGGAAAACTTGGTCTGACTGTGTGAGTGGGGTGAGTGTAGACAGTCAAGTGGGGCACCACTCGGGTCACTGGAGTCACCCGCTGTAAAGGAGCTTCAGTCCCAGAAGTTAAAGTCTCTGCTGGTGGGATTGGAACTGCCATAGTGGCTCCTGAATGGTCAGACAGGAAATTTTCCTTAACAAATATTCAAAATACATAATAACAAGTATTTTAATTAGGTATTTCTGAATTCTTAAATTACCCTTTTTAGAAAAGAGTTGACCCCACAAAACCATTTTAAGGAAAACTAAGCATTCTTTTATTTGCTTAATTTTCAAAGTGCTCTTTTTTTCTTCCTTTGAAAGGCTTGGATTCTTGTACCCTATTCTTACTTTAGAAAATATCCTCCTTCAGGAGAAACATATGATTGGTTACTTCACTTTACTGCAGCACTTCTAGTAACTTTTCTATTTGGGTAAAAATTTTCTGCTGTACCATCTGAATTTGCTGCTTTTGTGAGTTCAGATTTTCTTGTTTTAATTTGTTTTGCTTTCAAAGATGTGTTTCTTGTTAATATATGAAAAAAGTGGAAACAATTGACAGAATTATTTCACGATAATACTGATAACTTTAAAATAATAGGACAAAATGAATGATACTGTATATTCAGTGCAATTAAAAAAATAATTTCCAAGTACCCAAATAGCCAGTTTTTGTCTGTTCTTATATTTTTTAAAATATATTTTTAAAAATAGAAATGTTGATAAATAGAGTATTTTCTCTCTGATCCTTCTTCTTTGCAGAGGTATACCACTAGAAAAATTCTCAAGCAAACATGTAGGAAATATACTTACAGAATGCGTTATAGCCATTACATTTTTTTGACTCCCACTTTTTTCCTTGCAAGGTGAGGAGCTTGGTGAGAATCTATTTCCTATTGATTCTTGACACAGAAATCTAATGTAAGCTCTAGAAAGTAAATCAAGTAAAACTGATGTGCTGTGGAAGGCCTGAGGCCTGACCAAATTAACAGCACAGCTGGATCTTTTACAAGTTCTAAGAAAACTGGATGACACATTGCATATGCACCAGATCTTGATTTCCCCCCAGTAGGGCATGAGAAAACTGCAGCTCTTCACTGGACACCATCCAAGTTCGGCAGTGTACTGAGGAGAGCTTAGTGGCACAGACAGACGGAAGCTTTTCTGGGTAGGAAAGCAAGGGAGGATACCACTAAGAAGTTGAAAAACAAATTCAAATGATTGCTAAACGATGGTATCACAGGGAAGAGACAACACTCCACTCTCAGCTTTCTCTGCTGAGAGCACACAAGCATATTTTCTGCTTTTCTTTTCTTTCTTTTTTGTTTTGTTAGAACAAATGATTACTTTGAATATTCAGAACAATTTAGTGCTTTTGAAGCATTTGAAGAAAGAGATGGCAGATTAGTTTGAGCTTTTAGCAGACCCTGTAAATCAGGTGATCAGTTCAGTCTTCTAGGGTACAAAAAATTGCACTATATAGTGAAGTTAAGAAATTCCTTCATATAGAATAGAGGCTCAAGAAGCCTATACAGACTAGGCATTCTACAGGTGTTTTTGCTTCTGACAAAATGATTTTTCTCTAAGTATTTCCTCTCTGAATTTCTGAACCTTATCTGTTAACTTTACTCATTGAAAATATCAAATTATTTAATTTTATTTCAAGTTTTAGTTCTTTGGGTGTCGTGGTTTGAGGCTCGTCAAACGCCAGGTACCCAAGAATTAGTGCTTGTTCACCCTCCCCTGCTCTGCAGCTGGACAGAGGAGAAAAAAACTTTTAATGAAGAGTTCATGGAGTTTGAGACAAAGACTGGGAAAAAAAACCCAAAAAACCGCTAATTACCATCGAGGGCAAAACAAGATCAACTTGAGGATATTAAATGGTTTTATTGTTAACAAAATCACAGGAGGATAATGAGAAGCAAAATGAGCCCTCAACACACCATTTTTCCCCCAGCCCCTCTGTCCTTCCCACCAACAGTGCAGGGAGACAGGGGTGGGGGTTTTTTGGGAGATTTTTTCTTCTGCTGCTTAGGGAGAAGGACCCAGTGTTCTGCAAGCACTGAGGCACCAATTCCCTTCCCACAGCAACATTTCTTCATGAACTACTCCAGCGTGGGTCCAAACCTCATGAGCAGCAGTCCTCCCAAACTGCTGCAACATGAAACCCTCCCACCAGCAAACAGTCACGCCCAATACTGCTGCTGTGGGTGACTCTGCCACAAGGTGCAGTCCTTCCAAGGATGGGCTGGTCCAACTCAGGGCATGGCCTCTTCATCGATGATGATTCCCACCAGACCCGGGAGCAAGTCCTCTTTATCCATGTCGACACCCCACCAGACCACAACCCCCTCTCTAGGCATCCACCTCCCACTCCAGCATGGTGGGCTGCGGGTGTATCTCTGCATCTCTGTGGACCTCCAGGGTTGCAGGGGGATGCTGCTTTAACACAGTCCTCGCCACAGGCTACGTAGCACTTGCCTTTGACTGCATGCCTCTGGAGCACCTCCTCCCTCTCCTTTCACTGACCTTGGTGTCTCCATTGTTGTTTCTCTCACATGTTCTCACTCCTCCACTTTATCTAGTGGGAACTAAAACTGTGCTGCCAATTTTGTTTTGATTTCTTCTAAAATATGTTGTCACAGAGGCATTATCTCCATCTCTAATTGGCCCAGCCATGGCCAGCAGAACATCCATCTTAGAGCCATCAGATATTGGCTCTGCTGGATGTCTGGAAGCTTCGAGCGGGTTCTCACAGAAGCCATCTTTGTGGCACCACACTACCAAAAAACTGGACCTTGCAAAATCAACACAGTGGGTTTTTTCTGTTTTATATTTTATTAGAAATCTTAGATCAAGTCTTCATTTAAGTAAGATAATAGCAGAGATTTTCAATAGACATTTTCATATTTATTTTCTTTCCATAAGAGGGTCAACTGTGTATGTACTTTTCTATACACAAAATTCTTCATGAAGTATGTCAATATGATGCTGATTCATATATGTTGTAGATATGTAATGGATAAATAACATGACAAAATAATACAATTCAAAAAATAATAACTGATTGAAGACAATATTCTCAGCAGGATACTCATTATTATTTAATATAAACTCAGCACACTATTATCCATGTCCAGAAACAGTAAATATTCAAAAAATACTCATAATACTCATATTAAGTACTCACATACTTTCAATACCTCTCAATACAAGTTAGAATGGGGAGAAATAAATGAGGGTTTATTCCTGTTATGTTTTTACTTTTGTTTTCTTTTCAGCAAACAAAAGAAACATTTTATACTGCTGCTCATTTTGATGCTTGTATTGAATTTTTGATGGTACTTACAGCCTTGCAAGTTTCCTTGATGTTAAAGAAGAAACTAGTGGGCTGGAATGCTGTGGTGACCTAGCCCACCCTGGGGCTGAGTGACATCCAGTGAGTGGATTTCCCCGCCCAGGACTCCGACCATGAGGATGGATCCGGGGGTGAGACCAAGGTTTAAGGTTACTCCCCACTGGGTGTCCCTCTGGCAGCATCTCCTCCTCTCCTTCTAGAAACCTCTTTGTTACCGTAATGCTACTGATTTAGACTGCTACGTTTATTCATGTCTTTCATTGCTTATGTATTGAGCTCTGGAAAGTTCTGTTCAGTTCAGTTCCCCATTGGTTGATTCAAATATGTTCCTCCCCTAACCCTTTGTGATTTGCTCCCTATCACCCTTCGTCATTCTCTTACCGGTTTGTCCCTTTTTTCCTCCCCTTCTCCACCCCGGTTTAAAAAGTGGCTGTAACAGCTCCCCCAGTGCCTTTCTCCTCTGCCTCCCCTTTCAACTGCAACTCTGTCCCTCGGGGCTGGAATAAAAGTTGGGATTGCAGGCAATGAGAAGGTCCCTCTTTCTCCTTTGCCCTCACCTTGTTGCTTAGCAACAACCTTGCTGCAGACAGCCTTTTCTCCAAGCCTCCTGCAGGCAGCACTAACAGCTGCTGACAGGACTCTGTTTGCCATGCTGCTGGGGCATCAGAACTATTTGCCTGCCGGGCCACTGGGCGGCTTGCGGTCAGCACAACACTGGAAACTGGCTATATTATAAACATGATGCTCTTGGAGTAAACCTAATTTAAAAGAAAACTGACAATCTCATCTCTATTAACATCAGTCTAATCCTAATGGCCACTGCAGTATTTCTGAGGCAAGTATTGACTTCACCTAAAATCCAGAGAACCTAGAGATAAAAATCAGTGTCTGAAACTTATAACACAGAATATACTTAAAACAGCATAATAAATAATCCTAAAAAGAGCACAATATAAGCAAAACCTTCAGCTTTTCAGAATCTCTGAAAGTTTCTAAGTACCGCTGGAAACTCAATAGATCCTTTTATACACTCTTAGTCTCCCACTGTATGTTTCTCAAAGCCTCTTGTTCAATATTCCTTTCTACTTCCCTTACCCTTAAAGAGTTCATCTCTGCCTACATTTTTAAATAACTGAAACAAATCTGACTTGTAAAATAAAACTGAGGACTAATTAGATTATATCCATATGATCTGAGTTTATTACAGAGGTTATTACTGAGACAAAAAACTTCATCAGAATGAAGGTTGGTGTGAAATATCCATTATATTATATGGGATAAAGTCTGTAGCATCAGTTAACAGAACTCTGAGAAGGATTTTTAAGGATGTATTTTTATTTCTCTGACACAGCACTGTTATACCTAACACCAAGACACATTCAGCTGCGTAGAATAATGTATGTGGCGGCATATGTGGCAAAAGTCACAGCCTCACAGGCTCAGGACTGGTGGACTCAGCCCGAGGTTGCCACTCTCTTGTCAGGGTGAGCTTTCTGGCTCACCCCCAGCGTCCCTTGCAACGTTGTTTACATGTTTCTTGGTTAATTTAATTGGTTAATTAAGGCATTACTTCATGTTCTGTGTAAGGTTATGTTCTGGAAGCTTCATTGCTATTCAGTTCTCCATTGGTTCCATGTAAGCCCCTGTACCCCAATTGGTTACTCTCCCCTGCTTGTATCCCGATAAATCCCCTGCCTTCCCTCTGCCCATTGCCTGGTCCCTGAAGCCTTCAGCTCTTCCCGATCCTCGCATCGCCTCTCCTGGACCCCAGACCCTCGCGCCGCCTCTCCCAGACCCCGGACCCTCTCCTGCCTTCCCTGCTGCCTCTCCCCGGGAAATAAAAGAGCTGGAAATCACACCAGAGCCCTTCTCTCTGGCCTTTATCCTCGCTTGCGCCCGTAGCATCAGCCCAGGGCTCGCTCTCGCCCAGAGGAGCCAGCACTAAACAGAGCTGCCGGAGGACGCCCTGCGTCTGGGGAACCTGCGAGCTGCAGCCCCTGGGAAACCAGGGTCACTTCCAGACTATTGCTGAGTGGCCTCGAGCAGCCACCCGGACCCAGCAAAAAATTTATAGGATTTTCTGTTGGAATAACATCTGTTGAGAGCTAAGTTTATTATAGTTTAACATCATCAACTTAAATTAAGGTTTCAGAAGAAAAATCTAAGAGAAAGAAAGCGAGTCTCACTATGCCAAAATAGAACTCAGTCCTGGAAATTGCAAGGGAGGGTAGTGAATGTTTTATTTCATTGGCAAAAAATTGTAAACAAGACAGTTAAAATGTGGATTGACACTATATGATTGCATTGTAAAGTGTGCATTGGTTATTTTGACATACACCAACAGATTTCAGAACAGATGAAATGAAGTTATATGTAAGTTTCTCTAAGGTCCACCAAACTGCTAATTTAAATTAGAAGATCCATCTATCACCTGTATTTTTTTTCATTTAATGCTCATTTACAGTAGGACTTTTATTCTAGTTACTTTACTGAGGGACAATTTCAATAGACTTAATCAAGGCATATAATTTGCATTCGTATTTAAATTCCTAATGACCTAACATTCCTAAAGACATTGATTCACTTGCTCAGAATTAAAGATGTATATGTCAAGCACCATTTGAAACTCTTTAAATATTATATGTAAGACAGTGCCATGAGGCTATCAGATAATAAACAAGATTTTAGGGGACCCACTCCTCTCAGCAGCTGGAGGACTGGTAATATGCCCTCATTGCTGACACCCATCTCAAAAGATGTAAGTAACCCATTAGTAACCCATCTTAAAGTGACTGAATTAAGCCTACAGTGTCTGATTTTTTTAAATAACTAAAAAATGAGAAACATGCCTTTGAAGATCAAACGAGATTTCTCTTTTGATTTAATTGCCATATTTAGGTAACAAATTTTCCTTTTGTAAATACTAAGAGAAATATATTTATATCCTCTGACTGCCCCAGAATGTAGAAAGTCAGTGGATATAAACTAAAAGTCTAGGTAATGTGGAGTGGATCTCAAATTGCACATCTCCAAAAGGCGACTGAAGTTTTACTATTTTTCATTTTCAATTGTGTCATTATCAACTTCAATTGCAAAATAATTGGATGCCTTTTTTTTTTCTCTCAATAACTGTTTTCATCAAATAAAAAAATTTTTATTAGATTTTATTTTTCCTTTGAGCAGGACAATTCTGCACTCTCTTTTATGTTGTAGCTGTGAGACAATCCATGAAGAAAATGTTAACAATAAAGTAACAAGAAATTTTCCACCCAACGTGCTAACTCCTCAGAATTGAAAGGGTTGGTAGCTTCTTTTAATAGATTTCAGAAAATAATTTCACGTATGAGAATTAGCATTTTGGGAGTAGGCCCTTGAAAGAGTCTCAGAAATCTTTGTTTGAATGATAAATTAGGCTGTTCTAGAAATTACAGTTTTGGTATTATAATGTATTAGGAATCTCCATTATTTGCTTCCCCACATACCTGCTTTATAGCTGAACTACTGAGGATATTGTCTTATTTCTCCTGTGCATATATTTATATTATGCAGTAATGCACTTTTTCTTCATTTACTGCTTTCAATTTTTTCGCAATGTGCACTTTTCATTTCAAGTGCAATCTATCCATCTTTAATAAACTCAAAACCCCCCATATTTTTAAATTCCAATGCATTTGCTTGTGGATTGAAATTGTCTGTGTAGATAATGAGAGAGAAACTTGTCATTCTTTGATAAGAAGTGTATTTATCAACTCTGTATGGCTCAGTATGCCTGCTTTTTCTGACTTGGTTTCAAAGACTTCTGGTTTTTGAAGGAGGCTACATATTACAGAAAAGGTATTGTGCTGCATGTAAAAAGCGTGAGTAACTCGGAGCCTTCAGCAGCGGTCATGTGACCCGAGAGAAGCGATTCCAGCCTTTCCCAGTCTCTGTACAGTCGTGCCTGCTTCAGAACTTCCACGTGCTGTTTGCTCAGTTCACGCACATGGTTTAATTAAGCAGTGAAAGTAAAGAGACAAGGAGGGGTTCTTTTCCGCTTATTACCAGCAGGTTTTAATACTGGAGTCGAAGAGGGTGCGGATAAAGACGGCCCGAGGCTGGTGGGAGCCAGCTGTTATGCCAGGGAAGTGAAGGAAAGGCAGTCAAGACAGAGCCAATGGCTGCGGAGGACTGGAATGACTGACAGGGGCATTGGCCAGTCACGCGGCTCTCCGCACACAGCAGAGCAACCAATGGGCTGCCCTTTCGGGCAGGGACCGCCCCCCCGCTGTGGTTAGAGCAGCCCCGCGGCCGCCTGGGGAGTACCATCACCAGCTGTATCTGCGTGGGGGAGGAGGAGCCAGCCCCACTGGTCCGGCAGCTCTGGGATGAGCTCCCTCATGGCCGGGCATCGCCCGGCCCGGGGCCCCCCCAGCATGCGGGCCGTGGGGTCCAGCCCCCCGTGGAGCTGGTGGGGCCGGGCCGGACCGCCGGCTAGCCCCAGAGGCACTGCAACAGTATTGGAGTATTTGCTTCCAGTTACATAACTATATAATATATAACTATATAATATGCACTATGATTTGATGAAGCACTGTGAATTTGCAATTTGAGAAAAGCGGGTATTCAAGGTAGTTCTTTTTGCCTTAAGAATACTTGTAGAGTGTTTCTGTTATTTTTTCAGCAATATAGTATACAGACATGTATTCTGGCTCTAAATGAATCAGATAAAATTCCAAAGTGCAAGGAACACAAATGTCCATATGGGTTGATTATTCCTTCCAAAAGGGCTTTTCTTTAGTTTGTTCTGTTTTTCAATATCTAATTTGTACTAAGAAATGGGGCAGTTTCATAGAATTATAGACTCATAGAATGATTTGGGTTGGAAAGGACCTTGAAGGTCATCTAGTTTCAGCCCTCCTGCCATGGGCAGAAACACCTTTCACTACATCAGATTACTTAAAGCCCTGCCAAACCTGGCCTTGAACATTTACGGGGGCTCAGCACCCTCACAGCAAAAAAAGTGAACCTAAGTTTAGCTGATGTGAGTTTATTTCACCGAAACAACCTTTGACACACAAAGTAAAGGTATCGCTAAAAAAATTGACATCATATTGCTATGCAGTTTTCT
>VZRZ01002346.1:168900-179977 GCA_013398175.1 Climacteris rufus | reverse complement strand
GAGAGAAGCGATTCCAGCCTTTCCCAGTCTCTGTACAGTCGTGCCTGCTTCAGAACTTCCACGTGCTGTTTGCTCAGTTCACGCACATGGTTTAATTAAGCAGTGAAAGTAAAGAGACAAGGAGGGGTTCTTTTCTGCTTATTACCAGCAGGTTTTAATACTGGAGTCGAAGAGGGTGCGGATAAAGACAGCCCGAGGCTGGTGGGAGCCAGCTGTTATGCCAGGGAAGTGAAGGAAAGGCAGTCAAGACAGAGCCAATGGCTGCGGAGGACTGGAATGACTGACAGGGGCATTGGCCAGTCACGCGGCTCTCCGCACACAGCAGAGCAACCAATGGGCTGCCCTTTCGGGCAGGGACCGCCCCCCCGCTGTGGTTAGAGCAGCCCCGCGGCCGCCTGGGGCGTACCATCACCAGCTGTATCGGCGTGGGGGAGGAGGAGCCAGCCCCACTGGTCCGGCAGCTCTGGGATGAGCTCCCTCATGGCCGGGCATCGCCCGGCCCGGGGCCCCCCCAGCATGCGGGCCGTGGGGTCCAGCCCCCCGTGGAGCTGGTGGGGCCGGGCCGGACCGCCGGCTAGCCCCAGAGGCACTGCAACAGTATTGGAGTATTTGCTTCCAGTTACATAACTATATAACATATAACTATATAATATGCACTATGATTTGATGAAGCACTGTGAATTTGCAATTTGAGAAAAGCGGGTATTCAAGGTAGTTCTTTTTGCCTTAAGAATACTTGTAGAGTGTTTCTGTTATTTTTTCAGCAATATAGTATACAGACATGTATTCTGGCTCTAAATGAATCAGATAAAATTCCAAAGTGCAAGGAACACAAATGTCCATATGGGTTGATTATTCCTTCCAAAAGGGCTTTTCTTTAGTTTGTTCTGTTTTTCAATATCTAATTTGTACTAAGAAATGGGGCAGTTTCATAGAATTATAGACTCATAGAATGATTTGGGTTGGAAAGGACCTTGAAGGTCATCTAGTTTCAGCCCTCCTGCCATGGGCAGAAACACCTTTCACTACATCAGATTACTTAAAGCCCTGCCAAACCTGGCCTTGAACATTTACGGGGGCTCAGCACCCTCACAGCAAAAAAAGTGAACCTAAGTTTAGCTGATGTGAGTTTATTTCACCGAAACAACCTTTGACACACAAAGTAAANCATGGGCAGAAACACCTTTCACTACATCAGATTACTTAAAGCCCTGCCAAACCTGGCCTTGAACATTTACGGGGGCTCAGCACCCTCACAGCAAAAAAAGTGAACCTAAGTTTAGCTGATGTGAGTTTATTTCACCGAAACAACCTTTGACACACAAAGTAAAGGTATCGCTAAAAAAATTGACATCATATTGCTATGCAGTTTTCTGCACTCATGTATGGCCAAATTTTCAAGTCATTTAATATTCCAAATATGCAGCAAAACAGAAAAGTGCCATTAAAATACTTAATTCTCAGTAGTATCTAGGAAGAACTAACTGTATATACATGAGTTAAGACTTTAAAAGCCCTTGTGCTTCTGGGCCCAAATGATTGCAATGTTGAGGTTGTTAGTAATTTATACACTTTTAAAATCCACTAGAGGCCTATCTGCATCTGAATAAAGACCTGTGAAAACTATACTTTTAGGAGACCAAGTTAATGCCTGTGTCCCTTGGAACAAGAATTACGCTCTGAATCAAAGTGAGATGCAATTCACCTAATTTAGTCCTCAAAGTTAGCTGCCTAATCCAAACTTGTCATTCATGCCAACTTTTACTTCAAAATGAAGAAACAGAAAGAGGTCACTCCTGAGGGTGATTCATCCCATCTCAAGATCAACATTTAAGGATGTTAAGACAAATTGTCCTCAAGAGAAGTCTATCTCCTTCCTTTCTAACACGTAAAGGAGTTTAGTCAAGTGCCTTAGACTACATGCCTAACTTCTGGACAGTGAAATATTAAGTGAATCCTGTCTTTTACTCTCTATGACACATCTTCAGAAGTGTTTATTCTTTTTCTTGGTGTTCCTGTCTGACAGGGACTGCACTGGTACATCCATCATTGTATAAACATTAATTCTCTAAGGTACTGTAATTTATTACTGTGATCTTAGAAGTATTTTGCATTATGTTTAACTTGCATAACAAAATATGCTAGAAAATTTTGCCATTTTTTTTACCTACCTCCTGTTGCTATCTATTGACTTGCATAATATTTTTCCAGAATTATATAACAGTCAGAGAAAAAAACTGAGGTTTTATTTTTTCTCAGTAATAACAAAGGAATTGATATCTCTAAATTTCTGTAGACAAATGAAAGGATCAATATTAAAAATATCACAATGTTACAGTCAAAACTCGTTGCTTAAGGCTTTAGTCTTAAAATTTTGCTGGTAAAATTGTATCAGAGAAAATGTTAGTCGTTCATCTACAAAATCAGAGAAAATTTGCACATGCAGGCCAAGGACCTGTTCTTTTTCCTCTGTATCCTAACGGAGGCAGAGGAATGGTGGGATTCCATGAAGTAAACAATATTTTTCAGAGATAATAAATGCTGTAAATCCCAGAATCCATCCCTTGACTTGGTGTTTATTCTGTTCTGTATTCAAGTGAACTTTAACATCTGGAAATATTGAAATCCAGCCTTTTTTATCTCTAGCTAAGCCAATTGTAGTTATGAGTCTTTATTTTTATTCAAGATTTTTGTTCAAGAAGAGACCAGGAATGGGAATGGTAGAATTTCTGGTCTATAGACTGGACTTGAATATTTTTGCAGTATATGCAGAGTAAAGGTACACAAAAAATTCAACAGATGTGATTTATTATCCTTATTTTTTATAACAATGATACCAAACACCCAAAGTACACTCAAATGGCCAGAAACAAATATTTTAATTTTGTTTAGTTGCCAGTGTTAACAATGTAATTGCAAAGATTCTCTTGTATTCAACTGTTTCAGACTTTCACAGACAATTTTGCTGCCTGCAACCAAGCATTATATTTACTCTTAAATAACTCTAAGTTTATTAATTTTTATGGGGCAAGGGGGAAGAGTTCTGAATCCAAACTGCTGGCAGCTATAGAAGAACAATAGACTATAAAACTGACATCTGACCAAGTAACAGTGTGAGTAATGCAAATCTGTAGCTGACAGATTATTTGGTTACACGCAATTCTGAATCATCAGGTACACCTATTCCAAGAAGACTGTGGTAAGTTCTCACAGAGTCTCAGTTGAAAACATTTTCTCTTATAATGTATTTCTGCAGATATTAACATAACAGACAATGTAAACATCATAAGGTATAGGGGGATTTACAAAAAATCAAATTTGAAATAAACATGATTAACACAGAGTAATGAATCTGACAATTCCAAAGAGTTAAGTTTCTTCTTGTTGCTATTTGTGATATGCAATTAAATGTTATGTTTATTGGCTCATAGCCAACAAAGGGGAAAACACAGATCAGTTACTTCTGTCTGCAGTTTGGTCAACAATACTACCTGCCACATTTTGAGCATAAAGAATCCTGAAGCAAATAGAATTTTGATTAGTCAACCCCTATATTACTTTATGGTTATATTATTCTTTCATTTCAGAAGGGAAATATTTCCAGCCAGGTCTGGGATATTATCAAAGGCTTTCCAGATGTTCAAGACAAGTTCCCTGGCAGATAGTTTTATGCTGAGACTAGTTCTAGTCCTCACTTTTGGCTATTTCAGGTGGAAACTGTCAGTACTACCTCATTAAAATAAAACAATGCAAGATTTTTCCTTTTCCTAATATAATAAAATAAAAACCATATATGGTTGTCCTTGTAATGTGAAATTCAAAAGTAATTCTTAACCTTAACATGTAGCTTTTGAACTGCTATGTCAACACCACAGACATCTCTGCTACACTTGCTCTAAGTGGAGAAGGATTGCAAAATAAGAAAAGAATTTGGCTCCAAGTGCCTTCTTTCTTTTCTGAAATAGGTGGTATCTGATAGATGTGTAGTCATTATATATATATATATATATATACGTGTTAATTTTAATTATATACATAAGCCCCTGCAAGTTAAAGTGAATGTGTGACAGGTGGATGGGAATCCCAAAATTAGAGAGATGCTCCTAGACTCGCTGCTTTATGAGGGCAGTGAGCCTTAGAAGGAAAAACCAGAGTAGAACTGAAGATAGATCAGGTGATTGGAATGTTATCAGGACTGAAGGACTCTCTTTCATAACCTCAAGGATGGTGGATAAGCGTAAGGTGGAAGGAACCAAGGAGGGTGGTTGAACTCAACAGAACTATATTTGATAATATAGACTGCTGACATGTTTAATATGAATGTAAAAGGGGATTGAGGACAAGTAAATTTGTTGCTATCATGCGAAATAAGAGATAAATTCTTAGAGAATAAGAAATAGCTTTGGCTGCTCCTTGCTTGAAGTGATATCTTCTGCTATTCTGGCCCATGAACATGACCTCTTTCTCACTAGAGGGCAGAAGCAGATCTACTGGAATCTTCTGCCATGCAACATCTGCAAAGATTCTGCAAAAGAAAAATCACATTTCTGAGTGTGAAGAATGATGCTTCACTTATGAAAAATTTAATTGTTTACTAATTAAAAATAAAAATTAACAATAGGAGATGCTTGCAATATCAAGCACAGTGCTGACTGCTCTGGCCAGAGGCACACCTTCCAGAGCCTGTGCAGCTCCTTTTATCCCCCTCCAGTGTCAATCAAGGGCATTGTTACATTCCTCCAATCCTGGGTCTTGGTGCTATTGACCCACCCCTTGCTCCACCTGTTCAGGGCGATCTGGCTCAATTCTGCCCACAGGGAGCATGCCCAGTTGTTAAATTAGGTGGGGTCTGGCTTGATTGATGTCTTGATTGACACTGTGTAGGGAAAGTTCTGGAAGGTTGCCTGCTGTCTCTGGCAGCCATCTTGTTCCTATTAAATCCATTGAAACAATCAAAAGAAAACAACATTAACAGCAATTATAATAGGACAATACTATAACTCATTGCCAATAGCAATTAACTACTGATTTAATTAACAATTTAAATATATGAAAGTCAATCCCAATTTTGGCTATCTATAACACTGAGTAAAAAATATGTGTTACCTTCATAGGTAATGTCATTCATATTTTGTAGGTAGGTGGCACTTACATACATATGTATTTTCTCCCATGGAAACAGACAAGCTAATAATTTTCCTGTATGTGCTTCACTTGGGGAAAATTGTTTTGTAAACAGTACCTTTCTCAATTATTATGAAAATAATAATTTATTTGGGGATTTGGGTAGAGGGCCAAAAGCAGAGAATCACACCTCTCCATGTCATGTGGAGAACCACATCACTCTGTGGATTGAGAATTCATTTATAAAGCAGGATGGCTCTGGTAGAAAGCAATTTCTGGTCTAGTGTTTCTCTCCTACACATCATACTCACACCAGCTATAGTCCCTGTCCCTCTGGTCCAGGTTAGACTGGCAGCAGGATCCAGGGGCACAGGACACTCATGCTGACTGCTGGATGTGCCCTTGCCCTGACTGATGGCCTTGCCCCTGTGCAAAAGAGTTCCATCTTGGGCTCAGCCTTTGATATAATGTCTGAGGTCCACACACTGTGTGCTGATCTCACCTCCTATTGGGTAATTGTTTTCTCTATTAGATTGTAAAGTGGATCATCAGGACAAGATGCTAATGGCCTCGTTAATCATGCAGTGTGAGGCAAATCCCTTTGACTTTCTCTATATCTTGGGCTGATTAGTAGTTGTCACTATCATCTCCACGGATTTTGTCATCCACCTTCCCTAGCCCCAAATGTATCATAAAAGGGTGAAATCAGCACTAGGCACTTAAAAACATTCATTGTTCTGGGCTACAGCATAAGGGAGACAGATACAGATTGCTCGGTGAAAGTGTTTTCAAAGAGCTACCAACTCTTTCTGAATGTAGAGTGGAGAAGGAAGTGTTCAGTCGTTCCCTCATTTCATCCATATACACACCTCTGCGTAATCCAGTGCATTTACTTGACTCATGCTCCAGACCACAAAATTCTCATTGTGATTTAGCCTGTAGCAAAAATCAGCTGATATTTTTTCTGACTAATTGGATGATTTGTAGGAAAAAAGGTTCCAGCTGATTCAACTCACCATTGCATTAAGTAAATATTTGAGAGTAAAATATATCCATTTGCATTTTTCAAGTGTGTTAAACTAGCAAGGCTTGGATTCTGATATTTGTAAGAGTAAAATATGAAAACGAGTTTGAATAGGATTTTTGAACCTTCATTTTTTCAGGTCTTGTGCTCATATCCTTCAAACAGGAGGCTTCTGCCAAGTCTTAAGAAAGTGAAAATCCCCTAGATGGAAAAAAAAAAAAAAACCCACCAAAAAAAACCCAAAAAAACCCACATTAAAATGTCTCCCTGGTTAATAAGACTGGAAAGCTCTGATGTTTCTGTGGCAGATCTGGGTCTGAGCTGAGTACTCAGCATCTCCACTGCCTGGAAATACTAACTTGTTGCTGCTGAGCAAAGGTCAAAGTGTATGAGCTGATCATTCCTGAGTGTCTAGGCACCATCTATCCTTTCTCCCAGGCAGGAACAAAAGATATGTTTCTTCAAGTCTCTACTGCCCATAACAAGAGGAATCAAGGTCTTTTTGAGGAGTTCAAGTGCTGTAACACTTTATGGGAGCACCATATATAAGTTTCTTTATATATATAGTACAGAATTTTACTTTGAAAAGCAACAAGAAAATGAAATCTGATGAAAAAATGTCATCAAAGAAGTAATGCAAAAGTATGGAAAAAACTTTAATTTTTATTCCAAATTAATTCCTTCACACAATTTCTTTTAATAGTCCTACAAATGTTTGTACTGGCAGAAAAGTAATGGCAAGTGGACAGACACAGGAATGTGTGAGGCCATTTATTTCATCACTATTGTTAACTAAAAGTGATAACAAAATAATGGAATACTGATCCCAACAGTAATCACAGCACTGCCATTATATTCCTCCATCCCTCTGGTCTCCTTTGAACCCTTTCCTTGTTTAGTCGTGAAATAGTAGGTTCAAGATATTTTGGGCGAGTGTGCATTGTTATCCTATGTCTTATGTATATTTTTGTACATAATGGAATGCATCAGCAGCAGAAAAAGTAAAGTTGTCAGGGCAGACTAATGTAACTGATTAGCTACTGTGACCAGTTGTATTGGACAAAGAAAAATACAGAGTGGAGGAAGAGAGTTTGGGAAGGCTTTCAAATGCCTCCTGATGTTTATGACAGGACAAGCAATACAATTGCAATGGGAGGCAAGGGAGATTTAATGTTCTTCCTTCTCTTTTTTTACTGTTCTTTCACACGTTTCAATTTCCATAATAAAATGTGGCATCCCTTTAGGTGGAAAAGATTTGTGTCACCTGGCTTCTTCTATGCCCTCTAAAAATTGCTCTTTTTCTCCCATTACAGTCAGCTTTCCCAGTCAGAAGAATTAGTATAATTATCTCAGTTCACACCTCAGTTCACAGTGAAGACACTCTAGCTTAATGGTCTGAGACACAGACAAACTCAGACACAGTTAAAATTATTTTTGTCATCGTGTCTTTTCTAAAGTCACTCTTCCATGAAAAAAAAAATAATAAAATTTTTAGCTCTTACTTACCCACTCAGTTTTCATGTTAAACCAGATTTTTTATTATTACAGTTATTATTTTTCCTTTTTCCTGTCTACCATCTGATTATCTGATTGTATTGCTGACTTGTCTCCCTTAGCCAAATTCTCAGATGATCATCATCTTCGAGGCTGAAAAGCAATACCTCTGGGCTAAATTCTGTTCTGCTGTGTAGATATTCCTGTGTTAGTTTAAAACCACTTAATTGATTTTCTGGTTAGAGAGGCATTGGAAATGGCTAAATAAGAGGCCAATTCTCTCTCAGCCCTTGGTTCCAGATGCTGGTTATTACTGATAAATCATTTCATAAGCTGCTTTCCTTTTCAGATATTTTGCTTGTAAACACGAATCTTGCCTTTAGAAAACTGTAATCAAGTGAGTGCTCTTGCTGTCTAATAGAAAACAGTAATAGCTGCACAGCACAGTTAGTGTAATCCCTTTCACAGTATGTCCCCTTTAGTAGTAGTCTTTTATTTGGTTCATAGAAACTGCCAGGTCAGAACACACAACCGCTTCCTCTGAAAGAAGAGTCTGCTAAAGGTTTCCAAGGATGACTTAAAAAAAGATCCATTAATTACTTTGTGCACACATTGGTTTTTTTTCTTCCCTCCTATGTTAAGTGGAGTGAATTTAAGAAGAAATTTGAGACAATGAGACTCATTGTGTCTCTGAATTTCCTGAGACAGTAGCTGGTGGAAAGGATAAGTTCTGTATGGAAAAAGAAACTAATTTTCTCTTGTGCACTTGCTCATCTGAAGGTGACAGTACTTACTGTACTGTAGCCTTTGCTACTTATAATGGAAAATTTAGAAATATATTTTTGAAGACTCCAAAGCTTTTTCAGTGTTTTGTGACTTCTAGAGTAAGAAAAATTCAAAGCTGTTTTTCACCTTAACGTCCCAGATGTAAACAGCTGAAAACAGACCCCAATTAAACTAAGTTATATGTTGTGAAAGCCCATAAAAAGTGGGGACATTCTCATTCTATCCTATATTGGACCAGGCATTAGGGAGACTGGACTGTTTTGAAGTGAAACATTTATTCATAAGTATGAAAACGACAGCAGAAGCAGTCACAGGCGACTAGAAGCCTTAATTCCAGAAAGCTTCAGGGCACATTTCAACATGTTTGCATGGACAAAATTCCTATAAGAAGCCATGATAGTTTGTTAATATTTACCTATTCACATATTTCCCCAAACTATTTGCAAACACAAAATGTGTGGCAAATGTTTACAGATAGAGGGATATATTTCACTTGTAAAACAGAATTAACAATACATTTATTAATATATATTAATGATTTAACTGATGGCAAGTGCAAGAGTAGTTTAAGATTGCTAAGGACTGGTGTGAGATTGCATAGCAAGGTACACTACATTATTTATTATATAGAGAACTGAGTCAAACAAAACTGTCAGGGAGACCTGTTGAGTTATGAGACTCAGAAAGGACCACCTTGTCTTCTACACACTTGTTTGTTCTTCTCAAAGGGGAGTGTTGTGGTGCCTCTGGGCGTGGCTTACAACCGGGCTGGCCCTGCCAGGCCAGGGCCGTGGGGGCTGGTCCTTTTCCCCCACCGCGTGATGAAGCTGGGATAGCGCAGCCCCAGGTCGTCAGGGGGGCTCCCTGGCTGCAGCGGCGGGGGCTGTCCCCGCCCAGGGGGACAACTCATTGGTTCCTGCGCTGGGTGCGTACAGTCGGCTTACAGGCCGGCGCCCCTGTCAATCATTGTAATCCTCTGCAGTGATTGGCTCTCCCGACTGCCCTTCCCTCGCCTCCATCCTACAATATGCCCTGACCTCCATTTTGACTTGTCTTTTACTGCACTTTATGATCCCAGTAATAAAATCCTGCTGGCAATAAGTGGAAAAGAACCCTTTCTCATGTCTTTGCTTCCCTGCTTTAATTAAACTGCTGTGCAAGAACTAAGCCTAGACTCTACGGGAGTTCTGATGCCCAGCTTGCCTCTGTTCGGAGACTGGATGAAGCCAAAGTCACTTCTTTCAGGATACGAGACTGCTGCTAAAGGCTCTGAGTTACTCACTATTTCTACCCGCAGCAAATGGCGTCCCGATGTGGTGCTTTCCTGCTGAAAGGCTTCGGAGAAACATCCCTGCTCAACAGGAGTAACGTTCAGGAATGACCAAATAACCCTCCAAGGCTGCCCATTTGTGTCCGACAAACCGTGGAAGGTGACAGAGAATTCTCAAGCCGCTTGGATAACCGGTCGAAAATGCAGTGGAAGACACTATCAAAAGGACTTTTTTTTTTGAGGGAAGCATCACGGACTGAAGGCAGGGTTGCAAGCCCACAAGAAAGTTGGGATTTCAAGTCCAAATGGACTCCCAGGACTGCAGAGAGGGGCACCCAGGATAGAAGAAGCCGCGAGGTGCCCCGGGGATCATGAGTACCCTAGGAACCTGAAGAGACAGGAGATGGGTGCCCCCGGGACTATATATCCCTCACTGTTTTTATTAATTTCTGCATTTTTTCCTTTTGGTGGGTGGTGAGATTTTGGGAAATATGGGTCAGGCTTGCCCAGTTCCCAAGAGAAAGGCCCTTACCCCTGGTGGTGGGACCCCCAAACTTTAAAAAGTCATCTCCATATTTTCCAGTTCTTCCTGGAGGCGACTGGTAATTTCCCTGTGTGCTCCTACTCCCATTAACCTCCATAGAGGTGGGGGGGGGGCAGAGATACCTCATCAACATGATGACTGAGTTGCTTCCGTCTCTCAGTCTCTGCTCTACCTATTTCTTACCCCTGCCAGGGCCGCACTGGCCACGCTGCTCGGGTATTTTTCCTAACCCTTTTACCTCCCCCTCATTCCCAGTTTTTCTGCCCTAATCTATCGCAACAAAGAATTCTTCCCACCGAATTTCTGCAGGCCAAAATGGCGCGGGCTACGTGACTCAGCCTGCAGCTTCTCTTCCTTCTCCCTTCTTGTCCACGAATTTTTCCCATGCTGGGGCTTGGCCCCTCCCCCTTTCCATTGGTCCCTTCCCCCTCAGGGAATTCACCAAGCAGCTGGCCAAATTAACATACAATGATCCTGCTAAGGAGAAAAGCCTGTGCCCCACACTCCCTGATGGGCAAACAGTGTGGAGAAAATAAGCCTGCATGCCCCCTCTGCTTTACTCGGGTAGGTGCAGGGGGATCTTATAAAAGTGTTTGTTAAGCTCTCCCCAGAAACTACAGGAGTAAACAAGAAAAATGCCACTTGGAAGAAAAAAAAAAAAAGGGTGCAAAGAAAACCATCAAGACTGAGTGAACCTCCAAGCTCTTTCAAACGAAAAAAATCCACACTTGGGACTCAAAGAGATTGAAATAAACTTTCTGACTTTTGGGCACCCGTGGGTGGAGGGACTCCATCGTTAATCTGTAAAACACTTTTGTTTATTTTTGTGAGAAAC
>VZRZ01002346.1:61950-166232 GCA_013398175.1 Climacteris rufus | reverse complement strand
AGCCGTGGTGCAGCCTGCCTTTCGTGCCTTCTCAGGCAGCCCGACGGCTGGTCTTTGGTAGCCACGCCGCGTGGACACCTGACCTCTTCGCTTGCCGAGACCACCGGGCGGTTAGCGGCCAGAGCAACACATTCTTATCCCTTGTCACATTCAACCCCTTTGGAGGGGTTGAATCAAAGGAGCACCTTTGATTTCCTAAGCCATCCCTGCACAATCAGACTGCAGGTTTATATTCCTCTGGATCACCTGCTACTGCTTGCAATTCTTGTACATTCTCTTTCAATGTCCAAGTTCAGTTAGAATCTCCTAGTCCATGCTGGCCCCCTGCTGCTTTTGCTTTATTTCCTACTTGTTGGAATGAACTATTCTGAGTTTGCAGGAGGTGATCTTTGGATATCAGCCAGCTTTCCCGGACTCCTGCAAGCATGTCTCTGAATAGTCCCAAATCTTCTCTTCTAAAATCTAGGGATCAGATCCTTTTCATTTTTTGACAATATTAAGATAAGATTATTGAGAGATTCCTCTACTTAAATTAGGGTGCAAATGAGACCACATGCCAAAGTCAATAGGACAGATTATATTTAACAGTAAAATTCAAGGTAGAGAGATAGAAAGAAATAGAAAAGAGGGGGTGGGGAGAGAGACACAGATTAAGCAGAAGATAGACACCACCCATGCGTGCAGCAGCATCTTGTTTGCCCTTCTTCACTCTGGGTTTCTTGATGGTGGGGGTCCCAAGGTTGTTCAAAACTTTTCACTGTTTATACATGTTATCAAACATACAAATTAATGCTCATTGGTTGCACAATTCTCTTATTCTATAGGTTAAATTATTCCATCACTTCTAATGTTAATTAATCCCATGCTTAGTCTTTCTCTTCTTTTGAGTTGATAGGTTTCTTTGTAGATTGTGCACAATTATCCATCCCCCTGCTGGAATGATCTTTTACTCAGTTGGAGCTGATTTCAGCACATTTGTTGAGTTGGCTTTCTTTGTGGATTCTTTGTGTCCATTATCAGTGCTCCCCCAGCTTTTTTTAACCTACCCCTAGGTTTGAGATAACACCTGGACAATAGTACCAGCTTTATCTTATCTCAAATTTCCCTGAGATGGCTTAACTTACAGTCCAAGTTCCAGGAATCCACAGAGGCATACTGGGGTGGAGGGGAGGGAGAGGATCAGTGGCTGCAGATGCCATCTGACCCCTAATTTGGGGTGCTTTGTTTGACCAGTTGTGTGGGCAGTTGTCCCTCAGCACATTTTGGCACAGTGAGAACCCTTGTCTGGATGCATTACCCAGGATGTGCCAGCCAGACCTTGCCAGGCCCAGAGCCAGAGCCATCCTGCTGCTAACCCTCTGTGGTTATCTCACTTCCTTCTCTGGTCTTTAACAATGTTTTAGACAGGCAACTGTGAAGACCTTACAGTCCAAAACTAAGACCCTCAAAAGATGATCACAATTAGTATGGTAGTGTAGGAGTAGATCTGTATTGTGAAATGGTTGATGTTGAGGACATAACAACAACAAACTATTTTTGTGGGGTTTACTTCAGTCTACTGCTATTTTTCAGCATTTGGAATGAAACTCCCAGTGATCTGTACTCCAATGTAGTCAAATTTCTGCAGTCAGAATGTAAACTAAAGGGTGGCAAGAGGGCAAAATTGATCCTCTTCAAAACATGCTCCCAATCTGAAATAAAACATTAGCATGTATCCCCTGAAGTCTGTAATTTTAGAGATTCCAAAGTTTCTTTAATACCTAAAGCTTCATTAGTAAATTATTATATTTCTGCTCATCAGAAATACTGAAGGTTGTTTAATTCTAGCAGGCTGAAAAAAACCTTTAAAACTTCAATATACATATTTTTTCTGAGCACTCGTATTTAACTAGACCATACAAACCACAGCAAGGTGGAAATCCATTCTTCTTAAGTGAGTTCCAGTACCTCAGCTGCTGGAGAATTTACCTGAGTTTCAAGGGGCTTCATAACATTGCTTTTGTTGAATTACAAGTAGATTGGAAGCTCTAGCTTTCATGATATTACCTAGTAATCAAAGTTACATTTCTTGCACACTTACAAATGCAGAGAATTGAATACTATGTTTTGTAGTGGAGTATAATGAATCTAGTTGCCCATCTTGTTCTCAGGACTTTCAGAGGTGAATTTTCAATAGATAAACTTGAGAGAACCTCAGAAAGTTATATTCAGTACACAAGAGCTATAATAATCTGGCACCATCAGAAGAGATCAAATTGAATCCAGGTTCCTATACCTACAGCAGGTAAGGCAACAAAAGCAAGAGAGTTAATGCCTTTCATATTCCAAATGGCTTCCTGTGTTACACACCTGTTGATGAAAAGGTAAAAACAGACTCAGTAAAACTGGAGAAATGGCTTTATTACTTTGGTGAAAATTCACTACAGAGCTTCCCGCATCAAAAAAGGGACTTTCATAGTTTAGAGGGATGAATTTAATACTTTTAATACTTCTCCCCTCACTGTTTTTTCTACCAGTAACTATGCATTTTGGGAACTGGATTTTTAAAGACTCTACATTTGCCTGTTAACACTCTGTCTTTGTTAAAGTGCCTAGACCAATTCTGGTAATTTGCTGTACCAGAGGATTAATTTACACTGGAACATAACATTTGCTTGAAAATGTAACTGTTTTAGTAATCTGGTTCAGCTTCCAAATGTTTTTCCTTTCATGGGTGCATAAGGATGTCATGAACACAAAGTTCAGCATTTATTAAACACAAAACAAACATCTAATTTAGATATAATTTATTACTGTTATCACAGGTTGAACTGTCAAAAAGTTATTAAAAGCTCTTCAGAGTGCAAAAAATGAGAGGTTCAGGTGACCTCATTGCTTGTAAATTTTTATTTTAACTTATTCTAGATCTACCTTCACAAACATTGATTCTGATCTAATACAGAATTCTGTAGGAAAATGAAATATTTGAGCTACAATACTATTATGTAATTGGTATTCTTTTGTTCTAACAATTTGTGGAGGTAAGTAGGGACGTTGCACCCAAGAGATTTTTGCTTCAGTCAAATGCAAATAAAAATAACTAGGCTACTAAAAACTGTGTGTGATTAGAGATACATCATTCTATAATGAGTTCTGGTAACATGGATTTAGAAACAGTAATGTCCTCATATTAACACGCCTCTCTGATCTTCACTACTTTTGAATGTTGAAGTCAAATAATGGAGTGTGAATTAAAAAAATAAAATTACGAGGCTTTTAAAGCATGCCATGCTTAACAAAAAGAGCAATCAAATCCTCTAACACTTCAACCTCCACCATCACCTAAATAATCCCCAGTCCCATTGCAAAGTGTGAAGGTTTCCTACATGGAATTTGTCCTTTGTATTTGGTAGCATTAGGAAGGTGAATAGGAAATAAGTAACAATCCTTTATCTAATTTTTTGTCAGTAAGTAGAAGTGAACAGAGGAAAAAAGCCACCAGCAAAAGTTATCATGGGTGTGAGCATTGGCCAGGGCCAACCAGAAACAAAAACTGTGGACTAGAAATTTTCCTGGCTGTTAACTTAGGATATTTAATTTGATATAGATCTTGGAGATGGACTTGTGAAGATAATCATTAGAGACATCAGAAAGAAAAATATTTGTGATCAAGATGTGATGAAATCACAGGTGTGATTTGTGAGCAAGATAGTGCCACTGTTTGTTTTTATTGTATTCAAGAGGAATAACTTTTTAAATGCAAGATTACATCGCTGTATCTGATTTTTGATACTAAATATTTTATTCAGATAAAAATAATCTTGAAATGTCTAAATATTGACCATAAAAGGGTAAATATAGGGCTAAGCCTGAAATATCATTTTTTATCTGAAGTTATTATTCTAATATTAAACTGCAAATGAACCCAAGATTTAGGTACTGTAGGGCAAGTGGACAATAATTGAGATCAAGAGATTAAAGCTAACCATAATAAAGTGGCTCTCAAACAGTTCAGAAACAGTGAATTACAAAGAGCAAATTGGCTGTAAGCAATTCATATCATATAATACACTAATACATTGTTGATAACAATATAATAGTAGAGTTAAAGCACTCTTGTAAAAAAGAGTACTTGTTCATTAAATAAAAATATTGTCTACTCTAAAAAAACTGTCATAATAAGGAGGTCATAAATTTAAGGCAAATTATTCAAGTTAATCCACGTCACCTGTTGGAACAAGACAGGAATCCAGATAGCTGACAGACAAGCAGCCTTCCTAATTTTATAAGGCTCTCACCTGTTTTGTGCAGTGTTTAGCAATTGATAGGTCCATGTGAGCAGCAGCAGGCAAAGGCAGGTCCTGATATCCCTTTACAGTCCCTTGTAAAATTTACATTACTCAATTGCATTTTCTCTCAGTACTTCTGTAATACCATATATTCACATGAAGAATAAATCCTGTACTTTTGATCTACTTTGAGAAGGCTTTCTTAAAAATTCCATGATTTTCCCTCATTCTTTAAAAGAGTTATGGCTTTTTTTGTTAAAGCAATTGTAAATTATATTGTTAGTCTTATTACCATATTTATTTTTATGCTGTTTCTAAATGGGTCTCAGTCTAAGGAGCAAAACATGATAAGGCTGATCAATAACACAGTACTGTACCTATCTATAACCTCTGTAGATGTATTTGAATCTTAGCTAAAAAAAGGCAACTATTTCCTTTTATTTTATGTGTGACTTATTCAAAATCTTTACTGAAATGTTTTGTGAGCTATAATGTTTTAATTATTCCCCTTACAAAACTTAATCAAGGACAGAATTTCATTGTGCCTGTAGGAAAGACCTATCAATATTCTTACTGCATTTTCTAATATTCCATCTTTTTAGACCAAAGAAGTAAAAAAACCTGGAGGGTCAGATAATGTAGTTTCAATGTTGCCTATTTTCAAGCTGTCAAACAGTTATATTTTGAGACTAAGACTATTTTTTTTAGCTGAGAATTCATTAATCCTAACTTTCACTTAGTATGTGGGCACTGTAACAGGAATTGCTGAGACTAAGACTGTGTAAAAAGCGCAGAACAGTAACAAATCGTGTGTCTGTAGTTGTCACCATGATTTGTGTAATGCAAAACCTGTACTAATTTTCAGCCAGATAACTTGAGTCCTCAGAACATCAAAGTCCAGTGAGGGCTATGGACTCAAACATTATATTTGACAGGTTTGCTTAGTTGCTAACTGAAATCTGTCTAGATCTCAGTCTAATGACAGCAGCTGCATTCCAGACACTCGTGGTGAAGGTTCATATATAACCTTCCTGCTGTCCAAGAAGATTTTGAGACTTGTCTGTGTGAATCCAGGCTGTCTGGAAAAGCAGGGGCTCAACTGTGTGTAGCGTACAGTATGTATGAGAAAAATCCCAGATGGTAATGTAGTAAGTCTGATGAAGGAACAAGCCACAACTCTGCAGAGGAAGGTTGAAATGCTAATTTGCTTTTATCAAATGAAGCAGGAGGTTTTGTGGTTAACACAGGGATTGAAAATACATTGATTTGTATCCCATTGTATCCCATTGTATCCAGAAGCCATTGGTTTTTTTCAAAGTCACCAAAAATGGAATAATTCTATTAAAGTTCTTATAGCAGAATATAAATCATGTTTTTGTTTGTAGCTTGGACTAAAGGCATTATGTTCCTGCTTTGACTTTTACTGCCTATGGTATAATACAAATGAAAGGTACTACAGAAACTCAGGCCATACAGGGGCAGGCAGACTATTCCAGATTAATTATTTAGCTATAATAATTAAAAGACAGAAACAAAGTTCTTCCACGAAAGTACAGGTGGAGCTGAACAGACTAGAATTTAGACTGTAATACAGAAAATTATTTTATTAAATACTCACAGCACTGATAGTGTTTTCAGTTATTGCTCTAAGAAGTTTACTATTTTACATTTTTTCATCTTGGGTACTCTGACTACATTTGCTGCTATTGTTATGCTTCAGAGTCTACAGAGAAATTGAATTCCATGAAAAAATGCAATTATAAAGTAAACACTGTGCTAAAATTTATTCATCTTTGACATTTCTATTTCATATCTTGCTCAATAAATTTATTGACTCGTTTCTTGGCACTCCCAGTAAATAAAGTTTTATTAGACATTAAAACTCATTCAAAGAGGTAAGAGAAAAATGAACTACATAACTGGAAGAGTGGGTTTACTGGATGACAGTCAGGTATGGTTTAAATATGACTTACCCATATACCCTTCCAGAGAAAAAAATAAACAAACATGTAATCTTATAAGTGGATGAAATGTAAACCTGGCAGCCTATGTTATTTATTATAGATTTCTCTGGCACACAACTTGGAAATTAAGGTTAAACTGGGACATCAGGTCCTTGCTTATGAATTTTCACAATATCCAGAGTAAGAATCATTATAGTTTTCTTTTCTGAATGAACAAGATTTTCAAACAAACAAAACCCTAGAGCTTTCACCTCTTTGAATGATATGTAATTTTTTGTTGCATATTCTTTCTCTCACATAGCTTAAATATCAATTTTTTGTCAAACTCTTGAAAAGAAAAATTATATTTTAATTTATTAACATGAATTATAGAGTTTTTCTCAATCATTCATTCAAAGACTCTGCTCATAGAAAATAGAAAATCAGATACCAAATCTCCCCCATTTAAACCAAAATAGAAATGGTAACAAGACTTAAGAAATCAAATGTAAAATATTTTTAAAATTAATAGCAGTCTGTAATGCACAGCACATATAGTTTAAATATACAGTGTGTCACATACCAGAGGCAAAACAGGAGTTCACAGATTTCTGCTGCTTGTATCTACTGCCTTGTTATAATGCAGCTCAATGCATCACGTGTTCAGCTCTGACCTGGAAAGTTCCACAGTGGGTTTTCCGATATAAACACTGATAGAACCATAGTGCAATTGGGTGGAATGACATCTCCTTCCCTTTTTCCCATGTGACATCTCCAAGACCCTACATTCACTTCACAGGATTATCTGCTGGGAAAGAGGACATAGATTCCTCAGTGTGCTTTTTTTCCGTAACCTAAAGGTCCTAAAAGGAGCAGAACAGATCAGTCTTTTCATTATCATCTTATAATGTATGGTTTTTGCTGATATTTCACTTTGAAGAAACAAAATTGTTTATATTATTCACTGTGAGACTACAGAATTACTGTGAACTCAGTAGAGCAGGTTTAATACAAAAGCTTGTTAATTTTAATTGTCTATATACTGCATAAAAACAGGACTTGGAGTTTTACAAGATTTTTAATTCATCACATGTGGTTCTCTCTGAAATCCATCTTGACTCTTCAATCTGCTTAAAGGAAGAGATCTGTTATTTGCAGGTTGTGTACTAGAATACCTAAATAAAAATCTCACTTAAAAATGAAATATGTAAGTATTTTGCAGTTGTAAAAAAAAAAAAAAAGTTGTAATAATAACAAGATGAGATGTGTGAGCATAGGGTCATGCATAAAAATATGTCTATACATATATCTGCACACTTATAAACAGAAAAATTTGCACATCTATAATGTATTTTGCGTATCAGATATACAAATAACTTTGCTTGATATGAGCAAAAAGATATCTTTAGTCATAAAAGAGAAAAAGAGCATAAAGAGGTTGATACCAAAGAATTTTCCAGAGTGATTCATTGACTAATGGCTGCTACAGTTCAAAATGGTAGCTGAATAAACTTTTAGAAGCTGTAAAATTATTCTCAAAGTATAACTTTTACTTAGAAAGTTACCTCATCTTGCCATACATTTTCATTTGTACCCTTACCATCCTTTACAAGCTATTCCTATATTAATTATAATAATTATATTTTGTTTAAGATAAAAGTTGTTAAATCATGCTCAAGGGATTTCATTCCAGTAATGCCTGCCACAATATTGCTCTGAGAGCTCGTGGTGAAGCAGTCTTAAACGGTGACCTACAAATCTCTTATAAGTTACTGCTTTCTAACACAAGAGTTCTTATCTGCTGATATAACCTGTGGTTCTTGTTGCAAAGTGTATTATCTGTACTGTATTTTGTTGGATTCTGACAATCCGAGCAAGAGATTTAGATTAAATTCTAACAGTAAACTGCCCTCCTTTATTTTAGCATCCTATTAATCTGTGTGTCATATGCAAATTTAATCAGCTAAGATTTTATTTCATCATCTAGATTGTTTCTGAGAATGTACTGAATACAGTTGGAACAGGAATCTCTCTCAGGAGACATTCCTTGGACAGCCCTGCTCATTGATATCTGCAATAAGATCATTTTTAATTCATCTAATGTGTTTCCTCTTGATTAAAAATCATGCATTATAGAAAATTAAAAATGCCATGTGACAGAATTGCAAAAGCCTTAGAGAAGTACAAAGTTGTTGTCTCAACACAGCTACAGGTTTTGTTTGACAAAATACACTTTTCCACAAGACTTGAGCAGTGTTCATGATACTTTTTGGTTTATATTCTTCAGTGAAAGAGCCCTGAAATTAGGTATTATTTTGCAAAATCAGAGTGAAATATCTTTTGTTGCTTCAGTCACTTCTTTTCTTTAAAATATTTTTCACTGCCTCGTTTGTCTGTACATGTACAGACACATGCACTGTAGAAGTAACAATCTGTATCTAAGTCATTTTTCCTTAGACCCTGCTAAAATTGATTTGATCATTTCAGTTTGTTTCAAGAAGAAAGACATTAATATCCTGTGTCTCAAAATGTAATTTCTTTCCTTGGATTATACCGCATTCGTTTAAATAGGACAATGAGGGCAAATAGAGAAATCTCTTTAACTCTCTGTGATTATTATTCTGCCATATCATGGCAACATATACATTACCATCAGCAGCATTTTTTCCAAAAGTCTTCCTCTCTGCCTTGGCCTGCAATATTTGTGCATTTTTTTCTATACCAAGGAAAGAAGTAAACTTGAACATGTAATTTATCTTGTCCCTTTTTGATCTTAGAAGAAAACTGGCCTTTGACATACCAATTTGTTATATTTAGCATTTAATTTACTGATAGGTTATGTAGTATTTTAAGAAGTGAAGTCTCTGGTCCAAAGCGTCCTTATGTTTTAATCTTTACTGGAGTTTTGCTTCTCTTTAAAATGAAGAAGCAGCTATAGCTGTTCACCTTCATCAGTCCTTTGAATACTGCTCTGAATCTTGAAATAAAGACATATTCTAATGTCAAGTTCATAAGAGACTTAAAAATCTTTGTAATTTTTGTTGAGGTGCATGTTTTAATTAAGTTAAAGAGAAAATTAAAAGTATTTACTATTTGAACTATTGGCTCTCCACATCAAATTCAGAAAAGCAGGAAATTGACAATTTTTACAAAAGTTAAAAGATTCTTTTTTTGTTTAAAACCTACAGACATTTTGCAAACATACGTAGAAAAAACTGTGCAGATATAATTCTTATCAAGAACTCTTGACAAATCTACAAACTATTACAGCTTAAAATAAGATATATTAACAGTGAAAAAGGTCAGATTAATAAAGCTAAGTAGTGTGTTAAAGGGAAGTACAGATACATGATAATAAATAAAAACAGAGACTAAAATCTCAGTTTCCACAGAATTAATGAAAAGCCTAATTAAATTAAGATGGTCACTTCTGATTATCAGGCAAAACTTATCTCCTAGTTGCAACAATGCTGTGGTAATTTCATGTTTGTTTCTTTTAATTTGAATAAGCTGGTAGAACTTTGAAAAACAAAAATAAAAGCCCATGAAATCTGGAAACCTGTGCCTGCAATCTTAATGAAGGCACACAGGAAAGCAAGGCACAGAGCTAACAAATGAAACAGAAATCTGTCTCCTTTGTTTTTCTTTCCCCTCATTCATACACTAACACATGCATGGCCTCAAAGTAAAAAATTATTTTAAAAAAGGAAGTTTCACCACTTACTGATGCCTCTCTGCACATAGCAAACACACTGTATATCCTGTGAAGCAAAGGGAAAGATTCAACTTTCTAGTCTTAGGGAATGAGTTAGTCTGCAATGCACTTAGGAAATCTAATACCTCTACCATGCTCTAAAATGGACACCACTTAGTGCATCACTGGAAGTAGCTTATAAACCAGCAACTTTCTCAGCTCTTTTTTTTTTTTTTTTTTTTTTTTCTTCAAGGGGATGGGGTTTTTTTGGCAAAGNTTTTTTTTTTTTTTTTTTTTGAAATGCTATTAACTTGTTTAAAAGAAAGTCGAGCAATTGGTGAGGGAAACCTCTTCAAAGAGATTATTTTGAATATTTTTGTGGTAGTACAGAAACTAATTAAAGATTCTTGAAATAACAAGCATAGAGAAAGTGTACAAAATAGAAAGGAAATGTGCTGACTATTGCAAATGCAGTCTTATCAGCAGTCACACACCAGAAATTCTGAGCTAATTATCAGAGACTCCAGACTCCATGAACTATGCGAAAACTTTGCTCTTACTGCCTGATGACATCATTATTAATCTGAAAGAACTTACAGTGATACAGGATCAAACTGATGTTCCTATCTAGATTAGTAGAGCTCTATTAACTGCTCAGTTTTGTTGGGGTTGGTACTAACAGAGATATGCAATGTTGTTATTGGAGCTATTTATTGCAGGCCATGAACATAAGATAAAACCTGACTTTTGCAGAAGTGTCACTCCAGAGAGCTGTGGTACTATATAATTTTCCTCCAATATGCTTTTCATCTTCCTGTCATACACACTTGATGCTGCTATTTAAGGTGTTAATAGTTTAAATTACTGTTGTTGGCCTTTTCTGTGAGAACAAGTCCATGAAAACTACTGCATGAAACACTATCAAGATCCATGATCCTGAGAAGATCTGAGATCTGCCCTTAACCAGCTTGGACAAACTGGTACAATATTCATTCCCAACCATTCAGTCACCAGTAGGGTATCCTAGCTCCCTCCAGCATTGCTGTAGCCCCAGAAGCCGTATCCAGAAGCAGTAAAGGCAGAGCACATTGCATAAGTTATTTGCAGTAAGCCTTTGAAAGACAGACACTAAACAGTTCTGGAAGCCCCTGTCAGTGCTGTGAGACTCTTAAGTATTTCACAGAGTCTAGACTTTGCTCACATTCTGCTCCCTACAAAATTCTTCTCATCTTTAGTTTTACTAAATCAAATAATGGATGCTGTAACCAAACCACCCAAGCACATATTCAATTTGCTATGATAAAAAGACTGTATTAAATTAGTATTAGAGATCATTAGACATTTTAGGGAAGATTAATTTCACAACAGGTAAACCACCACCATTATCTTAGCATACCATTTCATCAGGTGGTAGAGGCTGCTTGCTTGCGTTTCCATTTTAATGAATGTCTTTTTGCGTAGCACAGAGGTTCTGCTATCTTACAGCACAAGAGACAGCAGCCAAAACTGTTAACACAGAGATTTGTTCATCCTGGAGTATTATGCAAGAACCTGCTCAGATCTGCCAAGAACTGAACAGGAATCAAATGTGTGTTTTAAACTTTGAATATAGAGATTTTCTGTTTGGATAATAACTTTGTATGGAAAACAACAGGAATCTGAATGCATTGATATTCTGATATGACTTCGAGCACTTCTACCTTTTTCCTCAGAGAAGAAATCAACTGAAAAAAACATCTTTTGGTTCATTATAGGAAGAACACTTCTGTATCCCTTCTATTTCCATACCCGCATAGGCACATACATGCATTTCATGAATTTAAAATAATTTATCACATTTTCCCCCAGTGATATGAAGTAAGTCCTTTTTGCAAAAGTATATACAGTCTGGGAATATTTAAGAAAAGGAGAAGTTTTAGAGTGGTTTCATTCTCTATTTAGAAATCTTCAGTAGTATTTTCCTTGCAGAAAAGCAAGCTTTTAAATTGGAAATATTATAAATTGTCCAGCATAAGACAGAATCTGTGCCAAATACACTGGCATTCACTAAAAGACAATCAAACAATCGTGGGATATAGGAAAGCTGGATCTGAAGTCTTCACTGAGAACTCCAGAGTTTCTTTTCACTTCTTAGTTTTTGGATCACCTAACCTGAATTTTGTTGTTAGTAATTTTTAGGGTAGGTGGCAGGAATTTATTTTTGTTTAGTCTAAGGGGAAAGGTATTATATTAAAATATTTTTAATTTATAGAAATGAATTTAAAACTTTTTTGAAAATAAAAACCACAGACTTGTTGTGATCGTGATGTTTTTGGTGCTGACATCAGGGCGTCCTTGTTTCCAGACTTGCACTGACAATATTCTGCCTTGTCTCATAACAGAACATCTTCTCTAACTTTCTTACTTTTGCTCAGTAAAGAGGCAACAACAACTTACATTTACTCCCCACATGTCCTCTTCCCGGGATCTTCTTCATTATTACAGTCTTTAAAAATTCAGTTTTGCAGAATTGCTCTAAGCACAGAATCTACCTCAACTCCAGCTTGAAGAAGAAAACCTAATGAAATTCCAGGAATGGTTCTTTTACAAAGTTTTGCAGAAAATAATTCCTCTTTCTACAAATTAATGGTCATGATTTTAACCAGAAAAGTCAAACATGGGTGGGGTAAAGAAAGAAAAAGTATGGCCAAAGGACTTTTACAATGTATTCCACTTCATAACTGCAAATGAGTACCTGCAGCTGTATCTTTAAGCTTTCCAATTCATTTCAGTGTGTGATATGATCAGTTGCTCAGCTGCAGTTTTTATGCTGGTTTTCAATGTAATTGATCCTCAGGAGGTCTAATATCTCTGTCTTTGGAAGACTGCCTCTAGATTTAGGTATTGAATTTTAAGTTTGATCTGCTCAGAATTCTGCTCAGTTTCCATCTAGCTCTGGGGGTCATTTATTTTAACAGCATTTCAGTAGCTCATTCCTGGTCTTTTCCAGAGTTTTTCATTTGTGGGTTGTTGTGGTTTAACCCTGGTAGGCAGCTCAGCACCACACAGCCTCTTGCTCACTGTTCTACAGTGGGATGTGGGAACAATCACAAGAGTAAAAGTAAGAAAACTCCTGGGCTGAGATAAAGACAGTTTAATAGGTAAAGCAAAACTGAACACTTGGAAAGCAAAACAAGGGATTACTTCACCACTACCCATGGCAGGGAAGGTGTTCATCCACCTCTAGGAGATTAGGGCTACATCAGGTCTTATAGTGACTTGGGAAGACCAAGGACATCACTCCAAACATCCTCCAGTTTCTTTCTTCTTCTCCCATCAATATATACTGAGCATGATGGTATACAGTATGGAATATCCCTTGGGTGAGTTGGAGTCACCTGTCCTGGCTGTGTCCCCTCCCAACTCCTTGTGTACCCCCAGCCTCCTTGCTGGTGGAGTGGGGTGAGGGACAGAGAAGTTCTTGGCTCTGTGTCAGCACTGCTCAGCATTAACTAAACCAACCCTGTGTAATCAACAGTGTTTGCATCACAGCGCTGAGCTCCACCCCTTCTCTGCAATCAGGAAGGTCACAAGTCCACAACATATCTCCATACTAGATACTATAAGGAAATTTAACTTTATCCTAGCCAAAACCTAAGGGCCCATGACAGCTAATACCATAAAAGGTCTGGCAACTGTTACCTTCTAGTGGTAAACCAAATCTGAAGATTTAAGACAAATATTTAAAATTTCTGTCTCACAAGTTTCTCCAGTCTTTTCAGCTTAGATTGTCTTATGTGAAGTAGTCCTTCTCTGGAGAGCATACCCATCAGATGAACAAGAGATATTATCTCCTCCACTATTTCCAAGGTGTGTCTTCTGCTCTGGGCTTGGCCTCAGGCTTCTTCATGCTAATGTATTGATTGAAAGACCTTTTTTCAAGTTCCCTGAAATGTGTGACTCACTGCTTACCTGCACCACCTTGATTCAAAATGTATTCTTTCCTCTACAAAGGATTGTGGGTGGTTAGGTGTTTTGAGAAGGTAGCCTGTTTTACCTCTGAACATTTTTAGAGTACAGTAGTGAATATTTTTGGAGCTGAATGAATTTCTGCTTTAAGTTTCTCTGTCATTGATAACGTTGTAATTTGAAAGAGTGGAAAAATAAATTCCTCGTCCAAAATGTAAACTGTATCCTGATGCAAGCACTCTTTAAGAGTTTCCAGCCATCAGCCAGAAATCATCTGCTGTTATGAGACAGATTTTACAAAGATTTTCCAAGGAGCAAGCAATAAAAGTGCTTTGCAAGTATGAGACAAAATGGCTGCAGTATATGATTTTTAACAACCAGTGAAATAACTTGTTTGCTTTTCACAAAAAAAAACAAATATTCATATGTGGAATTGCCACAGACATTTACACATTTAGGAAAAAATAAATAAATTATTAAAATAAAGCATCCTTTTATTTCTCAAAGGTTACTCTCTTGCAATAATGAAAGTAAGAGAAGCCACCACATTAATAGGACAGTCATCAATTCTGTTCCAGCTGCTTTGAGACTCCAGCTGAAAAAGCAAAAGCAAAGCTTAATATTGTTCACTTTCTAGCCCTTGCACACAGGGTCTTCTGGGAGAAGTGGAGAATGACCTTAGGCGTGCTTCTCAGCTGCCAGAATAGCTTCTTGGGCAGCCTGGCTGCTGTAAATTGCAGTATGGATTAGATTGCCCCTGGCTGATTCTAAATTCAGGGGAATAAAAATATGGCTTTGTTTCCATTTTCTCAGCTGTGCCAGCTGAGGAGCCAGCCTGAAAAGTTCACCACTTGCTCAAGGCATGTAACGGTTCCACAGAGAAAGCTGATAGTCATGTGTGCCTGAAGGACTGAAGGCTGTCAGCTGGCCTGTGAACCAGTACACACACTGGTGTCCTCCCGTGTTTTTGTGCACTGCTTTGTACAATGGATGTCTGACACTTTCTGGTGCGTTTAGGTACCTTTGTTCTGCAAATAAATAATGCTATTCTGTCTATATAGGAGCAAGAGAGAATATTGCTCAGTATTTAAGCAATAAATTGTCTTGTTTTACAAGACAAATATTGAATATTCTGAGAATGAACAACATTGACATGAAGCGAATGTCTATGTAACTCGACAATTATATGCTTAAACATTTAGAAAATATTCTGAAATTATCTTGTTTTCCAAGAAGAAAACTTTTAAATGGTCACATGATAATATTTTAAAATTCTTTTTAAGAACTGCAAACTGATTCCTTTTTTAGTGATTTAATTTCAATAAAAAGCAGACTTCTTTAAGCTAAGCTCTGGGATATTTACTTTGATGGATTCCAGATCAAATATGAGCTAGCCCACAAATTCAGCTATCTCCACCCCATTTCTGTAACCATTCAAACTCAGCAGTGGAATCCCTCATGTGATGTGTGAGCTCTGCTACATGATGAGCCTTACCTTGGGTGTCTCAGGTCAACAGTGAAATCTACCAGTAAACATATATCATGGACATATCTCAGTAGTCTTTCATCTTTGATTTCCTGTATCTATAAGTTCACACACAAAAGAGGATTAAAAATCTTTCTGTATAGAATTTATATTGCATAGATTCCTTGAAAGTATAGAAAAACAAATTACTGTGACGTATAGAAAATGATACCAATGCCCCATGATACATCTGTTATAGAAAAAGTAAAATATCATAAGAGGTAAATCAATGTATATCTTCCTATGCCCTAAGGAATTTAGTCCCACAAAGAAACAGCTCAAACCTTTTTCAAATTTTATGAGGGCTTCTTTAAATATTTAGGGTTGGGAAAGCCACTTCTTTTCTACCTCAGGCTGATGAAAGAGGAACTTTGCTTTAGTCTTTTTAAAACATGAAAGGGGCAAGATCCCCAACATCAGAAGCCTCCTCCCTTTTCTCTAAGAATGGTTCTTTCAAATCTTCAAACAAGAAAATACTTTCCTCTGTAGTTCCCGATTTTCCACCACATAGAGTGCTTTTAATCCCGTTGGGCTGTGTGCGTGTGTGTGTATTAGTGTGTGCCAGTGTGCCTGTGCCAGTGTGTATGCAGAGGGAAAGGTAATCCTTTCACTTTCAAGCACTATGAAGATTTCAAGGAAGGATACGTTGTTTATATGCTTTTACTTTAGCCAGTCTACCTGCTTATATAGTAAAGAATTAACAACAATAAAATGTTATCAAACATTAAAATAAAACCAGAAAAGCCAAGTAAACCATAAAAAAAAAGTTAATGCAGTTTTGTTCATCTTGCAGCAATTAATTTACCTATACTCCCTT
This sequence comes from Climacteris rufus, assembly GCA_013398175.1. Classification (NCBI taxonomy): domain Eukaryota; kingdom Metazoa; phylum Chordata; class Aves; order Passeriformes; family Climacteridae; genus Climacteris; species Climacteris rufus. Next base: position 150,037 of record VZRZ01002346.1, on the reverse strand, counting down.
CATTTTGTAAAATCTTACATGAATGTTTTAAAATACCTTGGGAAAACAATGTTGGATTATTATTATTTAATCTATAATGCCTACTATACAGTAAAGGAGTTGGCACAACTAAAGAAGGGAACTCTCAGCTCTCATCATCTTCACAGTTCCAAATCTGTCAGTTCCTACCTTAACAGTATGTGAATGTGAATAGATACAGTGATTGAAGGAGCGAAAAAAAAATCCTAGTTCTCTGCCCTGTCCCAGGTTGCACATCCTCAAACTTCAGGCTGAGAGAAAGCATGCTAAGAATCATTGTGTAATCTAACAGTAACAGTACAGAAAAATATGGGGTTGATACTCAAACATTCAAACCCCATTAGTTCAACTCATAAAATCTTAGATTAAATCTTAAATCAGAACTTCAGTGGTAATTAAATTCTCAGGTCTTGCAAAGGTCCTGCAAACTTTCTTCTTCTATGTCCAGAGAAGTGTTTTGCTTACATAATTAAAATTAGTTACTTTCATACACTTTTAAAGCATGTTGAAAAATACCTTACACAGATTCTTACAAGAAACAGTCCTGTGGTGACATAGGGTGATTTACTTCAGTTACATGCACTTACTGAACTTTTCGAAGTGCTTGACACTAAAAGCTACTTATACATAATTTATGTCATACTTGCTGGCTGAACTCTGTTCTTATACTTCATGCTTGCCATTCTCATGAGCATAATAGCAATAATCCATCATGTTTATATATAGCATTCTGATGCTGTTTGCAGGTTGATAAGGATAAAGATACGATGAAAAGATAAATAGATGGTGGTTGCACTAAAGCCCTGGGGTTATTATATTTTAGGAGGGGAAACTTTATTCTTTTATATTTATATTAACTCTTGGGTTTTTTGTTTTATGCTGCAGTGCAGTACTACAGTGGTAAATGTTAACTGTCCATGTTTCCTTATAGGACATGGTTAATCAATGCAAACTCCAAATGTCTTTTGTTCTTATTAGGTGATATTGCAACTGTCATCAATAGATTTAACTTCTCTTGAAGCCACTGGAGGCTTACAAATTTATAATAGCTTTGGAGCTGGAGTTGGTATGTATACTTTTTCTCAGTAGCATCAGGGGGAAAAAAAGTTTATATTTAAATATTACCATGTCTAAAGGCTTTATTGGAAGTTACCTGATTATGTGGAGCAAATCGCATGTTGGTAATATATAAAACTGCAAATTCTTTTTTTATCAACTTAATGTTAGGGGCCAAGAAGTGTCATACTTCTCAGTGAGTCTTCCAGAAAACTGGACATGCTTTCTTAAGGCAGCATATGGATGGCTTAAACTCTAGCTTATTAGCCTGACTCTTTTCGCAAACAACAATAGAAAACTTATGTATTAAAATAATCAAACAGGAAAAGAATTGATTGGAACAGATAAATTAAAGAAGAGCTGACTAGCTTTGTGAGTCATGAGCGCTGATCTTAATGTTTATAGTGATCAATAAGAAAAAAAGGATGATCTGAAAATAACGTGCAGTAAAATATGACTGAAAGTAATAATAAAGGGTATTTATCATATGCGTTGAGTTTTTCAGGGCTATAAGTGATTATTTTTGAATATGTTCAGGATGGGCTACTCAGTGGCACTGCTTTCAGAGATTAGCTCTGAATAAAGTTAATTAGCTGTAAATCAGTTTCTGTGAATAAATTAAAAAAATTGTGAAATATGGTAGCTTCATGCAGAGATACTGACAAACTATGAATCAGAGTTTCCTACTGACACGCAGCCTAATTAGACAGGTGGAGTTCTGCACTGACAGGTGGAGTTCTGATTGTTCTGACTGTGCTGCTGTATTGGGTTTGCATGGCAGGGTTTGGTAGTGGGGGATCTACAGGGTTGGCTGCTGTGAGATGCTTCCATGTTCTACAGAACCAATGCCAACCACCTCCAAGACAGACCCACTGCTGACCAGGGCCTCTGGAACAACATACCTAAGAAGAGGAAAAAAAACTGCAGTGGAACAGCAGAGAGAAGAGAGAGCAAGAACTCTGCAAACACCCAGGTCAGTGAAGAAGGAGGGGAATGAGGTACTTTGGGCACTGCAGGAGAGATTCCTCTGCAGCCCGTGGTGAAGACCACGGTGAAGCAGCTGTGCCCCTGCAGCCCATGGGGAAACATAGTGGAGCGGAGATCCACCTGCAGCCTATAGATGCCCAAAGGAGGCTGTGACCCTGTAGGAAGCCCACACTGGAGCAGGCTCCTGGAAGAGGAGCTCCTTCGAGAGAGGACCCCCACGTTGGAGCAAGTTTGCTGACAGGCCTTGTGACTCCTGGGGGGATCCACACCAGAGTAGCCTGTTCCTGAAGTACTGCATCCCTTGGAAGGGACCTATGCTGAAGGAGTTTGTGAAATGTAGCTTGTGGGAAGGAGTCAGGTTGCAGAAGCTGGTGAAGGACTGTCTTCAGTGTGAGGGATCCCACACTGTAGCAGGGGAAGAGTATGAAGAATCTTCCCTCTGATGAGTCAGGAGAGGCAGAGACAGCACGTGTTGAACTGACCACAACCCTCATACCCCGAGCACTGCTAGACGGGGAGGAAGTAGAGAAATTAGAAGTGAAACTAGGAAAAAAGGAGGGATGGAGGAAGATCTTTTTACTATTTAGTTTTATTTCTCATTACTCTTCTCTGATTTTGACTGGCAATAAATTAATTTACCTGAGCTGAGTCTCTTTCTCCTGTGACAGTAATTGATGAGTGATTTCTCCCTGTCCTTATCTTGACCTACAAGCCTTTAGTTATATTTTCTCTTCCCTGTGCAGTTGAGAGGGGCAGTGAAAGTGTTGCTTTAGTCAGCACCTGGCATCCAGCTAGGGTCAACTCTCCACAGCTGTCTTCAATTCTGGTGGGTGATTGGGACTCTATGCATGGCACCTCTCTACCCCACGGCTGTTGTGATTTTACCCCAGCTGGCAACTAAACTGGTCTACAGCTGCTTTGTTACTCCCCTGCAGTGGGATGGGGAAGAGAATTGGAAAAGCGAGAAAACTCATGGGCTGAGATAATAGGTAAAGCAAAAGCTGTGCATGCAAGGAAAGCAAAACAAGGAATTCACTTCTTCCCATGGGCAGGCAGGTGTTCGGACACCTCCAGGAGATCCTGGCCTTATCACATAGAAGGGTAACTTGGAAAGACAAAAAACATCACTCTGCACATTGCCACTCTCCTTCTTTGTTCTTCCCCCAGCTTTATAGGCTGAGCATATATGGTGCAGGATTTCCGTTGGGTCAGTTTGGATCAGCTGTCCCAGCTGTGTCCCTTCCTGACTTTTTGTGCGTTCCCAACCTCCTCGCTGCTGGTATGGGCTAAGAAGTAGAAAAGGCTCTGTGCAAGCATTACTCAGCAGTAATGAAAATATCTTTGTATTATCAATGTTTTTTTTCTGCACAAAATCCTAAACATTGCCCCATACAAACTACTACGAAGAAAAACAACATAATTTCAAGCTCCATAAAAGCCTTTGTGTTTTAGGATTAAATCCCTTCTCCATGTAAGTCACTGGTGATAACTCCTATTGCCTTTAACAGGACTCAGTTTGACCTGTTTTAGAATCCATTCCATTAAATGGGTATTATGGTGCTTTAACAATAAAGATGAAATTGTGCATGAACAAAATTAGAAGAGCAGAGCAACAAATACACACCATAAGAAACTTAGATAAAAAGAAATGTGAAAAGTTCCTAAAATTCATTAAAACAAAGAAAAGATAAAAGTAATAAAATTTCTATTATTTAAGAGCAATGAGGACCAAATAACAAATTGACATAACAAAATATAAACTCTTCACTATATTTTTTCTTCATTCTTCACCAAAGAGGTTAATTCTGACCAGAAGCTTAAAATAATGAACATTAGCAACTAAGTGCTAGAACTATAAGCCAGAATTGTTTAACAGACAGAAAAGTTCTTAGATCACCACAACTTAACAACATTTTTCCCTAAAGAATTTATGATCTGAAATCTTTGCACCATTAGCAGTTACCTTTGAGAACTTTTCAGAACAAGTAAAGGCTGAGGGGACATATACAGGAAAAATACAACCAGTAAACTAAAAATAAAAAGCGTTATTATCATCCCTAGCTTATACTTAGAATGTTAAGTCACTAAATAATTAATCTGTGATTTTTCTCTGAGCGCCTAGGAAATATGAAGTGGATTTAAAGTAAGCACAATAAAGTTACTCAAATCACAACAGAGTTGTAAATCATGACAGGCCAATCTGATACCATTCCATGACAGTGCAATTAAGTGGGTAACAGGGAAGTATTTACACACTTTTTTGTTGCTGACATGTGACAATTCCATATGACACTGTCAGAAGTATGGTGATATGTTTTCATTGGAAATTACTGTAAAATCAGTTGAATCACTTAGCAGAAACATCTTAACATCTGTTCGCTGACAGTCTGAAAGAAATAACTTTAGTGCAGCATTATGCAATATTTGTATTACAATTGAAGGACCAGTATTCGTGGATAACATTAACCAGGAAGGCTATAGAAATTCTGGAAGGTAGAATTATATTCAACATGATTTTGATAAACTGTGGAAATGGTACAAAACAATAAAATGGGATATAACAAAGACATACAAACTGCCTAGGAAGGAAAATGTAAAATGCAGAATGGCTTGCTAGGTAGATGTAATGCAGAAAAAGGGCTCAGGACTACAATGGGTTGTAAATGGAACATTAGTCAATATTGCAAAACCAGCAGAAAAAGGATGATTTAAAATATGTAAGTCCTGAGACATACGGAGTAACTATTTCACTCTAGTCAGCATTTGTGAAGCCTTAAGAGGATTACTGAATGCAATTTTAAGTCCTAAGGAAAGGAGGGGATGAGATAGAAGCAACAAAAGGTTAATAGATGTGGAAAATATGACCACTGAGCAAAGAACGCATGAAAAATATTAAAAGCCTTTCTTATTAAGTCTTGAAAAGAGAACCTTGGGGTCATATGTTAACAGTCTTCCTATATACAAATTGTTGTAAGGAGAACAATTATTTGTTGTCAGTGTTGCCACCAAATACAAAACAAAAATAATTGGTTGCAGTAGGAGGGATTAATGTTATTTATCAGGAACATATTTTCATTAAATTTAAGAACAGCTTACCTACATCTGTTGCAGATTCCCTGTCTACCTGTCCAGTCTACCTGAACTTTAATAAAGCCTTTTACACTGTTTGCCACAGCATTTTCCTGGAGAAACTGGCTGCTCATGCCTTGGATGGGTGCACTGTTCACTGGGTAAACAATTGGCTGGATGGCTGGGCCCAGAGAGTGGTGTGAGCGGAGGTACATCCAACTGGTGACTGGTGTTCCTCAGGACTCAGTCTTGTTTAATACCTTTATCAATTATCTGAATGAGGGGATCAAGTGCACCCTTGGACAATTTGCAGATGACACCAATTTGGGTGGGATTGTTGATCTACATGTGGGTAGGAAGGCTCTGCAGAGGGACCTGGACAAGGTAGGTAAATCAAAAACAATTCAATGAATTTAAGGTGAAGTGCTGGGTCCTGCACCTGGGTCACAACAACTGCAAGCAATGCTACAGTCTTGGGAAAGAGTAACTGAAAAACTGTTTGGTGGAAAAGGACCTGGGGGTGCTGGTTGACAGCCTGCTGAACATGAACCAGTGTGTGCCCAGGGAGCCAAGAAGGCCAGTGGCATCCTGGCTTGTGTCAGAAATAGTGTGGCCAGTGGTACCAGGGCAATGATCATCCAGCTGTACTCAACACTGGTGATGCCATACCTCAACTGCTGTGTCCAGTTCTGGGTCACTCCCTACAGGAAAGACACTGAGGTGCTGGAGTGAGTCCAGAGAAGAGAAACAGAGTTGGTGAACAGTCTTGATAACAACTTTTATGAGTGGCTAAGGGATCTGGGGTTGTCTAACCTGGAGAAGAGGAAGCTCAGGGGAGACCTTATCATTGCCTACATGTACCTGAAGGAGCTTGTGGACGGGTGGGAGTCAGCCTCTTCTCCCAAGTAATGAATTACAGGACAAGGGGAAATGAACTCAAGTCATGCCAGAGGAGGTTTAGATTGGATATTGGGAAAGATTTCATCACACAAAGTGTTGTCAAGCACTGAGATAGGTTGCACAGGGAAGAGATTGGGTCACCATCCCTGGAGGTATTTAAAAGAACTGTAGAAGTGGTGCTTGCAGACATGGTTTAGTAGTGAACTTTGAAGTGCTAGGTTAATGGTTGGGCTCAATTATCCTATAGCTCTTTTCCAGCTTAAATTATTTTATAAGTCTATGAAATTACAGTTATTTTCAAAATGTCTTTTACACACAAAAAAATTTAAAAAAAAATAAAAATGAAAACAAATTATACAGCCTTGATATTAGAAAATGTAGGAATTTTTCTAATTGCTTATTTAATGTTACATTGTGTATAATGAAGGCATAATATTTTCCATATATTATCGCAAAAAACGTTTCTGTGAAAGAGTTTAGTAAATCTTTTTTTCTCACTGTATTGAATGGAAAGCACAATCTTACAGTATAACAAATGTAGAAGTAACCATTATTTTAGCATATCTTCTCTAATATATACATTTATATTTCACCAAAGAAGTTTTTTTCTGCGTGACCTGGGTCTGAGGTTTCTTGAAAAAATTCCACATGACCTGTATTTATAACTTCTTTTCAGTCTCCAAACAAATTAAAGGTCACTGAGACAGGAATTGACTTTTACTAGCTTGTGTGCATATGGGAAACAAATCTTTGATCAAAACCTTTAGTCACTAAGTAATTAAGGATTATCATAAGGGATAAAAACTCAGAAAAACTTCTCTGAAGATCAGTCTAACCCTGACCTGGTTGAATGGATTCATCAATGCCTTTAAAGGTGTTTTTGTTGCACTGATAGAATAAAATTTTATCTAAATGTGGGAAGGTAAAATTAACTGGGTTTTGTGTTGGTTATTTAATTGTGAGTAGAAGATGAACTCAGGTGTATAGAATGGTCTGAGATGAAAAAAAATAGTTTTTTTTTTTTTCATTTTGAGCAGTTAAAAAACATTTCTTACTTTGTAAAGAAAAGATCATAATGACATATATTTCAAATAATTCCTGATAATGATACTGAAATGTGAGATATTTTTTATATGAACTTGCAGTTCAGTTAGCTGTGCTTTTCATTCCATCTCTGGTATTTTTGGGATATTTAGAGTTAGACATTATCTCATTATTATTCTGACTTCTCTCAATTAGTCATTGTTAAACTTTGCAAACATCTGACATTGACCTGTAAAGTGACACCTCCACCAGGGTGAGATCTCTTCTGCCTTAATTGTGAATGTCAAGTTCCTTTCAGTGAACAGAGACTACCATAGGGTAGGTACACTTTTTAGTGTACTCACAACTTGTTTCTGAGTTAAATCAAAATGAAAATTTATTCATTAAACTTCCTCACTCTTTGGGGAGTCCCTTGGAAATGTCTGTCATCTTAACAGGTTCAATGACTAATCAGACACTTAAGAGAGGCCAAGCAGTATCAATGCAGCCTAATTTTGGATTTGCTTTTTCTGACTATTTCTTGAACTCAATCTGAACAGCACATATCCAATGGATGTAAAATACATTCATGTACAAACCTGACTTTTCACTAGCATATTTTCAAAAATATCACTGAAATAAAGGAAACATGCCATAATAGGACTCCCTTCTTTTCCCTGTACTGATAAAAATAAAATAAACAAAAATAAGGAAAATTTCAAAATCAATTTCAAATACATTTTCCCAATAATAGATTTAGAGTTCTCTTCTTAACACTTTGATCTCTAAGAACAGATTTTGAGGGGAATAGAGATTGTATTTTACATCTTTGGAGGTCAGAAATTATACAGGTGGGCTTACCATTCACTGAATATGATTTAGGTTATGGACTAGGATCCAAATAATGACGTCACTCAGTCCCTATTCACATATATAATAAGGAATGTGGAGAGAATATAATATATAATTGAGTACTATGAATCTGAGTGATTATTCACAAAAGAAATAGTGTAGTTATTGGAGTAAAGTTTTCCTTTACAATACAAGTGAGGAACAGGAATTTCAAAACCTTCTAACTGTCCCCTTACTGAGGCAATTAAATGAATCAGAAAGAGATCTGACTGCACAGTTTTCTGCGAATACAATATTTCCAAATTAAATTAATTGCTTTGTGGAAACATGACAAGAACAATTAAATGTAAGTGCTGACACTGTCCAGTATATCTTGCCTCTGACATATGTAATATTAAAAGACTGAACAGATTTAAAGTTTGTTAAAATTGTCCTCTCCTGTTTATGAAATAGTGTATAAACAGGTGTAAAATTATTTTTTCAAAAACTCTTAGATAAAAGAGACCAGAATACAATATACCTTTGTAACAATCATTGTTAATCAATATATCTTGAATTTTTAGTGAATATTGTCAAAATCAAGTTATTTAATCCTATATTTATATTCAATCAATTGAAATAATTATCTAAAAAACTCTTGAAAATTAAATAGTTTGGGTAATTACATTCTGTGAAATCTATTTGTAGCCACAGAATCACAGAATCGTTTAGGTTAGAAAAGACCTCTGGTCCAACCTTTGACCAATCACCACTTTGTCAACCAGACCATGGCAGTGAGTGCCATGTCCAGTCATTTCTTGAGCACCTTCAGGGATGGTGATGCCTCCAGCAGCTTGGTGAGCCCCTTTCAATGTTTAACAACCCTTTCTGTGATGAAATTCCTCCTGAGGTCCAGCCTAAACCTCCCCTGGTGGAGAGATTCCCTGGAGACCATGTCCTCTCATCCTGTGTTTGGTTGCCTGGGAGAAGAGAGCAGCCCTCAACTTGCTAAAACATCCTTTCACATAAAGAGTGAAAGTAAAGAGTACATAAAGAGTAAAGAGCAATAAGATCACTCCTTGGTCATTCAATTAAAAAAGGAAAAAAAAAGAGAATGCCTGACCAATTTCCTCATACTTAAAAAAATATAAAGTCTTTAAAAGTCTTTACTTGGATAGCTCTTTGCACAATAATAGATGCTGAAAAATAGTAAAATTAAAAATTCAATTTTTTGAAAGATTATATGGAGCTTTTAATCCATGATCCCACATCGATTTTAGAAAAAAAAATAAATCATTGTTCAAACACAGTAGATTCATAAGATTTGGAATTATTTGCAGCTGGGTCTTGGACACCATGGGTAATGTATTTTGTTTAGTTTCATATTTCCTTTGAACAATGTTTTAGAACAGAAATTACACATTAGACTTCCAAGTATGGATTTCTGTTTCATGTACACAGAGACATTTTTCAATGATATTCTCTGGTACATTGAGTATTAGAATTGCATAGGGATTTGAAAAGAAACATATCACAAAGCAATACAGAAATGTACTTTACAGTACAAAAGACAAAATAAGACCCCAAAAAATATTAAGTATTGAAATATATTAAAAAATTAAGTTTTAAGTTACAAAAAATATTTCTATTTATAAGACATGATTTAATTATTAAGTATTGAATGATAACTTTCTTCTACATGATAAAATTGGAATGCATACATTGCAGAAAAATCAATGAAATGGTAAAACCACTGACAAACCAAGCACTTGGGTCAGTCTCTGGAAGGGAAGAATGGACTCATTTAAGCAGATGGTCCATACAGTGTCTGTGAGTCCTCAGGGAGACACAGGGGAAGTGGTTCTGAGGGGGTGCAGTTCTACAAGGATCTCACAGATGTTTCCAGCAACCATTCTAGGGCCAATGGGTGTTTCTCTACCCTGGTTCAAGCTTATGTCAAATCAGTCAAGATAGCTGTCTGGCGCAGACAAGCACGGTCAGGACACTAATTCAGATGCTAAAATCAATGTAGGTGAATTAGCAATGCTGGCTGACATAGATGGAGCCTCGATGAAGCTCTTGTACTGCTTTTGGGACTGGTGCTGCCATCACTGCCAGGCTTTGGTGTTTGCTTCTGTCATGTGGGACCCCGAGCACAGAGTATTTGTTCAGAGGGAACTTCTTTTGAATCTATGAACATGTCAGAGGTTTTTATATCTTTCTTCAACATTAAAACTCAATTTCTGGGGATAAAGAATATTAGAAATAACAAAATAAAACTGTTATCAGGGCATATATGTCTTGACTTCTTAACCAAAGTTATGAAAATAAATTTTTAAAATTGAAGAAATAAAAAGAATGTATTTTGTGTTTATTACCTCAATAAGACACATCATTTTCACTATATCCTCTCTAGTCTTAGAATTATTTTAATTTTTTAACATCAATATACATTTTATTCAGAAAAAAAAATGTTTCTGATGTTACTTTGATAAAGTGTAATTCTAATAGAATCAGGTGGGATTTTTAAAAACAATTACCAGTCAATAATCATTCAATCTTACACAAAGTGTTTTGAAACCAAATCTCTGAGAAACTCAAAATTATAAGACTTGAAAATTTATTTTATATTTACCCTTCTGCTGGATTTTTAATTCTTTTATTGTGATTACTGATAATTATTTATTGATATCTCTATACTGGTAATCTGTTATTCATGCTGTCTTTGAGAGATCTCATTTAGTTTTAAGCAAACTATTACAATCTATTTGTTTAACATCCCATGCCAAAAATATGCAATGAGCATGTGTTATTTTGTGTTGTATTAAATTTCAGGCAACAGGTATTTTTAATTTTGAATCACCAGGTTTACATGTTACAAAACAGCAAAAAATAATCTTAATTCGTTTCCTGATTATTATAATTGGAGTGCCACTGCAGGAATTGTGTGCATGTGGTAGAAAACACATAAAAGCTCCCTTCAAAGTGCTATCATTATTTTTCTGAAGTACTCATATGTTGAAAGAGTATCCAATGTTGCAGTCTGGACTTCTTGTATTAGAGCTGGTTTTGTCACATCACCACAGCCTTGAATGTATTTAGCACCAAGGGAGGCTGACACAGGGCTCTGCTTCAGGGATTTTTGAGTCTCATTTTCATACCGTATGAGCTATAATTACACTTCTTGAGAGTAGGAGGATGCTTTGTCAAAATCTTCAGAATGTATAAGATATCATTTCAAGACCTATCTGTAGCTCTGGAACAACAGACAAACAGATACATTGAAAATATAGTAAGGTTCTGTTTGCTGTGCACTACACAGGTACAGCTCTTTTTATCACATTATCTATAGTTTTGCAGGAATTTTGTTGTCTCTGCTTCTCTTTAGAGAAGTTTTCATGATGTTCCATGACTCACAATGCTTTGCAGTCCAAACAAATTTTGTATTAAATATATTTTAAAATTAGATTCCCCCAATTTTATTTGAAGGCCCTTCTTTATTCCCTGGTAATAGCAGGAAGCGAAAAAAATAAGGATATGTTGGAGGAATTATATTTTTTGTGCTCTTGATTTAGCCTTACTGCAGTCAATGAACATTCAACATGGAATTACCCCTAAATTCAAGCTTTTGTACATACATGACAGAATAAGACATGAAAGGCTATAGTTTGATAAACTCTTCTCTCAGCACCTGTGCTGTCTCAGGCAGTCCCTACATTTCTGACACTCCCTATCTTCACTTTCCTTTGTTAAAAATAACTAGGAAAAATGGCTTATTTTTACTCTGGATCATTTTTTCAATCTCACAGTCCAGACCTGCACACAGTTCTGCTAACTTAACTGAACACATGGCATGAGGACTACACCAATTGATGAGAAGTCCTTAAGGCAAACTGATGATGGAAAAACTATTCTTCAAAATACAGGTAAACACCTACATTAAATGAAATCCCTTTTTCTGTTGTGTGTAAATATGAAGAAGTCAAAGGGAAAACCTGTTTGGAACCAATTATGCAATGATTTTTCTATTGTGCACTACGAACTTTTTCTGAAAACCTGACACTTGTAGTATGCATCTTTTTTTAATTTAATCATAAATATATGAATCATGTTTTATTTGGTTTCTTTAGGTGCAAAACCCCAAACAGTTAAGAAATGAACTCCTATTTTAACCCTAGCTACTTTTCTTATCCAGGAAAACCATGCTTTATTACATTGTTTTTCTGTGTTTAAATTAATTTTCTGTGTTTAAATTAATTTCCTGTGTTTAAATAAATGTGTAGAAACTAGCTTAATTCAATTTTCAATTTTTGTGTGTGTGTGTCTTCTGAGTGTTTAATACTCTTTTTCTTTTTGAATTCTAGTGGCATGAGTTAACATGATTCTTATAAATTGCAATAAATCTTTATTAGATTTTCTTACATATTAAAGGACGTAATTGATAACTTATCAATTACAGAACATACACAGAAAATGGCTGGATAATAGATTCACCAGGAGTCTCTGTTCTCACAATAAAAAATTTGACCTGAAAAATTCTTCTTACTGCTAAGCCCAACAGATTCCAGAAGTCAATTCTCAACTACATTTTGGGTTATACTGCATTATTTCACTGCTATCAAGATATGTTAGACTAATGAAATATTATATATGGACAAAATATAAAATCTTAATAATATACAATCTTACTTCTGTCCCTGATGAAGTTATGTAATGAAACCTCTTGGGGGCTGCCGCATGTCAGATGAAGCATGTGTTTGGGAAAAGCCAACATGGATTCACCAAGGGTGAATTGTGTTTGACAAACCTGATTGCTTTCTGTGACAAAGTAACTGGCTTGTTGATGTGGGGCAAGCACTGAACGTTGCCTACATGGTTTTCTTCAAGGTTTACCATGTGGTTTCCCACTGCCTTTTCTTAGGGAAACTGATGCACTGCAGCCTAATGGTCTATGGTGGGTGGGGAACTGATGAAACACAGCCAGAAGGTGTCGGAAAACATCTCATTTTCCAACTGTCAAACTGTCACAATTGCTGACACCCAGGGATCAATATTAAGCCAAATGCTGTTTAATATATTCATTTTGGAAGATGGGATCAAGTGTACCCTGATGAAATTTGCCAACAAACTGAATGGGGAAGTGGACACTTTGGAAGGGAGAGCCACCCTGTAGGAAGACCTGGCTAGGCTGGATGAGTGGGCCAAGAAGAGACTTATGAAATACAGGGACAAATGTAAGGTCTTGCACATGAGAAAACATAATCCAGGAATACATCACAGGTAGTGGTCTACCTGGCTGGATAAAAACTTTGTAGAAAAGCACCTGAAGGACCTGGTGGAGAACAAACTCCGTGTGAGTGAACAGTGTGCTGCTGCAGCAAAGAAAGGAAACAGGGTGCTGGGTTGCGTCAATGTGAGCACCACCAGCAGAGATGTAGAAGTCATTATCCCACTCTGCCCAACACTTGTCAGGTCACATCTGCAATACTGTGTTCAGGTTTGGGGTCCACTGTAAAAAAAGGATGTGAACAGACTGGAGAGAGTTCCAAGAAGGGCCACAAAGTTGTTCAAAGAACTGGGAAGCCTGACATGTGAGGAAAGGCTGAGAATGCCAGGTTTGTTAAGCTTTGAGAAAAGAAGGCTTGGGGAGACTTTATCCCCATATTCCAGTATTTAAAGGGTGGCTACAGAGAAAATGGAGACTTCTTTTTACAAAGAGTCACATGGAAAAGACAATGGGTAATGGATAGGAGTTGTGCTTAGGGAGATTCCAACAGGACACAATAGAAAAATTTTACACTATGAACAATCAACCATTTGAATAATCATCCAAGGGAAGAGATGGATTTCCCAACACTGGACGCTTAGGATTTCACTGGACACAAGGCTGGACCCTCTTGTCTAGACCATGCTTTTGCCAAGAAAAGTTGGACCAGATGAACCTGGAGATTCCTTCCAGCCTGGTGTTCCATGATTATATGATTCTATGAAAAGAGAAGGATGCAGTTCTTTTGGTAAAGTCTAATCCAAGTTCTTCTAAGATCTTAGTTTTAAGATCTTATCCTTTCCAAGGAAAAACAGATAATAATGTTATTGATTCTCTTAATTAAAATTTAGCCACTGAATGCTTCTTTACAAGAGAAATACAATAACAATTACATTGCAACATTGTGCATAAAGAAATCTTCAGACTGTGAAGGGACTATCTCAAATGTCTTTTTTTTTTTTTTTAATCTCAATAATAGAAGCTATTTTTTTTTTCAGAGGTTTTTCAGCATTTCCAGTCAATGTCAGATACATCTCTTTTTCAGTTATTTTTTTCTCCAGCAGGTTTCTTGTCCTTCATCTGCATGGCATCTTGATTATTATCAAGATTATTTGAAAAAATGATTGGACAAAATCTACATCGACTTTTCAGTATAGTAGTGCCTTGTAGATTTGTTATTCTTTCATATGTTGGGGTTTTGTTTCTTTCTTTTTAATGCAAAATTCATTTTATATCAAAATCTCAGAAAGCAAACACAATTTTGAGCCTCAGCATACAAGCAACTTAAGAAATATAATTATAGGGTCCCATTGAAAGAAAAAATCAATGTCAATAGGACCAAGGCCACAGAGAGGAATTCTGAAATAACATTGTTTTTTACAAGCATTTGCCATTCACCTACTTCCTTGGAGAAATTGTCTAACTTGGAGAAATTTTCTGATAACCATTTTTAGCTTAGATAAATATAAATTTTCATTGTTAAATGATCAGAATTTAGTCAAATTTTCTTGTAAAAGGACATTTATTTTTCCCTTTATTATTTTAATTACCACTTCAAGATACTATGTACATTCATCTCAAGTACTTAAAAACAGTCTTCAGAATAACTTTGGAATAAAACTGCTCATATATTTATTCCAATGTCAGGGTTAAAAATCATTACGCCACTGCTGAACTTGTTGCCTCTTTCCCTTCCAGGAATCTATTAGATTTTAAATATTATTTTGAATTGTCAGTGTTGGATGTGGTTGTATTTCGTCTAGTTGACATGAAGTTAATTTTTCCCATAGTTACCCTCACAGTGCTGTGCTGTGCTGTACATTGGTAGCTGGAAAGGTGTTGATAACACACCAGAGTTTTGGCTACTGCTGAGCAGGGCTGGCACAGCATCAGTGATGTCTCTCAACATTCCCTTCCCATCAAGGAGTGAGCAAGATCCTAAGAGAGGACACAACTAGACCAGCTGATCCAAATTAACCAAAGGGATATTCCATACCATGTGACTACAGCTCAGATATAAATCTAAGAAAAGGAGGGGGAAAGGGGTGCATTTGTTATTTACAGTGTTTGCCTTTCAGAGCAACCACTAGGTGTGCTGAAACTCCGCTTTCTGGAAAGTGGCAGGACATTGCTTGCTGATTGGAAGCAGATAAGGTTGGTTTTTTTTGCTTGTGCGCACACACCCTTTTGCCTTTGCTTTAATAAACTGCCCTATTTTAACCTAAGAGTTGTGTTCCATTGTATTGTCTTTCTCTGTCCAGCTGAGAAGGGGGAGTAATAAAGCACCTTGCTAGGCACTGGACATCCAGCCAAAGTCAACCCATCACAATGGTCTATTCCTTTTAGCACCTTGTCAAGGTATATTTACCACCTCAGCTCTAATATTAACCATTTTTCTTTTCATCCTGTCTGACTTAATTTTTTGTGTATGACAAGCATTTGTTCCTGTCTAAACTACAGTGTATGTGTTTTCAAGTACCAAATACCAAATTAAGAAATACTTAGTTAACATTCCATGGGGATGATCCATTGTGCTTATAATACACAGCTCATAATTTGAAAGCGAATCACTTTAAAGAAACAAGGAAGTGTATAGAGGGCAAGAATAATGAATCTGGATTTGTAATTGAACTGAGGTTTCTCAAGTGCATCACAGCTTAGGAGATTGACTCACAAGTATGGTAACCTACTTGAGTTGCTGCAGAAAGTCTTGAACCTCTTGTGTGGCCTGACTTGCTCTGTCTCCTTTATGCATAAACAGGTCAGTCAACACAAAATTATGAAATATCTTCACTTCAGAGCTTGTTATGTTAAGGAAAAGCAGTCCCAGTGAAAATGTCCTTCCTTCTAGGAGCCTAGAATTTGCTCTCATTGCAAAGGATTGCAAACCTCCAAATTAGGAGCAGAGTATACAGCTGTGGATAGCTGTGTTTATGAATCTGTTCATTCATATATACAAGGGCTAATATAATTCACATTTCAAATATTTCTGAAGGTCACTTACTACATTCTTCCCTGCAAGGACTTTATATTTGCTGTGGGGTTTTACTGGACTCTATTCCTTTCAAAAACAACCTTTCAAATTTTATAGAAAGGAGACTTAAAAAAAGTTTATTGGTGATCTAGTTATATTTTTGTCAAAAATAATAACCTTTTCATATTGCTTGTTTTTCTTTTCTAGTTAGTCAAATATTTTACTAGCTGTAGGCTATAATATCTGTGATTTATTATAAGAAATGGGGTGGAGTAGAGTTCTTCCAGTCACAGCTGATGACACATAATTATTTAACAGAAAATAGAAAATATAACTCCTTGGGGGAAAAAAAAGAATTCAGATCATGCTCAAGTGAAATTGTTTAAGGCTGTTTTGGATGGCATAGGTATTTATGAGCTCTATTAATAAAAAATGAACTAATGTTGTAGTTCTACAATTTGGAGACAACCTCATCTGACCGTTGAGATTTTGGCTTTCTGGCAATAATGAAAGTACATAAATACTCATATCTTAAGAAAATAAAACCTTTTTTTACTGTATAATGGCTAAAAATACATAAAATGTAATGAAAGTATGAAAAGTATTGGGCCATGTAATTTGTGATAGCTATGTATCTTCATTTATAGTTTAAAAGCTCCATTAGATATTCTCTCTAGCAGAAGCTATTAACTCTTCAACCAGTTACTTTGCCAAGAGTATTAATTACTTGTTGAATTACAATGCTGGAGAAATATGCAGATGCACAGAAATTTTGTAAGCCTCTGCAGAGAACCTTTTGATATACTTTTTATACCTGTCCAGAAGATAAATGAATGCTACCTTATTCCAGGTAAGTTAAAAAATAAGATATAAGCTCCATTTAAAACAACTCTTATCATACTCACTAATTTTGTTTCATAGACACAAAGAAGACCACACAAATGTCAGTAAACACCTTCTGAGTACTCGTTCTGTTTGATTATTATTATAGTTACAAAGTTAGTTAATATTTTTTGGGAGGCTATTCTTACTTTGCAACATAATTAATTCCACAAAAATTGTACCATAACTAACAGGAAAATAATTCCTTCATACTTTCCGTGATCATCCTTATAATGACTATGGAGCAGGACAAAATATGAAACTAGGATTTACCTTCAATTATTAAAATCTGAGGACATGCCTTTTCCCACACTGGTCAAGTTGGGGATCAACACTTGTAACACACTCCATGATTAGGAAAATAACAAGCACCCTCTGAAGTGGGAGTCAGGATAGTTCTGTTCCTTCCGTTTGGTTTTACAGCAGACAAAGTTTATGTTTGCTGAGGGATTTCTATGCCAGTATGTGATGTAGGTGCATCCTGAGAGTCCTAAACATCCCAGGGACTGAATCAGTAACAGAGAGAAGACAGAGAGAAAATGCTAGAAAACTTGTGCAAATAAAGTTTTTATTTGCAAATTAAATTAAACTCTGTAAGTCACATATGCTTATTTCCCTGGTGAGTCCAGCAATACCGTGCAAGTTTTATTCATTTGTTTTCCTACAGCTAAACTGTCAGTTATATCAAACATGGAAAGAATATTTTCATCTCTGAATTTGATCATCATAACCAGGGATGGTAAAGGATTAAAAAAACCAAAATCAAAACCAAAGATATATTAGTTGCTCTTATCTCCGCCCAATGAATTTAGTAATTCTCTTCAGTAGCATAAACACACATCTGCATCTTCACACAATTTCACATGAATACTCAACAATTTATATATCAGATCTAAGTGCAAAATAATGAAAGTATTCCCTGGCAGGACACGACAGACACGAAAAATGAGGATATGAACAGTTTTGTAACCCTGATTCCAAAATGTAAAGCAGTATCAAGGTTACAGCTACAGTTCAAAATCTAAAGTAGCAGCTACAAAACAGCTCTGACTTTTTCCATAACTCAATAAAACTCTATATATCAAGCCACTTCATGAATTTTACTTCAAGCAAAAGATACAGCTCAGAGAATGACAGTCTGATAAAATTCCTTTCTTTTCTCAGATGTCTGTTGCCTATTTATTTATGTAATTAATCTGTTTTGCAAATGACCCCTCCAGGTCAGAGTCTTCTCTTTCAAAGATATTAGGAGAATCAAACCCAAAAAAATGTACAA
This sequence comes from Climacteris rufus, assembly GCA_013398175.1. NCBI lineage: Eukaryota > Metazoa > Chordata > Aves > Passeriformes > Climacteridae > Climacteris > Climacteris rufus. The sequence continues at coordinate 131,755 of VZRZ01002346.1, read as the reverse complement.
GATCTAGGAAAGAATATTTTATTGCAAATTACCACAATGCATAGGAAATATGAAAATACTTGGCTGTGTTGTAGGCCTGCACTGGGATTTTGCTGGTTATACCCAAGCTCACAGAATCTGGCATTTGGTAATTCAGGCACAGTGTAAAAAGTGACACCTGGGAGCAAGTTGAAGATCCTTCAACAAGGAGGTCATTATTTATTTTCCAACAAATAACAAATAATAGTCTCTCTTAGTATTGTCTTGATAATGAATAGCCTCTACTGACCTTGTTTTGTATGGTGGTGTTCTTTAAACCTCTCTTGTATTGTATGGACACAGATGTACATCCACATATACACACACACAAAGACTACTTCAAAAATTTTGTTTAGTATCCCACCAGTAAAAAATCCTAGCATTAAGTGGTTCTAATTATCCTATCATTCTTGCTGCCTAAGTGCTCTGGTATAGCTGCTATAATAGAACTGTGTGATCCCCAAAATTCTAGACATCCATCTCATTTCTAACAAGGCATTAATAGGGTCAAAAAGATTCACCCTCATTCACTAAGCAACATTAAACATGAATAATTGGAGATACTCATGCTATTTTTAAACAGCTAAGGGAATCTCTATACCAATAACTTATTTAAACCATTAGCAGTGAGATGGCAATATTGAATCCATTAATAATTTCCGTTTTATGAAATTCTGTTTTACTTTTCTGAATCAGAAGTGTAAACCTATCCTAATTACAACAATTTTCAGAAACCTGAGGGGCTTTTCTACTTCCTGTTAATTATGATAAAGCATGGGTACCATTGCAGTTGACCAGTACACGTTGGAGAGGGCAAGGCATATTTTTCTTTGAGATATTCCTAATAGGAAAAACAAGAAATTAATAAAATTTGTAGGTGTTGGCAAAACTTAGATACACTAAATGCACCGTTCTTCACTGAAAAAATATTGAGGTCATTCTCAGGACTAAGTGCAGATGTCCTTGTCCATGTAATCTTATACCACTGAAGGTGATGATGCAAGTCTTCTCATAACAGCCCCACATCTTCCTGAGGTCAAATGAATTTTCTTCACTTGTGCAAGATGCTTTTTTCTTGGGACAGGATGCTATTCCACACGGAAAGGAACTATAGTCTGTCCAAGTTTTCTATCACCTTTATTAATACATAATGAAACATTTTCCTGATTTTGAAGTGTTACATACTATAGTGCTTTTTTCCCCCCTCCTACCTTATCACCCAAATACTCTCATTTAATTTCAAACCACTACTTACTGTAGCAAATAATGCACTAGAGATTAAATATAAGCAGAATAGCTGTCATCTAAATAGATCGTATCTACATGTAATATGAGATCAATGCCTTAGATTTCTGATTTTAAGCATATGTTTTTCTAAAGCATTTGAAATCTTTCCTGTTTTCCAGATGTAGCTTATCTCTATAAAATGTTTCTGTTCTTTAATCACTTACTGTCTAAAAGTATGACAAAAAGTCATAATTTGAAGGCAGGTTCTGAATAACAAGGATTTTTTTTTTTTTTCACTATTAGGAGAGTCAAGCATTTGGAGCAGACTGAAAAGGTTCTGAAATATCCATCCTTGGGAGTTTTCCAGACCTATCTGGATAGCCTGGGCAACATGGTCTGAACTATCAGTTTATCCTGGTTTAAGGAGGAGGTGGGATTAGAAAACTCATCAGGTTCCTCCTAGACTGAATTATCCTATTAACCTATGTTTCTAATTAAAATAATTATTGAATATTAGGTGTACTAAACTTTTCACTTATTGTCTCTTATTTAATCCTAAACTCTCCCCCAGAGTTTCGTTCAGCCATACATATAAACAAGACAATAAAGTCCACCAGTGGCAGCAACTGTGGAACTTAGCACTGCTGTACTATCTTACAGAACAGAAAGTATTGTCCTCCTTTCATAGTGCCTAGAAATTTTGAATGCTAGGTACTATGAGTGAAACCTTCTGTTTCCCATCTCTCCCTATAACACCCAGGTGGTTGTAGACAGTTGCAGATTTAATCTTATTTTGGTTTGCCTTGATTTATGCTTGAAAAGAGATTTCACCACGACGTTTTTGCTTCATGGACTAAGGATAAAATAGGGATTGACAATTAGGCATAAGTTTATTTGCAGAACACTGGGGTCTTCTGTTCAGTATGTCTTATATGAAATGGAAAGTTTCCTGTGAAAAAAGCTTTCCATACTTTTCCCACCTTTATCCTTAGTCTTTGTGACCAATTAGATGTTGAAACTCAAGATTGGATGTACATTGATACTCAAGATCAAGAAGTTTTCTTCTCACATTGCCTGTTTCAATGCTAACTTCACACTTTTATTTCCATTCTATTCTCCTATTTACTCTTTCTGGTCTGTGCTGGACTGTATTTCACTTGAGCTGGTCAGTATCTTTCTGTCACATCCCTAGAAGAATACCATCTACCACCTACAATTGCTATTTAGCAGTGTCCTGGAGCTGCAAATTAAAAGAAAGTCAACATTTATTCCAGAACAGAGAATGTTTTACATAAACAAAGATATATGAGGCAATAGTTGTTAATCGTCTTCATGTTGTATATTAACATTGGTTTTGAAAATATTTAACAGAGAAGACTTTCCTATAGAAAACTTAAGAAATATCTCTTAAACAAAGGCCACTCCCAACCAATTTCTTGACAGTATCATATCGCCACATGTCATCATGTATTCCTATCATCAGCAGACCTTTTTCAGTATGGAGCTATGTTCCTGCCCGGAGGACAACGGAGTTCCTCCTAACAGACTGTACACAAAATAACGTGACTCCCCCGGGATTCTTCTTCTTCCCAGCTGCGGTGTGCAAAGTCAGCACGGCGGAGAAAAGGAGAGGGTGTTTTTTCCTTTGGGTTTTTTTTTTTTTTCCTTCCCCTTGCCTTTTTAGCCAGTTTTTTTTGTGTGCCTTTTTCTTCATTTCTTTGGACCTGTGCCATCACCTGGAACTGAGGAGGGGATCAACATCAGAAGGACATTCTCCTCCTCTCCCTCCCCCCTCCCAGGCCTAGGGAGTCCTGGTGCAGCCTGGGCCAGGACCCTCAGGAAGCTACCAGACGGAAGGGACTCTCTCTGGGACTTTTCTACTGAGGTTTTCCCTTTTTGGGGATTCATTATCTGATTTATTATCCTCATTTGGTTTTTTTTTCTCTTTGCTGTGTTTGCATGCATACTGTGTGTGAATAAACAGGGTTTTTTTTTTTCACTTTCTTCCGAGAATTTTCTTTCTGGACCTAATAAGGGGAGGGGCTGGTGAGACCTGTCTTCTGTTTTGGAGGGGTTTCCCTCCAGTTGTTATCTCAAGTGATAACATAACTGCACCAAAGTGTGATGCTTTGTGATGTTTTTAAAAAATGTGTGGCAATTTTTTAACAGTGGCAAAAAATAAATTATTTTATCCTTTAGTTCTCAGAAATAGATGAGCAGTTTTATATGACATTAAAGCTGAAAATAAAAGGAAAACCACAAAGAAATCAATCTGAAGCAATCACTTGCAATGGAAAAATGTATACCCAAATAGATGAAGTTTATTGATATTCTGAACAAATGAAAGCAGAACTTTCTAATGAAAAGAATCAGACTACCTTAAAATAATTGGTATCTAGTAAAATATCTGTTCAGATATATTCGGAGAAAATAATGCCTGCCATTACTAAAGGCCAGTGTGTTTCAGAAACTAAGCCAAATTAGACACCTCTTCCCTTTGCCTTTAAATATTGTTGTATTGCAATTATACAGCTTATTTATGTCCTGGTACTGAAATCCTAGCAATGTCCTACAGTAACCATCTCTGGAGTATTCTGTGCACACACACTACAGTCATTTTGCTTTCAGTGACTTTCAGTCACTGTCAGCTATGGATCATTAAATGTTGAGCATAGCATGCCATAAGAACAGATTCACTCTCTAGGCCTAGTTTTGGATGAAAACAGTTAGTATGCGTGGATGAAATGTTGTGGGATTTGAGATGATGGGTAACAAGCAAAGTACTTTCAGCTTCACTGTATGCAAGGAAAATTCAAGTACATATGTAAAAAGCTGGCCCCTTTTCTAGATCTCAGCCTGTAATTTCTGGGTGAAACTCTTCTCTCTCTGTGCCCAATGAGTTAATTGTGATGAAAATGTATGTCACCCAGAGCATTATGGAAATCCAAAAGTTATGATCTGTCCATAGCTAAAAACTGTCTATATTTTTACAGAGCCAATGCAGCTGAACTGAAGCTATTTTCATGACTTATTGGGAAATAAGTATGACTCACATTCCCATTCAGTGCGCTCCTGCATCTAATTGAAAAGACTATCAGGTTGTAAACCAGGAGGAATATTTGCCCATGCACAAACATCGAACTCTCTGGTCATGGGCATGAATCTTGTGTGCTGAGGAAACTTGTTCCATCTACAGTTTATTCATGTCCTAGTGGGGATCTTATACAAATTCAATAACTGAATACAACATGGGCTGGCATGAGCAATTTGGCTTGTAATTTCTATTGTCCTTGCCTTCTCTCTTCTTTAGTTTGACATGTCTCTCAAACAACAGTAGAAACAGAGTTCTGTCTGAACAATGGGGATTATATCTCACTGATTCTTTACATTCAGGTGCTTTCTAAAGTGGTGTCCTACATTTTCCATTTGTTACTATCTCTCTCCCATAGGTTAGCTTCCTTTATAGGGAATATCAGCTTTTTCATTCCTTAATTATTGCTGTCCCTCTGAGCTACTACAACAGAGAGAAAACCTCTACCTGAACAAAGTAGCTAGAAGGGAACTCTGTCTTTTCACTGTTTCAACCTAACACCGACTTGTATACATGCCTGTGTACAACTGAGTGGATATCAACTGAGGGAGCATTTAAACCTTTGCAGTACAAATTTCAATCAAGCCAGATCCTAGGCTTCTGTATTTTAAGTTTCCCTATATCTTTCTGACCCCTGGCAGATAGGCAGATTTTTTTAGCATAATTCTTGCTCTGTTTTCCAGTCTGTAGATGTCAGTTTGTGATCTCTCAGTTGTGGTGGTATATATATGCAAGTGAAATAACTCCGTGAAGACATAGGAGAAAAATATCTTTCTAATGATAATGGTCTGTACTATTCCTCTGTTGTCGGATAAAAACAAAATGAATTTTTCAAGTGATTTAAGAAATAGTACACATTTTCTTCTTCAAATATTAACTATAAAATGCAGACTAACAGAAATCCAAAATACTTTCAAATTATTTCAGCTCACTACAATAGAATAAGACCTGAGTAAATTCTACCATTCTCCCAATAGCTTCTTCAGCTGCAACTTAAAATGGCCTGATTAGGTAGTGGCTCAGACTATCTAGCTAGAAGAAAATAATTTTTCCTTCTGTCTCTTTTCTGAACTTTCAGCTTCTGTTGCATACACATGAAATCCTAATACTATTCTCCAGAAAACAGTCCCTTTAGAATGCAAATGCCTCCCAAAAGAATTCTGTAACACTGAATCTGGCTCCCCTGAGCCCACCCTGTAAAGGAGTTTGTCATTTATGTGAAATAGATATGAAAAATACATTGAAAAAACCCCAACCTAAACAGCTCTAGTTTGAATGCTATTAACATGTTAACTCCCACAACCGACCATAAAGTGTCTGCAAGAAACATGTCACACAGCTTGTCAATTCTTTGCTCAGTCATCCTCTGTGTTCAGTACTAACCTAAACTAATTAGAGTAAATAATGATGCTGGACCCTCTGGATGTTATCTGGTCAAATCCCAAAATTTAACTCAAGTTGTTCAGGACATTGACCAGCCAGACCATGTCGCATCTATTTCTGGTAAAACTAAAAAAGTGGAAATCTTCTGTAGTCAGGTACAATTGTAATACTGCTACCCTGTTGTTCTTTCTAAACACTTTAATAGTTTTCCTTTAAAAAAATAACTCAATTAGCTAATTAATGTAACAGTTTTAATTATATAAATTTTAGCTATATAATTCATTGCTATGAAGGACTAACACCCATATTTATTCTCAGTTTCTGAAGTCTTCCATATATGACATTATTAACATTCAGATAAAATTGCTAAGACATATATTACCATAGAAGCTGCAACATCTTTTAATGAGTTTTCAGTTAAAACTCAGCATTACAAAGCCAGTGTAATCTTAAGGTTTTCCAGCTGTAGTTCTCAGGTCTTATTTAAACAAAATAAAAAGCTTGCAAAATTTCATCTGCTTTAAAGCAGTAAAAAATTTCAGGATCAAATTTTTATGACTTCTGCCATGTGAAACTATGGCAGTGTACATTAGCCAGCAATTTGGCTTCCGAGAGTGAAAAGAGTAAAAGAAGTGACTGCAATGTTATTAAACGTTACTTAGAGTCCACAAAAATCATTTTATGTCAGTGTATTAAACAGTATAAATTAGTGAACAGATAACAACAAAGCAGATGAGAATCAACACCACCTCCTCTACCCAATGCAGCACAGAAAGAAGCATCTTCCTGGTCACCAGTCAGCATGACTTCTCTGTCCTGGAGATTTCCCTCATTCATTCCAAGCAGGGAGACAAAACATGGCCATAATGCTGAGAAACTTTCTGACTGATGTGTTAAATTTTATCATCAGGGAGAAAATGACCAGTGTATAATAGAAATAAGTTAGGAGAGGCAGTGGGAACATTGAGTTGTGTGTGTGAAACCCCCAGATGTATTTGAAGCTTGGTAGTAGGCTAAGGAAAGATAATTTCTGGAGGTTACTTGTCTTTGGTTAGTTGTTGTAATCTGTATGACTTTCAGCTTCTGGTTAAATCTGACTCTCAAATATTTTTGAGTAGTTAGATAGGTGATAAAGCTAACATACTTTTCATCTCAATTTAGTTAGAATTTCAGAATCTTATCTTTAAAATTGTCAAGAAAATGTGTCAAATTGTTCAAGGAATATTTATACCCTCTAGCCTTTAAATCAAGGTAGACTTCTTTCTGCTGACTTGCAGTATTTAAACTCATTAATTCCTACTTACAGAAAATTCACATTAATAGTAATAATTTAAAACTGTCACTCAGCAAGTCCTGAGCATCTCCCTTTTTCAATGAATTGCAGAATCACAGAAGGGCAGAGGTATAAAGGGACCTTCATCATCTGCCTTAACCCCTCTGCACAAAGATCTGCTAGAGTAGATTGATTAGGGCCGTATTCTGTCAGGTTTGAATATTTCCATGGATGGAGACTCCAAAACCTCTCTTGGCAACCTGTTCCAGTGCTTAATCACTCTCCGGATTATTTTTTAATTTTTAATGGTTAAACAGAATTCCTGTGTTTCAGTTCATACCCATTGCCTCTTGTTCCTTCACTGAGGACCACTGAGAAGAGTCTCTGTCTTCTTTGCCCTCTCTCATCATGTATTTATACATACTCATAAGACCCCTTATTGAGTCTTCTCTAGGCTGAAGAGTCCAAGCTCTCTAAGCCTCTCCTCATGTGACATCTGATTGTATCCCTTAACCATCTTTCTGCTTCTGCACTGGGTTTAGTCCCTTGAGTACAAGACTCCCTTGCAGAACAGCACTCCAGATGGGGGTTTGACAGGGATGAATAGAGGGACAGAATCACCTCTCTCAATCTGCTACCTTTCCAGTTGCTGATACTTAGAACTCTTACACATATCTATACTCCTTATAAATCACTATAAATATAAATCACTTATAAATCCTTATAAATACTCCTTTCTTTCAGGTTCATTGCTGTCTACCGAGTATGGTAAAACTGGATGTTTTGCACATTTTCTCATTAATGCTACTGAATAGGTAAAGGGATGAAATTGGACAAGAGCCCTGAGGATTCCAAGAACTAAAATAAGCTCTTACAGTCCAGTGCTCTGTAACGGTATAGTCAATGTCGACAAAAGGAAATAGGTGAATTTTACTTAGCAAATTAAACAAAGACTTCAATCCTTCTAATCTGCAAAGCCTATGTGGTCTAAAGCTGACTTTTTTCTCACAACTTTTCTAAATTGACAAGAAGAAAATTCCCTGGTTTTGCTTGCAGTGCAACACTATTCTTCACACTGCTAAGCTGCAGCCAACATACTATCAAAGCTTAAAGAGAAAGTCGGTGTGCCAGGTCTTTCTTCTCAGTTTAATATCCCTGACAGTAGAGTGAATATTGATGACAGCATTAAATGTCTTCTGGCAGGGCTTTGCTAAATCTGAAAGGAAAAAAAAAAAAGAAAAAGAAAAAAATATATATAACCACTCAGTGAAAGCATGCGTGAATCTTTAAAGTCAGTACAAGAAAAAAATCTCCTTATGCTCAAATTGAAACATGAAATAATTGAAAACTCTGTGCTTTTATTTAACTCTTTCTGGAATGAATAGTGATGAAGCAACTGTGAATAAAATACACAGTTGTGGAAAGGGGTAAAGAAGGTGATATGCCAATTTTATCACAGTTCTGAATTTTTGGTCTATACTTCCTATAGCATTTAAGGGATACTGAATAGAATGACAGTAACAAAGTGGCAGGTATTGCTCTAATAACTCCCATAACAGCTTTCTGAGGAGCACATTGAAAAGCACATTAAATTAAGAACAAGACAGTTAAAACTCCTCCTGCTGAAAAATGTGTGGGTTTTTTATACATTAGTTTTAATAAACACAACAGAATACTAAATATGAACAAGTCTTATCCCCTGGTTACTGTATCGTGTGTAGAGGCAATTCTTTTTCCAGTACTGGCAATCTGGACAGGATTATAGTCAATATGACTGCTAGTGCCCTAGTAGGCCATAATGCAACGTGTAGAAGAAAACATACTCTGTCTACAGCCAACCATTTGCTTTCTGTCTCTTTTTATTCCTCTGACTGAGTAATTTCAGGAATAAAATGTGGCCCAGACCTGAGAAATCTATATATTTTGCTTTTGAATCAAAGCTCAGTAGATGATTGCTTTTTGTATTGTTGGAAGTCACGTAAGCAATAATTAAAAAGCGGTATGAGAAGATGCCCCTGAATTCATTCCTTTTTGAATCAGAAAATGTAGTGAGTCTTAAGTACGAATGCTGTCATGTATTTAAACTACCCATCTCGAGTGTTTATTCAAAGCTAATTTTCACAGAGCAGGTGAGGATATAGTTACTAGACACTAGGCAAAGCTAGAATATCAAGAACAGTTTTACAGGCAAAGAGAAAGGTTTTCTCAGTCTCAGAGTTGCTATAGTTGATTGGAGCTATTGATTTATGATCAAGGCACAGGTTATTTACAGTGTTATTGTAAAATAACATTGCAGTTTTGCCATGATTTACCGTGTAGTTTATGCAAGATACTGGGTGGTATTTTACAGTAGCTGGGGAAATAATGCCACTGTTCACTGCAGCCTTCTGACAGTGACAAGGATTTATGATGTCACCTAAAGCTGAGAGATTATGGTGTAGAAAGATGGCCTTTGGTCTTGTATCTGCCCCTGGCATCTCACTACCACTTTACATGTTTGGACATCTTGAATTAAAGTACAGAAAAAAGCCTTGCATGGCACAGGCATCGTGTTGCTATAAGACCAGTTATATTTTACTCATGGGAAGATTTTTATTAGAAACTCATTAGCATGATACTTCATGGTTTATTAAAGGATTAATAATTATTGACATATGCATTTTTAGATGCCTAACCTAGCACTTTGTTCAGAAACAAAATACTTTACAAAATGAGGCACATTTCAGGTATTATTCTTAACAGCTCTGTAGAGCTAGGAGTCTTTCTTATAACACACATTTTCAAAGGCTTGTTTAAAATGAGTTATCTAGAAATAGAGGGGTAGTCAATAAGAACCTAGGTACAAATTATATTAGAAGGATCTCTGTCAAATGATAAAGTAGCAGGAAGTAAAAGTGAAATTATTTTGTATTTTTAGGGATTCAAGCAGATGGAGTTCAGAAAGACTGAATACTTAAATTCTCAAGAATTTTAGAAGTAATACACAGAAATAAATATTACTACAACTAAAATAACAACCTAATATTTTCAACTAAGAGGACAATCCTTTTCTAAAAAGGTGAGAGTGAAGTTAATAGTGTTTAGGCCATATGTTTCTTATCTGAATACCTACAGCAGGCGCACAAATTCTAATAAACTTTTTTTGTTAATTTCAACAGAAACATCAGGTGCAAACAATGTCTTTAGGTACTAAATCTTGTTTATGTACCTATGTATCACTCACAACAAACCTCCTATAGTTCCTGTTGTCTTCAGAAGATAAATTAAGACTCAGTACTTCTGAAAATCAAGATTTTTTCTTTCTTCTAGGACTTTTCCTTGAGTCTTTTACATGGTAATGAAAATATTCGAAGTTTGTCTAGTCTTTGTTCTCAGAAACTCTCAAGATGGCACTTGCACTCCCATCAAACTTTCTTTATTTTACTTCTTCCCCTTCTCTAGTTTCCCCCAGAAAGAGCAGGCAAATTAATGTTCTTCTTCAGGTAAAAAGTTTTTATTTTCCATTTTCAAAAAAAGACAATATAAGAAAGAATGGAGAAATGAAATGGGAAGATTCACAAACAAAAAAGCTTGAAGCACAGCGATGAAACAATAATTTGAAAGTGTGATCAGTCTTGTCTGTTAGTGTTTCTCTCCTCACTGCCATCTTGATGCTCATGGTTTAAGTTTGGTTGTAAAACTCATGTCTTTCACTTGGGACTTATCTTTTGGTTTGGTCTAAGTGCAGAAGTAGACTGCATGACATATACTTCTATTCCTAAGAGATAAGTTGTAGGTTTAATACGCTGTGGTTTTGACATTAAGAGTGTTCTGTGTACTTTGAATAGGAACTATAGAATTTGCTGGTTATGTCTTATGAAAAGAGATATTGCAGAGGTGCTAATTCTCCCCAGAATGCATCTGGGATGACTGAAGTGGGAAGCACTCCTAGATCTTTACCTTATGACAAATCTTATTTTTCCAACCACATAGACATCCTGAATCGATCCTGAGTAGATACTTGAATCTATCCTGAGAGGGATACTTGCTTGCTGCTGACATGTTTACAGTGTAGAATATTAATATAAGATACTGACAAAAATTTAAGAAGCTGACTTAAATCTGCCAGTGGACTAAGAAGCACCAATTCTACTTTAATATTCTGTCTGCATACTGCGATAATCCAAGAGTGAATACACATTCTGCTGAGCCATGTCTGTTGCCAGGGTGGTGCTTTGTCAGATGGAGAAGGGCTTAGGGCAGTACTCACCTGTGCCAACCAATACGTTATTAAGTATATCAGTTCTCCTGTATTCAAATACATTCCAAGTAGCTTCATTAACCCAGATACACTGGGTTTATGGCTAAATTAGAGGAAAAATGTCCCCAAACATTGAAATACTAACAGTCGTGACACAAAAAGTGCTGAAAAAAATGTAAATGCATTAATAAATAAAATAATATAAAATAAGCCTTTTAACAGTACTTCTTCTAACACTAGAAATTATTTTAATATATTCCTTTACAGTGCATTAAAATGTATAAAGAACATGAGCTTTGTTCCAAAAATAGTAGTTTTCTCTTTGTTTTAAGGATATGTATTAAACTCAGTTTGCTTTTCTCCAGTTATTCTGATATCTCAGGTTATAATAGACATTACAATTTTATGGAAATGACTAATACTATAATCTGAAGAAAGGCTGTTAAGTGTAGAAAAGATAGGGAGGAGCTACAGAAATGTAATTTCCTAATGAATAATCCTCCTGAAGAAAAATAAAATTAATCTGATATCTTTATGTTAATGGCTCTGAGTGGATCAGAGATCTGAGATCTATGAATTGGGAGATTACCATTAGGACTGTAGGAGTATAGAATCGTTTATAACAGTCCAGACACATGAATACCTAGTTGGTTTACTTCCAGGATATGCTCAAAAGTGTAAGTTTCACAGTGTCTTGTCTAACTTTCATTTTATTGGCTCAATGTTGTTTTTATATGGCCGTTATTCCACAATCCAGCTCACACATAATACCTTGCTCTCGATCCAAGATATACAGGCCTTGTTCATGAGCAAAAGTGAACAAACTTAATTAATTTGTTGTCTCACTTAATGCTTCTCATAAATCAAAACATTTCTTATTTCTTTGAATCTGAGAAATAAACTCCATTGTATCCAGCTGAATTACCATCACCAGTTTAACTGATCTAACTCTGTGTAAGAGGAGTGAAATTGTTATTCTCTGAGCAGGCTGAGAAGAGGATTTTGGCTAAAGACATTTTAATTAAATCACTTCATTGACTGAAAAAGAGAGAAAAAATATCTGCTTTCATTTTCTGATAACTTTATTGCTTCTACAGTTCTAACAGAAATAAAAGCAATCTAAATCTTATTACTAGTAGTAAAATGCATAGATATATTTCACAATTAGATCAAGATGAATATTGGTGAATTGCTAACTAAAATATTAGCTGAATAATTTTGCTGAAATATTACAAAATTCACCAAATAATGTTTTCAGTTATATAAATATTTGTCCAGAGTTGTTCCTCCAGAGTAAAGACAAATATCACACTGCAAGAATAAAATACTTCCATCACATAATTCCACTATTAACTATACATTAACCTTTCATTACAGAACAAAGATTGCATTAAAGAAATGAATAGAGTATAGCAAGTGATTATTGATGGTGTTTAGTCTAATATGTGCACTGCTAAGCACAGAAATTGGTAAAAATGGGTAAGGACATGCTTTTTTTATTTCACAGAGTGAAAATCTGATATTAACTTAATTATTGGTATGTTCTTGCCAATACAAATGTAATTAATCATTATTGATTCTAGTTGAAGCATATGCTTAAAATCAGAAGGATCTAACTATTTTGGTTAAAGCAAAAGTTCTGTTGAATAAAAAAATATTGGCTTTTTCTTGTTGTCTGGTCTGTATATATTTTAAGTCAACCTACGAAATGTTATCTCACCTGATAATAGGCAGTACTATCAATAGATGATAGCATGCAAATTATTCATGTGTGTTATGTTGGAGAAATTGAATTTTCTTCTGTTTATTTCATTTGCACTTCTCTCCATACAATGCAATCCTTTGTTCCTATGCCTCTATTTTAATGCAGGAAACAGATTTGTTATTTAATGAATCAGCACTGCCAAGCCTCATATAGTTTAATGTCCAAACAACTCTTAGAGCAGTAATGAAAACTGCCACTTCCTAATGGGTGATTCCCTAAGCCTAGTGAAAAAAGAAATTTTGCACATGGATTTACAGACTGCTAGGACTTAGTTGTAGGTTCTTCTTGTTTGGGTTGAAATATATTAATAATAGCATCAATGTAAGTTATAACTGAATAAATTATTTATTTTTAAAAATTTTCCTATCCATGCTATGAATTATGGGACAAAAGAACTAATCTGTAATTACTATTGCCTTAAAGCATCTAAATCATTAACTGTGAAGAGTCACCTAAACAAAATTTTGGTGGGTAGTCCATACATAACATGAGTAATATCAGGTTTTCTACCCTTACACGAAGTACTGAGACTAGTACTCTATTCCCTTGTTCTTTTTGTTTCCCGCCAATATGTTAAAGAATCCATAGTCGTTATTTTAATGACAATACTAAGAGAAGATGATAGGAGGGCTTGAGCACCTCTCCTATGAAGACAGGCTGAAAGAGTTGGGGCTGTTCAGCCTGGAGAAGAGAAGGCTCTGGGGAGACCTTATAGCAGCCTTTGAGTACATAAAGGGGGAATTCAAGGAAGCTGGAGAGGAACTTTTTACAGGGTCATGTAGAGATAGGATGAAGAGGAATAGTTTTAAACCCAAAGAGACAGATTTAGATTAGACACTAGGAAGGAATTCTTTGCTGTGAAGGTGGTGAGATACTGGACCAGATAGCCTAGAGAAGTAGTGGATGTCATTTGAAGTGTTCAAGGCCAGGTTGGATGGGGCTTTGAGCAACCTAGTAAAAAGAATCCCTGCCTATGGCAGGGGATTTGGACTGGATGATCCTTCCAACACAAATCATTATATGGTTTTATTTTTAACTTAATAAATTACTTGATACTGTTTTCATTACTATTAATTTATCTACCTTGAAAGCCATCTGTCACCTTTCTAAGCTGTATTATAAGATTCTTTGGCATCATCTTTCCTTTTTCACAGCATTTAACTAACAGAAAGAAGATGCTACATGAATAAAATTCTATGTTAATGGGATTTTGATTGATTTACTCAGTGTTATTATCTCTCTAGGTCATGTTACCCTGTGACCTGAACAATTTTTTAACCTTAGACTTAACTGCACAGATGATTTAACCCGAAATATCTCCACATAGTTGCTATTTGTTCTTGCTACCGTAGTTCTCGTTACATAGTTGTGCTATTTTTCAGTCCCCTGTAGCTCAAACTGCCTGTGGCAGGGTGATAGCGGGTGTGATGCCTTGATTCACAGTTCAGTGTCACTCAGTACACAACCTGGTTTGTTGCTGCTGCTCTTTATGAGATTTTCTTCAAGTTCTCTCTGTGACTTCTTTCAGCTCTGTCAGCTCATCAGGCAATGCTTTCACGTAAGTGCTCGTTGTATGTCATCCCATATACTCTCTCCACACTTTTTAGACTATTCCTTATTTAAATAAGCTTAGCTCCTCTTTCCTGTATGCCTATTCAAACCATTCCTACTGTAGTACTAGAGTTCCTTCCTTGGTCTGTTGCTTTACATCAGTTAGTCCATGCCAACCTGATCTAGAGCTCCCATGGAAAGAACCTTTTGCATTCTCAAAGAGCTTTTGCTAACTATTTACTAACTCAACAGATCAAATAAGCTTGTGAAAAACCAATAGTTTTATAAATCTTGTGTGAACCTTTTAACATTTGCAGCAGCCTCACTGCTAACTTATTAAGCTGAACCAGGAAGGGTCAATAATGGCTAAAAACACAGCCAAAAATAGAATACTTTAATCATGGAGTTATAATAACCACTCACAGGAAAAAAAAAAAAAGGTTAAAGGGGAATCCTATAAGGTGATCTGGCCTCAAAGCAGAGCTAATACTAAAGTCAGAACAGGTTGTTCAGGGCATTGGCCAGCTGAGTTCTGAACATGTCCAAGGATAAATATTTCTTAATGTCTCTGGACAACCTGGCTCAGTATTTTATCACCCGTTTTTATCATTGTGATCTTTTTCTGCCTAATACCTACTCAGAATTTTCTCTTTTGCAATTCTTGTCTATTACTCGAAAAATCCATTTCTGTGTACTTCTGAGAAGAAGTGTATTTTATCTTCCCTGTAAACTCCCATTATGTAGCCAAAGAGAAAAATATGATCCCCTCTTAACTTTCTTTACTAACCCAGCTCCCCTAGCACCTTCTTACTTTATGTGGTCCAGTTCCTTTTATCATCTTGCTTACCTTCTGAAGGACTGTCTCCAGGATATGATTTTTTTTCCTGAAGAGCCATAAAACAAACACAGTGCTTCAGGCATGGCCTACTAAGCTGCACAATAGAAAGGAATAACCACTTCTTGTGATGGTCTGTCTGTACTCTCGTTAATAGAGCCCCGTACGGCCTCATTCTCCATTGTCACAAGGTTGCAATGACAAATTGAAATCTCTTGAAAGTAAGCACTACATTCCAGTACTAACTGGAAATAGGTGAGACCCCTGGTTTCTTAAATGACTTATGCTGTCCAAGCAGAGGAAAGGTACTTTAGACATTTAGGGATCTTTATATATATAGAATTCACAGCTCTACTAGATTCCTTGATGCTACATGTGTGCAGGATGAGAGAGGAGGTAAGATGAATAATGCAGAGACACCAATCTAGGGTAAGTCAGTCTTAGCTTCTGAATAATTTTTAATAGAAATTAGATAACTAATCCTTTTTCACTTCTTCACATATGAAGAAACCCTATAACATTATTTGTCTTATTTCAGATCTCAGACACATTTTTGTGGTAATGATGTGCAAGTGAACCAAGCATTTGCATGGAGCCCCATTGGCACCATGCAGGCAAAGCTCATTGCTTTTAAAGGCAAGCATGACAATTTTGCTACTTTCCTAATTATGCAGCATCTCACTTGCAACCCTGACAAAAATTGTAGCTGTAGTACATTTTCTAGCTCACAGATAGCTTAACTAATTGGGATAGCTTGTTGGAAGTTCCACAAAGGAAAAAGCCCAACAACCCAAATATTATGACTCCTGGTGTGTCATTGCTTAATCAGGTCAATATAATTATATTAGAAAGCAAATGTGGTCTTTGGTTCCTCCACTAAAACAGTTACCTAACTGTGAAAGGAAGCACTGGGTGAATAAAATTTTATATAATTTTTAATCTTTCTTTTGCAGGTCATTTGAAGCACCTCCTTCTTTAAATTTGACTATAAAAACTTTATTTTTCCTTGAATGTCATAAGAACAAATTACATATAATATCTTTACTGTCCCTTTTCTTCTTGGTACTCTCAATAAAACCAAACATAAAATCTCAGATAAATATTGGGGAGAAAGGAGAAACTTCTTCCTCATCACAAACATAGAATGGCCTGGGACTTCAAAAATCACCTACTTCCCCTGCTGTGGTCAGGGACACCTTGCACTAGACCAGGTTGCTCAAAGCCCATACAACCTGGTCTTGAACACTTCCAGGGATGGGACAGGCTGCCAAGGAGGTTGTGCGGTCTCCATCCATGGAGATTTTCACGACTGAGTGCACAATGACCTGAGCAACTTGGTCTGACCCTGGTGCCCCAGGCAGGACTGGATGACTTCCTGATGTTACTCTATGAAATAAACTCAGAATTGTAAAATATAAAATTAAGTAAAGATGGGCATTAATCAAGTCTGTACCTTCACTCCTGAATTCAGTTGGACCATATATCAAGCCAACACTCATTAATTTTATACTCCAAATAAAAGTAAATTGGGAAATTAAAAAGTTTCAAGCAATGTAAATTTGGAGATTTTGATTCTGTTTATAGCTGCGTATATCTATGGACTATTTTGGAATAATTTTCTAGTGTTGTCCCATCTGCCCACTAAGTTAAAAAAAATTGACTCTCTTCTACAACTGCAGCAAGGGGAAACACTTGAAAACTACTTAGAAATTTATGAGTCAGTGTCTATTAAGTTGGAAAGATGGTATTCTGAACATCATAAGCATATGGGACTTTTTAATTCGATATAACCTAACAATAGATTAATTGAAAGATGAGTCCTTCCTCTTGTACATGGCCAAGGACAGCAATTAATTAAAACTCATTTGTTATGAAAGATTTATAGTTATGGAAATTAAACCGACTACATCAAGTTTTTTTAAGAGATTGAATTTTCCTTTCTATAAGCGGATTAATAATATAAGATATTGAATTCACTATAAAATGCAATACTTTTGAATATATGCAACAGTATTGAAATAAAAGGGAAGTGTTTTAATGAGGTGAATTAAATTTGACTGTAATAGCAGGAAAAAATGTGTGCATTTTTCCTAATGATACAAATGTTGAGTACTTTTTATGCTTCACTATGCAATACACAGAGATATAGTTAATTCTTTCCATAATGCTAAAAAAATCATTTGCCAGGAAGTGTCCTAATACTTTATGATTATATATCACAAACACATTTATGTTCTCAGTTCTCTCATTGTTTCATGTCCTGTGCAATTGTTAAATTGGTATCCTTTCTTTGATGACAGTGAGGTGTGTAATTGTTCAGCTGCAGGTTCGGTTAACCTGAATATTACTATTTTTGAATTTATTTGTAGCATTAGAGAAGTTGGCTAAGATTCTAATGGAATACATCTTAAGGAAAGTGTGTTCCCCAAAGTATTCAACATCCAGGACAGATAAATTGCATCCCCCAAGAGCTAAACAGTAGTTTAGTGCCATAGTTTAAATTAAAATCCTTTGTCCAGTGATTTTTCTGTTAAATCACTTAATTTAAATATACCTCTCATACATTTAGTTGGAAATCAGCTGTAAATGCTAATAATACCAACACCAAAACAACTTACTTTACAGAATAAAAATAGGTGTGTTTAATATATTCTGTTGCTAACAATGTTCATGTTATGAGGCCCACGTACCATACAGAATAGTTTTGTTTTTTACATAGGTGCTTTGTGATTATACTGACATTTTTTCTTTCATCACTGTTAGGCTGCCCAGACTATCACTCCATGCAGTGTAGTGGTAATCATTACTTTTACACAGCTTTAGCTAACTCAGGATAATATTCCTAAAGCAACACTCATTTCATTAAAGATATTACTGAATATGTGAGTGGTAACATAGAAATGAAAACAGAAAGGCTGCTTTAGGAAGTTCATATTTTTTTCTGTTATTAAGACTTCTCACAAATCTTGATAAGAAGAATAGAATATAAAATACAACCTAAATCCTTATAAATATAAAGCATGCTTGAAGCATAATCATGCACCAGAATACTTCCCTCAGTACCAAATCATAGGAGTACAGAATATTTGTAACTAAAACCTACTGTAGTTAAAAATTTTATCAGTATATTTTCACATATTTTAAACAGGTCCAGGGTTCTTCTAAGCATCAGAAATAGACAATAGAGATATAGCAAACATTAAGTAGATTCACTTCTTAATTGCCTTTTAATCGTATATGAACATCATCCCATGACAATATTTGCATCTTAAAATAATTATGCTCAAATTGCCATCTTAATTTATGATTAATTCTACTGACAATAAAAACTGCTGGTTACTACAGGACAGAATGGCACAATCTGTTTAGCTACAACCACACTGTGCTAGAAGGAAAACATGCAGCACCACAGTAGTTAAAAAAACGAGATTTCCTCTGAGTTCACATACCCTCCAAGCTACAATGTGGTTTGATGTCTCCTGGTCAACTCATGTACTGGGGATTAAGTTAATTAAGAGTTGCCCTAGTCTATTAAGGCTCCCTGTAGACTAATTATTAAAATGCCTTGGACCATTACAAACCTACAGCAAAACAAAGTCACAAAAAGGGTTGCTTATAATATAAGCATTCCAGTACCCAGTAGATTATCTTTTACATTAAAGAGACTCTATAAAAGAAGGAGATTGCCTTCCTCCTTCCTTATCTGCCATGTAAGGAATAGAAAATTATACCAACAGGAAATCTGCATATTCATTAGTGTTTCTTTTTTATATATTCATATCCATATGCTTTTGTCAGTTGTCAAATTCCTTATAGATGGAAAAAGTCTGCTTTCTAATTTCCTACTTTTGTTTTCTTTTCCTAGACTGAGCTAGCATATATACAATGCTTAGGGATCTAAAAAGTTAATTATGCAATTTAAAAAAAATTATAAAATCGTTAAACAGAATTTTTTACAGAAGTGCTGAAGCTTTCTACAAGGTCACTACTTAGAAATAGCAGGGCATTTTCCCATACACTACAAGTTTTTCCTATGTTTTTTTCTGTTCTGCCTTTTAAGAGACCAGAAAAACATGAGGACTCTGGGCAAGTGATTCTATTATCTCAACCCAGTTGCACACCTATGTAGCTCTGTTCATTTCACATTATCCTAGTTCAAAACTGTGGTGCAGAGAGAGCAATAAAACCAATGAAGTGATAAAAGTGATCACATGAATTATATTCTTAAAATCTTTTTTTTTTTTACTCTTAATTTCCTCTTAATTCTTAACTGACCTGAATATCTCCCTAGCATAGGTGCATTACATGTCTAAAAACTGATCTTCCCCAAAGGGTCTGATTGTATCTGCCTGCTAACCACCTGAGTTGATCAGATATTTCAGGAGAAGCATCCAGGGCAATTGTGTGCTTTTTTAAACCCGTCTTTGTATTTCACCTAAAATTACTAGCCATAGGTATAGCTGGTGAGGCCACTCAACACAAAAACAAGTTGAGGGAGCAATTATGTGGTCTTTTTTAAACGGAATACTCATCTTCAAATGTATTACCAGAACAGAGAAATGCAAAATCATACACTAGAAGTAACAAGCTTTGAAAACACTGTTTGAGTTATTCTTATGCTTTGCTCTTGTACTGTGTGACTTAACAGTTCTGTTTACTTGATAAATATGGGCCATTTAAGATTGTATCATATGAGTGAGAATATCCTCTCTCTCACAGACACACATAGTGAACAAACTGGACTATTTAATTGCAGACACACAGAAAGAAACTTCTATATTTAAAATACAAATTAATCTTCTGATTTTTTTACAGTATTATCTTATATTTTAATTATCAACAGTTTTTGTTAATCATACATTAGGTATTAAATATGTTTTTTACAGTTTTAAATAGATTGATTTGACAAAAATAACCCTCTTACCTTTATTTATGGATTTGGATAGGTTTGCAGTGGATAAATATTTTGCAGTAGTTCATCAATCAGTGGTGGAGACAAAAATTGCAACAGTACATCTGAATGACATAAGACTATATTTAGTAAATTACAGCCATGCCTATATGCAAAGGTGTATCTTATTAAAACTATTTTCCTCAGCTTTAGAATTGTTGAAATACCCACTTAAGGCAATTCATATAATTGATCTGTGGGGTTTTATATATGCAAATCAAAAGCTGACCAATCCAGTCTAAAAGTTTATACATGGCTACTTGGTCAAATCACACAAAGCCACAACAACTCTAAACAGAGAAAACGAAACTCAAAAGGAGAAACAGAGGAAGGCAACAAAAAGGAGAGTACTCTCCTACTGTTTGTAATACCAGTCTATTTCAGTATTTAAATTGGTATGAAGTCCCTGTTTTAAAACTTTGCCTTTTCAGAACATGCTGTACCTCTCAATCCAGTGATCCAACTGGTTACCATAGGAACAGCTGAAGACTTTCAGGTTTTGAAGGTTGAATCTCTAATAGTTTCTATATATGCCTCCAGGACTAGGTCTAGCCTGATCCTGTAAAGGGATATCCGGGATTTTTAGACCCCCTCTGACACCTTGTAAAGCTACCTGTATGCCTAGTAATTAATATAGAAACAGATATGACGGAAAAACCTAGCGATTACAGGAGGGAGGCTATCTAGTTAAATGAAAGACTATGTTGGATCAGCAAAGCAAATGAACCCAGAAAGAATGCCCTAGCAAAGACTCAGAAGAACCAGCAACCTCCTATGCATAATAATTGGAGATTCTTCTTTTTTCTTAATTTCTAATAAAGTTTCTATATTTTTTTAGAACCTTTTAGCTCTATTTCAGTGGCACAATATTTATAGTTGGATAACTATGCATAATCTGTTGCATCCATTGACAGCTGTTGCAATTTTTTGCATTTAACACTTACAAAAACTTGGGAGAAAGAGCACATATAAAGATCTGAAAAACACGAATGTGCATTTCTCTTCCAAAAAAATATTTCAGTCTTTAGGAAACTGTTGGACTTAGAATTAATGAATTTTTCACCCTGCTAAGGTATCCAAGCAGTCTTTGCTGCCCTGGCTGGCATCAGCTGAGAGAAAAAGGATCAGCCCTTTCAGCCCCTAGACCAATATTTCAATGTTCCTCATCTGGCATCATCCACTGTCGCAATGGCGGCAATAAAGACATGGCAACATAACTTGGTTCGTAGCGAGCAGAGAGCAAGAGAGCCCTGTTTATTGCCCTATTCCCATCTTATATAGTAGGAACCCAGGTAGATGATTCGCTAAAATCCAACCACCCCCTGGTATGGTTGACTGGGTTCTACATCACGCAATTCAAAACATATCATGCCTGGACTCACAACAACAGGTGCTTATCTTATTGTTTTTCATACCTTCCATGGGAAAGAAGGACATTCTCACAAGCATCCCCAGGCAGCAACTCCGGGCTGCTACAATCCACTATCTGTTAACACTGACATCTTGACCCAAATCATCACTTCCTCATTAGCTCCACTACTCTTCATTTCTTTAATATTCTATAACCTTCTGTGCAGGTATTTTCTCTCCCGAATCCTGCTGCACCAAAGCATTCCATCTTAACAATCCCAGCTATGTAATCTTACCTTTCTTATATCTCTACGGACTCTCGCAGATCTTCCTGTGTGCATCAAGGGTGGCTATCTGTATCTTATAAGGGTTGATCCTTGGAATCTTGAATCCCCAGCAACTCAAAGAGGGAGAAAGGGGAAGCTTAGAACAGGTAGTTACAACACTCATTCCCAAATTTTTTACTAAGTAGGTGATGAAAAGCATAAGTGAAGAAACAAAGGAGAAGTCAGAGTTGCCTTGGAGTGGGCAGATGCAAAAAGTCAGTGTCCACTGTTATCTGCAGAAGTGCTTGTCCCCTTAGGCCATCACCATAATTAATTTTTTAACAAAAGGGTAGTGCTCGCAAAAGCAAGATGGGATAGAGTGTTATGAGAAAGGAAGAAGGCTGAAAATCACTAAGGATAAAAAAGAAAGGCAAACCAATCTTTATTTTATTAGTTATTCAAATGTTATATGTAATTTTAGAAACCTAAAAAATTAAAGAAATAAACAAATAAGCCAAACGTAAAAAACAAAGTGCTAATGATTTATGTCAACAGATCCTAAGGCAGACTAACAGCATAGTTTTGTGTGACTGCTTATGTATTATTCTGTTTACTCCTATTAAAACCTGATGCTTTGTGTTCTGTGTATTAGTCCAGATGAAAACTAGGATGATAGGTTTGAAAAGATATGAAATACTAAAATATTATTTTTTAACTGTTTTATTAAAATATTCAATATGTGAGCAATAGAACTATATGTCAGGAGGTGTAAGCTATGATTAGTTTGCCAAAATCGAAATAAATCTTGATTTTTCAAGATACTGAGTATTCTATTGCCCACATTGCCCTATATTTCTGTTTCTTTGTTAGGCTGTGGCTTACACAATCTGCAGAAATGGCATTTCACAGCCATACTCAAATCCTCATAAGCAGCACCTTCTTGCTTTACCAAATAACAAAGTCTTAACGTTGTTGGTTTTACTAGGATATATTGCACAACTCATTTTAAATTTCTAATTTTTCAGATTATTTCGGGGATACCTTCAAGCAGTGCAACTATTCTAAAGAGAGAGTAGGGCTTCACAGAGAAATTCCTGAATGCTAATATTGTCTCTTACTTGAGCAAGAGAACTCCTTGAGGTCTAACATTGCCCATGTTCTTATTAGATAAGTCTTTAAAATTTCTATGTTGTTTCCATTGTCTATTAAAATCTGACTGATCTCCATCTCTGGAGAAATTATAAAATTTTGAGGTGTAGTTCACCTACAACAAAATTGTTCTTCTGCTTTAAGACTCACAATTTGAGTTATTGTACGCAGTCATTAAAGGGATGTGGTGGTTTGATAAGTTTGGGTGGTCTAGCTTTTTTGGGTGTGGTAGGGGCCAAAAGACGGCTCCTTCCAGAAGCTCCCACAGCTGTCCGGTCAGGGCCTGTCTTTGATGGCTCCTGGGAGATTGATGTGCTGTTTTACACAGTTGGGCCAATTAGGAGGGACAGAAACGCCTCTGTGACAGTATATTTAAGAAGCAATCGCTGCATTGCGCATGCGCGTGCCATGTAGCCATGTAGACATGTAGGTTGCAGGTTAGGCACAGAGGGCGTATAGTAAACAACAGAGAAGAACAACTGAAACATCAGATATGAGAACCAGCAAACTGCCAGTCTGCCAAAGAAGAGAAGCAATGGAGGAGGAGCTTCCTGCAGCATCGGAACTGATACATCTTCAAAGCCTGTGGTGAGAAACTTTAATCAAACTTGGAGCGGAGATGGTGCAGAAGGGAGTGAACTCCCACAAGAGTAGCTGTGTCTGGTGGGGACCAAGGACTTTGCTCCTGAATCAAGAAGGGAGTCAATTATGTTAAAAGAAGCCTGGTTTTATTCCTGTCCTAAGAGAGAGACCAGCCCGATGGGAGAGGATGGAGCGGAGATGGTGCAGAAAGGAGTGATCTCCTACAGAAGGGGTTTTGGTCTGGTGAGGAATGGACACAGTCAGTAACTGCTTCTACTCCTAGAAGTGTTGAACTGCAGGAGTCAGTGAGGTAAAGAAGCTTTGGGTCACCCCCACCCTAAGTGTGAACCAGCCTGATCTGGGAGGAAACAGCGGCGGCAGTTTCGGGCGGGCTGCATGCCAACTTCTGCAAACCGTGCCATGGTGCCAAAGGAGAGAGAGACCTCCAGGTATAATTGCTAAGAAGAAGAAACCCCTGAACATCTAAGGACTAAACTAATTAGAGAAAAACCCCCTCCCCGGGTTCCCCTTACGATCTGGGAGAAGAGAGATGGCTGTGAAGATTTTTTGGGGGGCGGGGAGGGGGGGAGGGCAACGGAGGAAAGAATGTTTAGAAGATGTTCCTTTGTTTTTGCTTGCTCCTTTGACTCTGTAATAAATTCACTTTATCACTTAGAAGCACTGACCTTGTCTAAGCCTGATTTTGTTCCTCTGCCAGCATTTCTTATCATGGTTTAGTAACACAGTTCTATTCAGAATGGGGAAAAGAGCAGTACTAGTGGGGCCTTGGCCGTTGACCAGGGCTAAACCATTACAAGGGGTAAGAGAATATTGCTGTCCTTCTGGACACAAAAGCACACACAAAAAAAGTAAGGGTACTTCTCAGCATAGTCACAATGGATCCATTTTTCATGGATCAAAGCAGCAGCTTTTAAAGCAGCTGTTGCTCTTTAACTCCAGCTATAAATTCCTACATACAGCTGCTATTTCTCAAATCAGCTAGTATATTGAGAATATCAATGAAAATAATGTCTTTCATTGTATTTTCTCACAAGTGGCTCTTGATACACCTTTTAATAGAGGACAGAACTATTGGGGACTGTATAGTATCAGCACAGTGAACATCTTTAGCAGTAACTTTGCAAATATTTTCACTGCTTTTCTATTGCATTCTGATGGCACTCAGCACTAACATCTAGGAACTTTTGAAAATATAACAAAAAAAAACATTACAAGCAAAGGCACCAAAGAAATAGTTTTCTGTATCATTTTTTCAAATACAAAACAAATAACAAATTTGTATAACAAATACAGTTAAAACAATTTCTTTTAAAGAGAGATTGAGCACTTAAGTCCAGTAATGAAATCCATGAGAGGGACACCTCTTGTCCTGTGTTGTTGACATTTTACTTTTATTTACATCAGTAAATCCACTAATTTTGTCTTTCAATAAATTCTTTCTAGTGAACTACTTTGATACCATCTGCAAGTTGGTTGCAACTAAATTAATTGCAAAGTTGTTGTGTTCTTGTTTAGTGAAAACTGCAATTTTATTTTAATTTCAGTTCTCTATCCATTACCTCTGTCTCTCAGTTTCTTCTCTTTCTTTGGAGCCTTACATGAGTTCCACAGAATAGAAAATGGGTAATTTTTAAGTAAGAGATGTGGATGTTTTTTGCATTATTTATATTTTGCTGAACGCAGTTCTGATTCATGTCTGAATTTATTCTTGTAATACAACTGCATGCTAATAAGCCCCTCATTGCTCTTACTGCAACTGAACTTGGAACTTCTCAGAAGAAACATCTCCTGAGGAAGGTCTTTTACCCAGACCTGATCCTCATTCCTATTCAGTCACTCAGCAATTCTTCAGCATTAAAAACAATGAAGGAAAACAAAATCAACTTTCCTCAGGAAAACTCCTTTCTTCTTTTCCCTGACACAATAATGTGGGAAAAAAGATTACATTTATCCCTTTTAGAGATTGTTTTAAAAGGTGTCTAAAGCTCACCTTTGAACTTTGAAAGAAAGCTTGAAAGAGGAACTTTGACAGGACTTTTGAAGGGAAGTAAAAGTTTACTGTTTAAAATAAAGTTCCACATTTTTGTCTAAAAGCTGTCATCAAGTCAATGGACTGAACATCTTTCATGCTAGGAAGAAGCTGGGCAATGAGAATTGTCATTGAGCTTGACATTGACTTAGTTTGACTGTGTTGGCTTAGGCTGGGGAGAGAGGCAACTGAGAAAGAGGTGAAAATAATAAAAATTTGAGCACTTGTTAGCATTTTATAGATGATTTGAATTCAATACATTTCTCACATATATACAGATTTCTCTATATGAATATATTTATATTACTTATACATTTCTATATGCAGAATCATCAGTTGAGGTCAAATTCTGACAAGGTCCTGTAAAGGAGTGCCTGGTGAGACCTTTCTCTCACATAACTTAATGTTGAGTGTCTAGTCTGAACTACAGATCTGGAATGTCTCTCTAGACAGTAAAGACAGAGTGGAAATTCTGGAAGTTGTGTCATTCAACCTACCTTAAACTCATCCCCATATGGAAATAAGTGTTAAGTATTTATTTGTCTGCTCTGTTTAGGAGATCTTAATGATTAGTCTACTCTAGTTATGTAACTTCTTTATGGTCACCTTTAAGTAAGATGAATCCTATTGTCAGTATCAGTGTAGAAATTGTACATTCACTGCATGTATCTGAGGTAGATATACTTTTGTCTTCACAAATACCTCTATCTCTCCATTAATGTTGAAAGAGCTGCCATGGTTTACTTAGACTTTACTTTCAATTCAAGTAGGTGGTTATTACCACTTGTAACAAACCACAAAAGAACCCCAACAAAAATCTGATTTTGCAGCTGACATTGCCCCTTTCATTAACTTTACTATATTGTTGAGAATTAAAATGAAATCAGTTTTTCATGAAAGATATAAGTCTTGGTGTTTGATAGTTCATGCAAGTCCATATCTTGCTATTAATAAATAATATTTCCTAATAATTTTTATCAGATTTTCTCTGCCTGCTGATTTTGACAGTGTTACCTGGGTTTTTGTTTGCACGGTTTGTTGGTTTTTATTAATTAGAATTAGGGTACAATCAAGCAAGTTTTGAAAGAACAAGATAAGTCTGATTGTAGAGCATAGTATGGCAACTCTTTTCATATCCGGACAGTACCTACTGTCTAGGAAAGGGTTAGAGATGCCAGTAAATCACTCTCACAATAATGGTGTTGTTATTAGTTGAAAGCTAAGTAAAATCTTTTGTCTGTGGTGGCTTTGCTTAAATTAATTGAGTGCAAGATTACAAGTACAGTCTTTATTCTTGTCAAAATACATTATGCTTAGATTCAAATGGAGCCTAATTCTCCATAAAAGACTTTGATCCTGACATGAGACAAATGATTTTTTTTTCACAGTAAAATAAATTCCATTCTAAAGCATTATGAAACATAAACAAACCCAAAAAAACTCCAATTTCTTTTCCTATTACTATGACTAAATAATAATAGCTAGGGTTGTGTTTTGCCTGTATTGACAAAATTTTATTCTAATCATAACCTTCTGATCATCACATCATGCTATGGCTCAAGCAAAGTCTAGTCCCCATGCACCTGGTAATGGGAAGTGGTTGTTACATCAATGGCATTACCAGTAAATCAATGTCTAAGTACTCACACATAAAAATAATGCATTTTGTCCATGACACAAAGGAAATAAAACATACAAGTTTTTATTTCTAAAGAAATAGCTCTGGGTCTTCAGGAATGACTCCTGAAAAAATATTCTGTGCACACTGACTCTTGAATCAGACTATATTGTATACTTAAGTTTGGTTCCTGCTGAAAAAATTCTCAAGCTTGATTTAAATAAATACTTTCTCTTCTATAATTAATTATCATAACAATAAAGAACCCTGTTTACTTATATCTTCTGAATTAGTTACTACATCATATCTTCTTTCCTATATACAGACTTCAGCAGTTCTTTGTCCATTTTTTGACAAACTAATTAAATTTGGTTTAGTGATGTCCTAAAGGACAAGATGTACATTCAATAAACGTTTTGTACACATCACAAATTTTCAGTATAATCTGAAGTTGGTGGAAGTAAGTTAGGAAATAGAGTGCATAAATAATACTTTGTGTGGATACTAAAGGGGAGAACACAGTTTCTGGAGTATTAGACAAAACCCCAGTGCATGTAAGGAATTATGGTAATAGAATAAATATGCTATCTTACTAGAGACTACTGGTAGCACAGTCTGCAAACAAAAGGCCAAACTTCTGACATTCTGCTCAATGAAATTTGTTACTTAATATAAGCTTCAAGAGCTAAAGCTTAGAAATGCTGACAAGAATGTTTGCCACACATGAAAGAATGTAAAATGTTAATAGCTGTTATAGAAAAAGTAACATCAAGTACCTTAGTTACCTTTTAAATCTTAAAAAACTAATTTTTAACTGAATAATTTAAATATTGGTTAAAAATAATTTCGGTCTTGACTGTTACAATCCAGATATTGTTTTTGGGTCTATTCCCCAACTAGTCTGCAATCAGACTGTTAAAACCTGATGGCTTCAACATCAAACCCACATATTATATTGAATATTGAATACGATTTCGGAAAAAAGATCCAACACTTTATTTAAAAGTTACATCATTAATTATCAGGCAATTTGTAGTACAATTGACTCTTCATATTTTCTGAACATCAAAACAAAATTAAAGAGGTCTTCACCACATGAAAAATTTGCCAAAACTGTTATACTTTATCTACTTCTTGTAACCTTTCAATTTTCATAGGTCATCAATTCCCAGAAAAGATTTCTGATACACTGGAATAATCTAGAAAGACCTTTTTGTTTCCCTTTTACTTTTTTCCCCCTCAGCCCTTAGAAATACCAAGAGAAAAATATATCCTGCAGGCAACATCGTAAGCCAATATTTAATTTTCTGAAAATCACAGGATATATTTCTAAATTCACATATAAGTGACTTAATTTAGAAGTACTTTCACTACAAAGGGTTGCCACATCTTAAAGAATTACTTATCAAGGAATAGCCAAGTAATTTTTATTTTTTGATGTTCATGCCTATTTTAATTTAACAAGAGCATAACAAAGTAAATGTGATGATGGCACATGTTTTTGTGTAGCAAATTTATTCTGTTTGCATCCATCACCTGCTGACTCTGTCATCTCATTTATGGTGCTATTATTGGCAATAAGATTTTATGTTTATGATCTTGGTGTCATTTTTTAATCAGATTTGCTCTTTAGGAACCACTCCACCCTTGCAGTTAAGATTTTACTGCTCCATTTCCGAAATTTAGAAAAAATATTATCTTGGGTCTCCTGGTGAAGAACTGAACCTTTGCTGATTTATGTAGCAATCTAAACCTAAACCTACATTTCTATGGTGCCTCTTGTGCAGATTTGCCTTGAAGGACAATCAGTGGTCAATGGACCCTGAAAATAGGCTTTCCCTTACATTGAAGCAGCAGAAAAATGGGCTATTAAAACTTATAAAAATACTTAAAAATATATTTTAAAGTACATTTTTTTGTTTCTTATAATTAAAGAGCAATTTTGTTAAATTTTGTCTTACTGATGCATGAAATCTGAACTTATTAGTAAATTAATTGTGATTTTTTTGTAGAAATAAAAAGAAATAATATATTTTTTAAAATATGTCTGTTTCTTAGCAAGTCATAAACAAGTTAGGACTTTATTGTGTATTATTAAATTTCAGCATTACACTACATATCTAAAATGATGGAAGTCAAAATATCCTGAAATGAGAGAGACTGGATGAAGATTAGTGTACACTATAAATCTACAATGCGAACACCATATCAGACATATTAGAAGGCAGAATACTTGCAATGTGGTCTAAGTAATCCACAGATTTATTTCTTCATTTGTCATCTACAAATCCATAGATCAGGAATTCATACAATCCATCTGATTCACTCTTGAGCTATTTCCTGGAAATTGTAATTTGACTAAACCAAAACTTTGGTTAGGAAAGAATAACTTTTCTTCAAATCAACATATAAGGCCTTAGTATTTTTTTTTATCCTCTTTAACTTCAATTTATACCTGAACAAATGGTATTAGTTGGTAGGATGTGTAATTTAGAGTGGAAACATACATAGAAACGTTCACGATACAAGATTGGTTTGTATTACTGCTTTTCTTCAATATTTTTATTTCTTCTGACCACTTTCCTTCCTATCCTCCCCAGGACTAGGAAGTGAAAAAACAATCACACAAATCTCTCAGTCCCTATAGATAATTAAAAACACAACGCCAAATGAACTTCGTAATAAAAGACACACCTTTAGGTTCTGAATTGTAAAAAACACCAAAGTGTTTTTGCTGTCATTTTATGTGTCTAATATGAAAGAACTTCAAAACTACCTGACCTGAATTTCCCAGCTCATGAATATTGCAAAACATCAGGAATCTTGTACAATATTTTTTCTCCCCGTTTTTTTCAACGTGGATTGAGTGATTGATTGATATCTAGTTTGAAGATTATTTTATAGAGCACATATGTGCTTAACTGCAACTGTTATGACTTCCCCAGAGAAAACATAAATCTCAAAATGGAGCAGCACAGAGCCAAACAGATTCTGAAGAAATATAAACCAATCTCTACTCTGCCCTTAATATCCCCTCTGAGAGCCATTCTTTATATACTGCTTAGCTTGCCTCTCACTGCAGCTATATTTCTGTTTAGTTAGTGCACAATATTTTCTTTTCCTGATAGAGAAACTAATGAACAGTAGAGGATGATAAACAGACACGTGCCAAAGAGAGACTTAGGAAAATAAAAGAAATAAAACATCAGCAAAAACCTTAGTTAAACATCATAATCCTACACACTCCACATTCCTGTGCCCAGAGCAACAAGTACAAACTCAGAATGCATACACAGATTGATTTGAGCATTGTGTCTGCTTTATAACCAGATGTAAAGGGTCATTCAACCTCAAATCCTCAAATGTTCCTCTAGTTGGTTTATAAAAATATCACCAAGGTATTATTTCTAGAAATCTTGCTTCAATGACAGAAAAGTTACTTGTTTCTTTTTTGAAGCATCTTCTACACATTCCCACCAATGTGACCCATCACTGCAAGTGCATATCTATACTGATGATTAGTATGTCTGGAGGCACAACTTACCTAAGGATATACAAAAGTTAATTAATCATTGAAACTGTAGACAAATCTTGAGTTTCCTCTGTGGCAAATGTGGGTTTTAATTAGCATTTTATTGCATTGCTTGTAAAGGAATAAAGAGAATGAAAATACTAAATAATGCAAATTTAATATACCATAGAGCATATATGGTATTGCTACAGTTCAGTGAAGACTATTAACAGTTCATGAATTTTTAAATATTTTTTCTGTGTTTGTTAAACTGTCAGTTAGAAAGTATGATGGATTAGCTCCATAAATTCAACTAATTCAAACTCCTTTCCTGTGTTTTGAAACCTACATGAGACAATAACCAGCCTGAAGAATTCATATCAGATTACCATTCTATGCAGCATCTGAAAGGTACTTCTGAATATATACTACTTCTTTCACAGTTGATAGCTCCAAAAGTGGGATGTCACAATTCCCAAACAAAAATATCCCTAAGTACAATTATGTTTTCCACAAAAGAAGTTCTTGTAACAAATGGTACTAATAAACTGCAATGCTTGCATCACTTACAAGCTGTGGCAAAATCTAGACCTCTTTAATAGAATTTAAAATAATGATCAGGCAGAAAGTTATGGCATCTTCTAAAAAGCAACCCTGTGATTTCCATGAGAGCAGAGGGAGAAAATATTTAATGTCACCCTAATTTGGATATCACTGAAATACAAAAAGATGCAGTAGTGGTGGAGTGAGTGTAAGCAGGCAATTATAAATAATCCATATAATAAAAAAATATTTTATCAGAAACAAACTTTTATATGTTGCAACTGACTTGTTACAGTTAAACAGATGGCTATGACAAAGTTTTAAACTGCTGCCTTTTAGACGAGCTATAGACCAGAATACCAAGATATGAAATGTGTGATAATCTACCCCTGAAGTAGCAAATTTATTTACCAGTCTTTCCAAGTTGTTCACATCAAGCAAAGACGTCAACCTGGCAATATTTCTTAGATAATAAGACATATTCAGTTAACAGATTGAACAAAAAATGTCCATTGGCAAAACAGAGAACAGTATAGGTAAACCTATGAGTCAGACAGCAAATATTTGTAGGTAAAAGAAAGCAAACTCTAATTTAATTCAGGATGATTTTTATGTAATTGTTAAATTTACAATCAGTGTCATATAAATAATAACTAGAGTTTAACTAAATGCCTTTGAACATATAATAGACAAATAGACACGGTAATTTATCAATTTAACAATAAAAGACATCTATACAGTCATAAAAATCAGACATTACTGCTTAAAAAAACCATTTGCCACATTTCAGCAGGAAGAACCTGTTTTTTCTATAATTTCTCATTCCTCTTTTATCAACGTACTTTAATATCTACGTTAAACTTTGTGGAAAGATTCCATTCTCTTTTAAGGTACATAACATTTTGAACTATAAAAAAGGACTCTAAAATGGCTACAATTTCAAGACATTTTACATATTTATTTTAAATAACTGAGAAATTACACACAACTGTTCATCCCATCCTGAACATCAGACATTAAATATACTTTAAGCCCATTATCATTTTGCATTGTTCTGTATGTCTTTGTATTTTCCTTTTGATGCTTAGATATATTATGCTATGCATTCTGTATTTCAGGAGCAAGCCCACTCCAAGTAGAGTTACATCAAGGTGCTCAACTGTGACAGTACTTGGAAGCTGAGGCTATACATTAACACCTAGAAATATAACATAGGAAATTATCAGAAAAAATGTCTCAAACTGGTATTTAAGGAGTTTTTGAGAAAAGTGGTGTATTATTTCCTTCACTTTTACCTGTATCTCTCTTTTTACTGCTAATCTGGTTAACCAATCTCCTGCAAGAGGCCACGGAAGTGCCATCATTTCCAGGTTAGAATCTTTTCCATTTGCATTCATGTAAGTCTTCTGAGAATTGTATGTGACACAGACATTTTAAGATCTATGTTGATGTGATAGTGTAAAACCACAGAGATGAACGTTTACAGAATATATTCCTATTATGGCAGTGTTGAACTACATACAGAACTTGATTGTGTTTCTTCTCTATAGGTCATAGATATAAATTAATATACTGAAGCTAAAAGAAATTAAATGTTTTGAGTACAAACATCCTATATGGAACTAATGATATCTGCCATACATACACACCTTGAATTAAATTAATAGCTGAAATTTGTCTGGTTTCATTTATTTGAAAATTCATTTTCAGTATTTCGTACCTAACAATTTGCCTGACTCCATCGAACCTATTCATTACACAATTTGTTTTCCAATGGTGTCTATTCAATCGGAATTTGTATCTCTGAAGTTCTTTATATTCCGCAAGACAGATGAAATTTAGTGCCTATAAAACACATTTCTTTACTCACTTAGTTAAAGTTGCCTGGTTTTAGTTGGATACAACTTTGTGAAGGTTTCTTTCCTGCTTCCCCTCCCCGTGCCCTTAATCAGTGAAGGTCCGTCAACCTAATTCTTTTC
Source organism: Climacteris rufus (assembly GCA_013398175.1). Lineage (NCBI taxonomy): Eukaryota > Metazoa > Chordata > Aves > Passeriformes > Climacteridae > Climacteris > Climacteris rufus. Next base: position 98,373 of record VZRZ01002346.1, on the reverse strand, counting down.
CACAACATACTTCTGCTTTCTATTACTGCATGTCTAAATAAAGGTTTTCTTCTTACAGTGTAGAATGTTCAAGATCTTCCTACTGCTTGTTAAGTGGGAAATACATTTGTATAATAAGTGATAAAGTCAATTTGAGGAGGTAGAAAGAGAATAACATTTCTATTCTGTTTGACTACACTCAGAACTAATTACTCACTACAGTTTGTCTCTGTGTTCATTTTTGGTTATTATAAGTTATACATAGCAGTAGAAGTACCAACCATCTTTCCAAGATTTTTCTAGATACATAAAAATATTATTCTTATTAATAAAGGATCTTAACAGGTGTTTTTTTATCCATTATTATAAAAATTTTTCCATTTATTTACAAAGGAGTTAAAATGAATTTTTTCTTAGTTAAAAAAAAAAGAAGAAAAAAAAAAGAAGAAAAAAGATAAAAAGAAAAAAAAAGCAAGAAAAAGGTATACTTTTAGTTCTTCAAGATCCAGTTGTGGTTTTTAATGACAAACTAATCATGAACAACATCTAAAAGAAAGTATATCCATGTACATTTTTCACATACACTTCCATAATTATATCCAACTGAAAGCTGCTGAACAGCTTGTAAGGAAGATGATGTACCTGACACTTTATTATGTTGATTGCAGAATTGCATTTATGTAGGAAGGTCTCTCTGGAGATCATCTAGTTTGACCTTATGCTCAAAGCAGTGATGATTTGAAAGTTAGATCAGGTTGCTTGGGGTCATATCCATTTGACTTTTGAAAATCTCTGAGATGAAGGTTCTCCAGCCTCTTTGAACAACGAATTCCAGTAATACATCACTGTTGCCCATTTTTCACTGTAAAATAGCTAGTTTTCTCTGTTAGACAGTCTCAAGGACGATTTCTGTAAACATAGCTATGTTGTTGCAAAAATTATCTTTTTACATTCCTTTCCCATGGACACAGATCCTTTTGACGGACACTTCTTGTAACCAATATAGTTAGAGACGGAAGTGTTAACTTTCTCCAATGATCTGTGATTTCTAAAAGCGTATATAAGAATTAAACGAAGGTGGGTTTCCCCCCTTTCCGCCCTTTGCTCTGAACACAGCTCGGACTCCGGCTCTCATTAATTCTGCGTCTTCGGCTGATAAACCGGGATAAGCCGTAATAACAGGCATCCCGGTAATACATCACCGCCACTGTGAAGTGTTTTTTCCTTCAATCAGAATTTCCCTTGCTGCAGCCTGTTACCATTGTCTCTTGCCCTTTTGCCATGCACATAAGTATCTGGTTCCAGCTTTTTGAACCACTGTAATTAGTATGTTCTCCTTTAATTATCCCTGCAGAATAAATAAAATCAGCTCCTACAGCTTATTCCCATATTGCATGTGATCCAGGCTCCTGACAAACTTAGTAGCACTTCACTGGACTGCAGTTTGTTTATGTGTTTCCTACTGGGAGCCACACAACCGGACGGTGCTTCAGATTTGACCTCATGAATGCTGAGTAGAAGAAAATAAACACTTTCCTTCAGCTGTTGTTTATGCTCTTCTTAACACAGCCCAGTAGGCAATTATCTTTAGCATGCATTGCTGACTTTTTTGGTTTCTAGTCTGCCAGGACTCATAGGTCCTTTTTGGAAGAGCTGTTTTCTAGCCAGTCTGCAGCCTGCATTAGTGTAGAGTTGTTCTGTTTCAGATACAAGATTTTCACGTCTGCTGAAATCCATGAGAACCTATTCATTCATTCCTCCATCTTACTGAAGTTCTTCTACATGAAAACCTAGACCTTCCACATATTAATGGTTCACAGCTACTGGTTACGTTAAGTGGGCATTCTGACCCATGAACCAAGTTCTCAAAACAGAAGTGAATACACATGGTATAAATATCTATATTTCTAGATTGTAACAAATAAAATCTTAGTCTCTTATTGCTATATCAACTTTTTGTACCTTTCCAATATTGCGAGTGTACACCCTGCAATCACTGTTGAAGTCCTGGACAGGCATATACTTATCAACATTTTGGTTAGAGAAGACTTCCTAAATCCTAAGAGAGGATCCTGCTAATAAAACAATTGTATTTTCTACATCTAAACAGAAGTGCTCTGTGTGCTTCTGCCAGAGATAATGCCCAGTGAGGGAACATCTCACATACTGAATATGTAACACCCAAGTGGCCACAAGCCCATCTTCTCCTCTATTAGTTTTTGGTGCAGCAGCTTAATTGTCCTAGCAACAAAACAAGTAACCAAAAAACATTCCCTTAGCATTTTGGATCAGATTCTATCTTGCCCATGCATTTGTAGCTACTATTTTCTCAACATACTCTTGCCATGAGTAGTTGGTCTTGGCAGTGTGGTAACTATCCATTCTTGCTTAGTACTATATCTTGTAGAAAAGTGTTTTATGTAACCATAAATAAGCATTCTTGCTAGTTTTGTAAAAAATATTTTCAATAAAGTTAACAAATATGCCGAGTTATTTCAGAACTGTAGGACTACCCTTAATATTCTGAAATTAAAAAAATAACTGATGTAGAGCTCATGAATCAGAATTAAAATCAGGGCAGAGACAGATGACATTATAGTGGAGTTCTGCTATTGGATACCTGACGCAGAAGACCATGTGGATGAGTCCCTCTATAGACAGATAGGAGTCGCCTCATGTTCACAAGCCCTGGCTCTCATAGGGGACTTCAAGCACGCTGGTATCTGCTGGAGGGATAACACAGCACTGAGTAAGCACTTCAGGAGGTTCCTGGAATGCTGTGATGAGAATTTCCTAGTGATAGAGTTTAAGAGTCGGCCTGAAAATTCCTTATCTGCCTCACGATCATCGACAGAGACTGAAACCCTAAAAGAGGACTTTTGCATTAAAGGAGTCCTGGCCTGGCTAAGGTGGGATGTTTGTTGCCTACACGGTGTGCCCGCTGGAACAGGTTCTGCCTGGGCAGAGGGGACTGCACTGAAGCGAGAAGAATGATCAGTCCTGAACACTCCCTCCTGAACACAGTCAATGGGCCTCACCAACAACAGTGGCAGATTTCCTCACCTCTTGGCCAGTTGCCCCCCGCTCACGAAAAGACTATAAAAGACCTTTCTGAATTAACCCCAGGGAGATCTCCCCACGGACGACGGCGAGCCTATTGGCAGGACCACGAGGGCTTCGTCTCATCCGTTGGTAGCTATTCCCCTCTCCCCTCTCTCTCTCTTCCTCTACTTTGTTTCTTTATTTCTCTTTCTCTCCCCCCTCTATCGCATAATTGTGTTGTTGGCACTCAATAAAGGTGCACTATTTGATTAAAGTTGATATCCCCTTTGTGCCTTTTGCATTTTGAGATCGTTAAACGAACCATCACGACCCCCGCTGGTGTTAGCGGATCGTGACATAGAGGAGCCAATAATGAGAGGTGCTATGCCAGACCTTGCTCTGACCAGCATGGAGGGACTGGTGAGGAATGTGAAGCGCAAGTATAGCTTTGGCCGTGGTGATCATGAAATAGTGGTGTTCTAGATCCTTAGTGCAGTGAGGACAGCACACAGCAAGCTCACTGTGGATTTCAGGAGAGCAGAATTTGGCCTCTTCTCTTTGGTAGTGTACCATGGGATAGAGCCCTCGAGGGAGAAGGCACCCAAGAAAACTGGTTAATATTAAAGGATCACCTCCTGCAAGCTCAGGAGTGATGCATCCCAAAAAAGAGAAGTTGGGCAAAAATAACAAGATGCCTGCATGGGTGAACAAGAAGCTCCTGGAAAACCTTAGCACAAAAAGGAAGCCTACAGAGATTGGAAGCTAGTACAGGCAGCCTGGAGGAATACAGAGAGATTTTCCAAGCAGACAGGTGTCAGGTTAGGAAAGCTAAAGCCCTGATGGAATTAAACTTGGCCATGGTTGTCAAGGGCAACAAGAAAAGCTTCTATAGGTGTCAGTGATAAAAATAAGACTATAGGAAATGTAGGTCCTTTCTGAAAGGAAATTAAGATCCGGGGTATAGAGAAGGTACTGGTACTGAACTGCTTTTTTGCTTCACTGCTGGCAAGTGTTCCGCCCAAGTCACAAAAGACAAAGGCAGGGACTGGGAGAATGAAGAATCACGCACTGTAAGAGAAATTCAGATTTGAGCTCATGAACCTGAAGGTGTACAAGCTCATGGGACACGACAAGCTGTATCTGTGGGCCTTGAAGGAACTGGTGGAGGAAGTGGCTAACTTCTGAAACATGCAGCTTTTACAGCTATCATTCACTGTGTGAAATTCATAAGAATTTTTTTTAATTAGTGATGACTATGAAAGTCCTAAGTGTGCAAAATATAATCAGAAAATTAAATGATGTTTTGAATATAATATGAATATAAATTATGCTTGTAGCATTTAAAAAAATTTTTTATATCATATGTTAAAGAATTTTATAATTTAAATTCTAGATTGCTGGACATTGTAAACACATGGGTAAATGATCCCATTTATACAAACCATGAGCAGTCTTCAATAAATGAAAGTATTAAGTCAGTCACTAGTGTCCTAATCTAGGAGCAATATATGAAAATATTCTTATTTTACACTTTATTTTTCTTACTGAGTTCAGAAAGTTCAGCACAACCCATCAAACCAAAGGGGAAAGTAATTTTTAAACTAAGATGTTAAAAAACTACTCTAGCTATTGCTGCACATATTATGAAATATCTAAGCATTTTGGGGCAAAACCACTGCATCTGATGGAAAAGGGAAAGAGTCAAAAAGTGAAACCAGGCAGACATAAACAGCGAAGCTTAATTTAACACCATATGTGAACTGAGAAATACTGACATGTCAGGAAAAGAAAATGCCTGAGGAAGTCTCTTTGAATAGAAGTCACTTTACTTCCCAGTAGTGACTCATCCACTAGAGTTTCATAAGGTTTTTGCTTCATTATCTCCGCAGTGAAGGAATTAAAAAAAGATTGTTGGTCTTGACATACTAGGTACCTAGTATAGTAGAATTTCTAATTTATGAAGACTCTAGATTCTGAATTCTTCAGAATATGACTCATTTCCCACCATAAAATGAACTCCAGTGGAATCCTCATCTTGCTTTTGTGTAGGTACAGTGAAATCAAAAGATATTTTATTCAATAGGACCGAATTGCCATACTCTATTGGAAGTTTTCTATGCTTCTTAGTATTCTTTACAACTTCCACATGAAAACGGGCCGAAATGGTGAGAAAGACACCTTACAAGAACATCTTGACTGCTACAGGCATACATAGTGCTAGCTGCTTCTTATGCCTCTCTTCCTTAAAATTCTTCTGAGGAAGACATAGCAGAGGTATGTGGTTAAGAAGCTTATGTTGTGATTATTTCTGATTTGTGCATTTACTGTAATTCTTCTAAAGTCCAAGGTCCTGACATTTTAATATCGACTTTTACTACTTCCTCTATTGCCAAGAGAGGAAAATATCAGAAGAAAAAATGTAAATTACAATTACCAATGTCTCCTCTTTTTTTCCCCCCTCTCTTCTTATCAAGCCTAATGCCTCCCTAAAACTACTAGGAAGAAGCTTGCTTCCACAAAATATTATGTGCAGCTTCACCTTTAAAATGCTATTAGCTGCAGAATTTCCTAACGAATATTCTGCTTCGAATATATAATTTTTTTATTTTCCTCAAAATGTAAAAACTCTGGATCTTTGGTGCAGTTCAAGCCATATATTATCTCAATTAAGAAACACTTTTTCTTGCAGATAATTTAAAAAAAAAAATGTCTATATATGTCATGTATGTTATTTGTATATTTTATATACTTATATATTTATTTTAATATTTGTCTGTAGTCTGGTATTTACATTCTGGTTACTAGATTACTGTTGCTTGTTTCACAGAAGTCAGATAACTGTATTATTAAATACCTACCCTATTTCAGTGTGATCTAAAATAAGTTACTTTTCTTGCCAGTGTTTAACCAAACAATAGGATGTAGAACTAGAATGTTCATCAGATATGCTGGAGGATAAAAAATTAATTATCGATCTTAAAAGAAAAAGATTGTCAACATAAAAACTTGGAGAAATCAATGAAAATATCCTCATGAAATGATCCTTTTGATAAACCTTGTGGATGTCATGTAACTCTTTCTATAGTGTTGTTTTAACATGAAAATGTGGAGTACTTTAGGGAATTAACTATTTGCATTCAACATGTCAACAAACAGACTATTATTATACAAGCTTTCTGATAAGGAAAAAATATAAATCTGATTTTCATTAAGTTAAAATTCCGAGGAATAAATAGATATTATTATAGTGTTTTTTTTCCTATGTTTTGTCCTTTTTTTATTCACTACTTCATTACTGATGTAATCCTTACCACAGGATTGTTCATCCTGACACATACATTTCTCCTTCCAACCACCTCTGACTATTTGTGAAGAATCATCTGTTTGCTAGTTTCCTCACATATATAACCAATCTTTATTTATTTTTCAGTCCTTTATATATTCAACACCAATGTTGCAGAAGACTCTACACAAAACTAAAAAAACCCTCAAAAATTTAGCATTTTACATGCTAAATTTAAATGTAATCTTTTCTATTATGGTTTGTAGAGGATGGTAAATGATCAGTAAAGAAATAGATCTTGGAGGGAAAAAAACCAAACAGGTAGGATATTTCAGGTTTTAATGTTTTAGAGCTACCACTGGTCACATACCAGCAAAAATACCCTACAGTCAGTAGTAGAGAAAATACATCTGAGCAATGGATAAAGGTATTTGTTTATCTACTCATATTCTACTATATTTGTGAATAACTATTTTCTGTTACCTGTTTGCTCCAGTTCACTCCCAATCTCAAAATATTAGACAAGAAAATTGAAACAACAAACTTTCAGCTTCTGCTGAATGTGTATTGTTATGAATGTGAGAGTAAGTTTAGATGGGTTCTTAGTTCTATTGGGGTGGCCTGCACCCCAAAACCGCTTTATCTCTCTATTTCTTTAATGATGGGCGATCAGGTCTATTACAATATGAATGGTTTTATTGAAGATGCACAAAAAAACACACATGAGATCACAACTTTAACAGACTATGTAATACATGGGATAAAGAAAAGGAAAAACTATTAGCAGATATATACAGCATGATAAAGGTACCTATATTACAGCTAGCCAAGAAATAGTAGGATTGGGAGCCAATGTAATTTACCAATCATATGAAAGTGTACAGAAGTCTCTTTTCTCTCAGCTGTTGCGGTGGCCCAGCCCACCTTGGGGCTGAGTGCCATACAGCTGGTGGAATTCCCCACCCAGGACTCCGACCCGGAGGGGTGATCTGAGGGCGAGGCCCAAATCCAGGGCTGACACCCACTGTGTGTCACTCCCACAGCATCTCCTCCCTCCCTTCCAGAACCTTCACTGTTCCTTTTTTTTCATTGGTTCAAACCCCTTATGTTTAATAATGCAGCCTATTCCTTATGTATGAAGCTCTGGAAGGTTCTGTTCAGTTCAGTTCTCTATTGGTTGGTTTGTATCTGTTCCTCCCCTGGTATGTTATGATTTGTTCCCTGTTACCTCATGTCCTTCCCTTATTGGCTTGCTCCCTTGCTCCCCTCTCTCTCTAGCCCCCTTTAAAAAGTGCTGTCACCCCCCTCACGGGGCCTTTGACTGACCGTCTGCCTTCTGACCACACTCCCTGCCCTTCGAGGTGGAAATAAAGTCGGAATTAAAGATGCAGCATTGGCCCTCCCTCGTCTTTCACCCTCACCAAGTTGCTAGGCAACAGCAGTGCTGCAGCCTGCCCTGTCTGCTTTCTAAGGCAGCACACAACTGCCAAGGGGTCACTGGTAGCCACGCCGCGTGGACACCGGACCTTGTCGCTGGCTGAGACTACCGGGCGGTTAGCGGCCAGAGCGACACTCAACTTCATGAAGAGTAACAGAAAAACCAACATCTCGATTATTCTGGAGCAAATCCCCTACACACTCCAGAGAGTATGCAAAAAATTCCCTGCTAAAGGAGAAATACAGCTGTCTTTTATAGTTAGTAAAATGCTATTTGTCTTTCAGTCACAAGTTTCAGCTGATCTTGCACATCTTGCCTTCTGGCTGAAGGCGTTTAAGTCTCATTTCTGTTGCACCGAGAAGATCTGTCCAGGTGCCAGGAGACTTTGGGCTATCAGGAGAATATGCATTCCTTGATTATGCATCAGTTTAAACAGGACAGCATAGATAAGTTTTTTGGCGACAAGTGGAGGGGGGTAAAATGGTCCCGTCTCATGTATACAGAGAAAAGAAATGTAACAGAGATTGTGTAAAGACCAGTATAAGAAAGGTGTTGGGGTATTTTTTTGTGTTGGTTTGGGTATTGTAAAAATGGAGATTCCGTGGGAAAAATCAAAATAAATCTGTAAAAAATAATAGGTTTTTGGATTTTTTCATCAGACTACATTACAGTATGTAGACTGATTACCCAGCAATAATGCAAAACAAATACTTGCTATTAAAGTGATAATGACAGAACAATTCTTCTCAGATTAATGGAAACTGATGTATTAGCTTTCTTTTTTTAACTGTTTTTTAGGTATTGGAATGTAGTAGATATATTCTTTTTTCATGCAGTTTTTGAAATGGAATGAGAATATAATTAAAGTTATAGAGCCTGGCCAAACATCTTTAACATAGACACTAGATTAAAAAAGAAGCGTAAAGTAGTAGTGTGCAAAGAAGAACTTTCACACTTAGATGAGATTGCTAGTCATTAGTTTTGTGATGAACCTTGGTTAATAAAGTCGTTAGGTATGAGATAATAGAGTGTGAGTATAACAATGAAAGCTGATAATGACAAAGTTAAGTGATATTATTAATACAGAACATCAAGAAATTACATAGAAACTCAAATAATAAAAATTACCTGAAATTCAATTATAAATAAATTAAATTCAACAAAGGGAAACCTTCCTCAAGATTAACAACAATAATTTTTACTGTGATATGTAACTCACTTGCTGGAAACAAAAGATGAAGGGAATATGTAGGGTTATTGTCCGATCACAGTCTCACTTTGCAAATCCTGCAGGATGCACCTGTTTGGCAAGAAAGTGCAATTTTGTGAAATAGGAGCTAAGTTTTATCCAGAGTAGGGTTCCAGGATAGGCAGGACAAGATTCACACTGTTTTAAAAAGTTATTGAGATATTTTCTGTTATGTTTCTTTGAAACAATTTGCATGTTTGTTACTTAATTTCCTAGGAAAATGAAGCTTTTGGGAACAGTGATAAGAAACTGAAAAATTGTCAGACATTCTGAAAAAGCTTTCTAGTACGAGGATGCATTAACAAATTACTGACTGACTGACTGACTGACTGACTAACTAACTAGTTTCTCCTTAGTTTAAGCACTTTATGAAGATAATGTTACGTGATAGTGGTATAAAAGGATGAAAGAGCCAAACCAAATAACCTGGAATATATTCCACTTCTGTAGTCCTGTGTCCATAAATTTCTTTAGTCTCTTTAAAGACTATTTTTACTGTCTTCAACTCTAACTGAATTTAAAAAATAAAAAGAAGGTAAGTTGTGATTCTTTAAAAATACTTTGAAAAATATCACAATCAGTAAATATACGAAATATTACTTTAGTGACTTCCATGATAACCCTGTTGATATCATGTCAAATGATATGTATAAAACATACAATAAGTTTTAACAATGTATTTTTATCTCTTCTGTAAATGTAATGTACACATAAATATACATGCATAGAGTAAATATACATACACACAAATAATGATATATCAAATACAGGTGCAACTATAGATTATTTTAACATATTTTGCTATTTCAAACAGCCTGATGGAAAGTCTTTTCAAAGCAGCAAAGAATCGTAATTCATTATGAACTTGTTTCAGTGGGAAAAAATTGTGTCCATGTGCTTCTTGAAATCCTATCCATAATCCTGCTAGTAAAGAACAATTTTCTTTAATTAATATCACTTACTGTCAGACTTCTACTAAAAGAACTGTCTCATAAGAGTAAAAAAAAGTTTTACCACTGCCTTCAATTGGAGACAGAATCTACAAATTTTATTCAGACAGAATCTAGGTGTTTTACCATCTGCTACATAGATCGTTCACAAGGAATTGTGTTCAAGAGGCCTTTCACATGTTCAAATATTTCAATGGTGAAATTTCAGCAGTGTAGAGAAACAAGAACATTCTTTTCTTCTGCAGAAAGCAGAAGGAATACATTATTGTAAGAAAACATATCTAGGTCTAATTTGTGCAATATTCCCTGGTGTTCTTGTAGTTGATGATCTGACAATATTTTCATGTATCATATTAGTTTTATTTTCAGATATTTATAAATCAGATCAAAAGATTTACTGCAGGCTGACATTTTAAAAAAAACAGTTTCAGGGAAAAAAGCCTGAATGACAGTTTAGATATTATATTATGTTTTTAGAAAGGTTACTTAGACAATTTTGCACGAACATAATATTCCTCATGCACCTGATACATAAAACAAATTAAAAATTATAATTCCCTACACCTTTTCACTGCTTTTTTTAACCCAGTTTATTGGTATGTAAGCTTTAGTTGAATTTTCAGATCATAATGCAAGTACCATTACTCTTATTTAAAAAATGAAAGTCATTACAAATTATAACTATGGAGTGATCCACCAAAACCAAAAATATACTATTAAAAATAAGAGCAAATAATTAAAACTGCATTTTAAAGGAAATTACATATCTAGAAGAACACATAAAAGTTATATGATGTAAAAACTATTGGAAACAAAGTTTTGAAGTAGAGATTGAGTATAGCCAAATAGATATCTAAGGAATGAGATTTGCCCAATAGAGTAGACTGAGGGTTTCCAGAGCTCCCATAACGTTCAGAGGCACTTAATTTACCTTCTACAGAGTGCATTGTCACAAAGTATGTAAACTCTTGAAGCTGAATGCACAATCCAGATTTCCCTTTCCCCTGAAAAAGTCCAACATAACCCCTTCAAAGCTCTTTAATTTCTTCAAAGAAAGATAATTTATCATCATGAATTTTTAAAGAAAAATTAGAAGAACTTCACAAAAGAGACTAAAAATGATTCAATGCAGAGTGTCCACACACGCAACAAGTGCTGATGACACTGCTTATGGTAGGTACATCCAGTTCCTAATAATTCCCGAGGATCACTTCTGTTACTGCTGTATGGTATATAATTAGTACTACCACTACTAAAATATCATTTCAATTTCTTTTCCACACAGGTTGATTTATTGAAATGAGCAGTAGATTGGGGGGGGGGAGGGGGGGGAGGGGAAGACACATTATGAAGAACTCAGAATCACTTAGACAGGGGCTTAGTTAAGGCTTAGCAGCAAGAATTAGAATTTTTGGGTGCTGTATTAGATCCTCAGATATTTTAAAACTCCAGGTAGTTTTGAGAAAAATATTTGCAGCAAGAGCTAACTACCTTTGAAACTAATTCTCAATAAAATCAATATCTTTGAAGTTCTGAATCACAAAGTTATCCATCAGGTCAAACATCAAAAGTTCTGAACTGTTTTGAAGGTATTAAAAGGACAAAATGTCAGTTAGACATTTGCATGGAATTAGCTTTAGCCTTTCCCATCAATAACAAAATCAAATGACACTGGCAAAATTCCTCTTTTCCATTTAGTAGTAGTATTTGTCACATTAGGATGAAAACTTCATATTAACTCAGTGAATGAAAACCATCCAGAAGACAGGAATGGGGAGTAGAAGACAGCAGTGAATTGCAAGATACCCTGTATTATCCATGAACTGCAAAATGTTCCTGCAGGAAAAACACTGCACTGGGGCTTCAGAGCAACAAGATGATGTGGAAAGAGAAAGACTATAAATTGTGATGGGCAGGGCTGTCTATAGGCACTTTTGGTTGCCAAAGAAGCTTGCAACCAAAGAGTTGCCTTGGGAACATTTTAGTCACTTATTTAACGCAAGCTGTGGATAGAGTGATGGCTAACAGTGTCAAAGGTGTGCTGTCAGGGAGTTTGTTCTCTCACCTATAATATCATACCTCCTGCCTCTGCCAGTAATCTGGCCTCACAGTCCAATAAAACAGTAAATGGAAGAAAATACTTATATGTTAAATAATACATTCTTTTATAGTCTATTAGTGATTTCCAGTATGGATCATTGGTAAATCGAAATAATGTATACTCATGAATGTATTCTTTTTAAAATAATTTACCTATGCATCAGTGTGTAGTTAATGCATCAAAAATAAACAGATTACAAATATTTTTGTGTCATTTCCAGTATGATATAGTAAAACAACTATTAAAAAATTAGACTTATCTACCATACCTGTAACAGGTAATTAGATTCTGTATAACAGTATATTAATTCATTTTATTGAGATAAACTTAAAAAAACACAATTCAAAAGTAAAATATTAAATAATTGATACAAGCTGAAACTTTTGGTTTTCAAAATTATTAACAGTTGAATTAACTTGCAGGTTAAAAATTGTGTTTGTTTTCTCTCCTTTTATCTCTAATTCAACTATTAAGTTTTAACATTAACACAATATCACAAAGCACACAGATATATAAAAGGATCTTAGAGCTACCCATCACAAACCATAAAACAATATTTGTGGAAGCAAAATACTGTTGACAATTCAATTAAAGAAACAATTTCTATTTTTCACATCCAAGAATATTTCTACAGGTGAATATAGTTATAATCACATTAATAAAAATTAAATTGTTCACAACATGGTTCCTGTTCAATTATTTAGCCTCCCAGGTGCTGTGGAAAAAATAGCAAAAAAAAAAAAACCTAACAAAAAAAAAAAATTATTATAGAATTAGAAGTAGAGGTCTCCAGGGATGATCTCAAAAGACCATGTGGTAAATCCCTCTTCACTAAAGCAAGATTTCTTATACTCAGAATCAAACTTAAGAATATCCGATTAATTTTCCCTTAAAGTCCTGTTTAAGAATATTTCTCTGCAATGTCATGTAGCCTATTGCACCCTGGACCAACTTGGCAATTAGATCATCTCTTCTTACTATCAAACTAAAATACATTTTGTCATTTTGCAAGCTTGTATGTCTCTGCAAAGTCATCTCCTTTGTAAGGACAACTTACACCTTACATTACAACAAGACCAAGTGCAAGACCCAAGCCTGGGTTGGGCAACCCCTGGGGTCAATACAAGCCTGGGAATGAACAGACTGAGAACAGCCCTTGAAGGTCTTGGGGGTGCTGGTGGACGAGAGGCTGGATATGAGCTGGCAATATGCTGTTGCAGACCAGAAAGCCAATTGTATCCTGGGCTGCATCAAAAGAATGTGACCAGCAAGTCAAGGGAAGTTATTCTGCCTCTCTACTCCTCTCACATGAGACCCTACCTGGAGTACTGCATCCAGCTCTGGGGTCCCAAGCACAGTAAGAACATCAACCTTTGGAACAAGTCCAGAGGAGGGCCACCAAGCTCATTAGAGAGAGGGAAAGAGCACCTTTTTTATGAGATTAGGCTGAGAAAGTCAGGGTTGTTGAACCTGGAATAGTGAAGGATCCAGGCTGACATATTAACAACCTTCCAGTACCTAAGGGAAGCCTCCAGAAAATGTGGAGTGGGACTCTTTATAAGGGCATTTAGCAATAGGACAAAAGGGAATGGCTTCAAGCTGAGAGTAGGTTTTGATTATATATTAAAAAGAAATTCTTTACTGTTGATAAGACACTGGAATGGTTATCCCAGAGACATTGTGGATGTCTCATCCCTGGAAGTGTTAAAGGCTAGGCTGGATGAGGCTTTGAGCAACTTGGTCTAATGGAAGATGTCCCTGCTCTAGGCAGGGACGTTGGAACTAGATGATCCTTAAGGTTCCTTCCAGGTCAAACTGTTCTATGATTCTATGATTTTAGAAGGTTATTCTTATGCTCCCATTTTCTCTCAATTTGTACATCCCCCTTTCTTTCAGACAGTCCCAGGCATAAACATGCATGTCCCATTTGCTTATTTAGAACACATGTGGTATGCCTAACATAAATAATAATTCCTTTTTAGACAGTGCCAGTGACCAAACGTAAACAGAAATGCTATCCTCTACGTGATGCAAAATCCTTTTCAAGTTTAAGTGAATCTTGAAATGTAACTGCATTCTTTTTTTGCCAGAGCAATACATAAAATCTTGTCTAATTTGTGACCTCAATGCATTTGTACATTATTTTTGGCAGCATTAATGCCTAGACAATTTCACTTCATATTTGTGCACATTATATTTATGCTTCTTACTTGTGACATTTATACTTTGTTTTTATTGATAGTTTCAAGTCAGTTTTCCATTTACTCCAAATCACACTCAATTCTGATCTTCCAGAGCACCCATAACCCCTCCTATCTAACACCATCTGTACACATTATTATATATCAACATCTAAATCATGAACTAAAACGTTAAATAAAATCAGTCATAAAAAAAAAAATTGGAAGTACCTCACTTGAAATCCTTCCAACAGACACTGAATAAATAATACTAGATACTAAATGTAGGTTTTCATCCTACTGTACACCAATTTTGTACCGATAAAATGTATACCATGCTTTGTGAAGTTGCTCATGAGAGTGTGTTATATAGTTCCCAAATCTTCCCATGGTCTTTGTAAGTATTGTAGTCTTTTTTTCCCCTCTTATTCACTACCCTACTGACATAACAGAAAAGAAATTAGATTGATATTATATAATATGTCATTGACCAATACAAGGTGCTTTTTCCACTTCTATATTTTCCAGTTATTTATTAACACTGCTCCACAGACCTTCTAAGGAAAATGCTACTCTATTTTTTTTTTAAATATTCTCTCAAATTTATTTTCCTTTCCTTCCAATTTTAAGTTTTTCTTTCTTTCAGAAGGAAAGACTCAGGTATGACTAGAAGTTCAGATTATTTCAATGTTTTAAAAATAATGTTGGTTCCTTTAGTTCCTCAGTTCATTAAACACTGAAGACTTGAACTAACATATTCCTCAGTGTCTTCTTTCCATATTCTGGCCTACAGTACTACTTCTATGCTAAGATTAGTGTTTCAGTATTTAGACACAATTAAATTTGTAAAGACTGAAGCAATTGCTTCTTAAACTTCCTTTGTTTAAATCATAATTTGTTCTCTTTCCCATAAGTAATTAACCTATATATTTTACTTTGTTCTATAATACATTCATAAAAGATTCTTTTTATCTTTTCCTCTCATTACAAAGAACTAATTTTGTCTCTTAGTTTTTCTAATTTTATCCCTTTTTTGTAGAGGTACATTACATAATGAAGGTTATCCACTAAGGAACAATGACTTATGAAGAGCCACATATTGTAAATGTAATTAAAACCAAACTATTTAACTGGCCTTTCCATTTGAGTAGAATGATGGAAGATGTGTCTGTGAGAACAAAGAATAAATTCAAAGGGAATAGAAAGAAAAAATTTGTAGAAGAATCCACATTCAAGAAAATCTCTGTTATATACAATAGCAAGCACCATTCTGAAATCTTATTACTCCTCTGCTGTGAACAAGTATCTGTGAAATTTATGAGCAAATATCATCAAGTTCATTATTCTTTTTCTCCTTGTAACTGATGAACATGCACTACTGCTACATTGTTTTAAAGAACAGATGTCTGTTATGGATGGAAAGCTTCCAAAGCGTAATAACGTAGTGGTGGAAACTGTTAAATTTCATAGGCAGACAGGGTCATCTTCAGTCCATACTCCAGATATGTGTGAAAAATTGTCAACACAGCACTTATCACTAACCTCTATGTTAGCAAATAGTGCTAAGGTTGGATATATTTGCTTCTGCTCAGCACTTTGCTAACTCTGCTCTTTGTTCTTGGAGAGTAAACACATATGGAGCTCTCACATGTGACATTTCTTAAAGGAGATATGACTAGTGGCACTCTAGTAGTGTATTTGATAGACCTTGAAGGCTATACTACATTAACGAAGGCTTCTTATCTTCCCCTTCTTCTTTAGCCAGATTTTAAGACAAGCAGGTTACATCATAGAAAATAATTCAGAATTTTATTGAAATTAAATTGTTGAACAAGAAATTAATTCTTGCATGAAAAAGTGCCTCATATGTACACCTCTTTATTACCTGCTTGGGATTAATTTTGTATGGTCAAAGGAAAATCCTTATGGTTATAGATATCTTAAACCATCCGTATTCCAGGCATCAATATATTCTTGAGTGAATTATTCCAAAACCATTCAAAATCAGGCCTAATAGGGTGTAAAAATACTCACAGAGAGCCTTCTTTAATCATCATGAAATCCTGAAAGAGAAAGCAGACCAAACTAATAGAAAAAGCAAATCTTTGAAATACAAATACAAAACACAGGGCAAATACTGAATTTCCTAATCCATTGCAGAAAATTTCTATGGGAAGAGCAAGGAAAAAAAAAAAATGTTTTAAAATTAAACTCTTTCTGCTCTTTACACTGTATGAAAGGAAATGGGAATATTTTTAACCACTACTTTCAATGAACCATGAATTTTCTAAATCCTTTGACTTGATGCGTCTTTCTTGGGATGACCTGTTGTTACACACCGTTAAAAAAGAACATTGTGTTTCCTTGCATAATGCTCCATGCTGAGATAAGAGTGAACAATTTATCATTCTGATGACCCTTCAGGACTGAAAATTTCAAGAAACTGTGGTTCACTGAAAACCAGGATTTAAACAAACTTAATTTATTTTGTTAACCTTTTCAGTGCCATGGTTTTGTGGTATTTAATATAGTTAATAATGCTACATGAATTTTATGTATTCCTTCTCAGAAAGAAATGCTTTACTTCAGAACACAATAATGAAACTATAATATATAATTCATACTTCGACAGTTGTGCCCGTGTGTGTTCCAGTTGTGTTCCAGGTGCTCTGGAAACACTTTTCAGATTGTTTATGTCTAAAAGCTATTCAATAGCATTGGTAGTTTCATGATTATCACAAAACTTTGTCATTTCCTGTCCATTCTGGGACAGCGCAGGGGAATGGTGTTGCCAAACCTGTAAGTATATACTAACTTCCATGACACTCAAAGCCAGCTTGCAACAGATGAAGTTTTACTGTTAGATGTAGCTGATTCTCTTTTGATGAAGTAGTTGGAAAATCTCCAGATGTTCCTTCCTACCTCATTTGTCTTCTTATTCTGTGAACACTTTTAATTCCCTTTAGAAACAGAAAAAATGATATTTTTACTGAACTCTAGAAAAACCAAACCTATTTGTTAAAGTGGATCCAGATCTTGCAGAAGGCACTGTAAATTCTATGCATGTTGGAAATCAGTATCTAATTTTTCTTTCCCAAGTCCAAAGTCACTGCAAAAATCATGTCATCTATTTCTTGCTGACTGCCCACTGTTCAAAAATACAGACTATAACTACATCTAGATAGAAAATAATAGCTTACTTACTGATTATGATACTAGAAATGGTCAAAGGGCTTTTCAAGGAAATTTTTTTTTCTGGATTTTTAAGAGGAATGAATTATATCACAGAGTCTGAAATCTTACATGGACTGACATATCAATACTTTCTCTGCATTGTTTATAGACTAGAATCCAGATCATCTTCATGCTGCATTCACCAAAATTGGAGAGAACTTAGCTTTTTCCACATATGTAAAAGTCTTGCACCTTCTATTTTTGTCTTCCTTTGTCATTATATGCAAAATATTCAATCTTCAGTTGCTCAGATGAATTTTCTTAAATCTCTAGCAAGACTGATTGTCTTACTAAACATAAGCAGAAAGGTAAACTACCTGCATATTTGGCAACCAGCACAGATTTGTGTAAGAAGTACTTCTCCTTATGCCTGATATGTTCTTAGCTGTTTCAGCTGTTTACAAGCTTTGGAAGTGTTGGCTCTCGACTGCTCCACATTTCCAACCCTGTGCATGGGGAAGTACTCAAGTAGATGACATTAAAACCTCAGCATCTACTGCACTGAATACTGTAAGACCAGATTACTCAGTGTATGTCTTAAATGTAATAAAGATGATAATCTAATTAAAAAACCTATCAGGAGGAAAGGAGGACGATCTGAACACTGTGTTCCTTAATATCTTTCCAGAATTTTTTTCACTCAAAGTTATAGCTTCCAATTTTCTTAATTCTAGCTTGGAATTTGTTAGTCATAATTTTGTCTTGAAAACAATTCACTTGCTAATGCTGCTAATGTCTGATTGTCAGACAGTCCTAATGCTTTAGAATACAGTAATTTCCCTACAAGTTTTTTTTTTTAAAGGGAAACTCAAACAAATGTGTGTCAGTTGGCAGTACATAAGAAACTTAGAATCTTGCATCCACCTAAAAAATCTTGCTAATCAGAAATGTTCACATTGTGGAATATTAGAGATTCAATTAAATACTTAACTTAGGAACTAGAATCAGTAATGCCACTTTAACCTAACACTTTAATGTATTTAATTTACCACTAGAAATAGTTTTTTTGGTTTTTTTTGCTTCCTCCACATCCTGCTGAGAAGGGGACTGATAGAGGATTTTGATGTGCACCTGGTGGCCAGCCAAAGTCAAACCACCACATTGGCTCAGACCAGCCCTGATTCAAATATATTCTCTTTTATCTGTATTATAATTTCATATTTCATTACAGATTATAACACACTGTTGTGCTTATTGGTCCTTTATTTATAGGTACAACATATACTTTAATGTTGTTTTTCAGTCATGATATTTTGCTAACTGTGATGTTCATGTTTCTGTTGGCCTTGCAATGATTAATTACTTACATTAGCTCCAATTTTTTTTTTTTTTGTACTGAATACTTTCAATTTAATAAATGCTTTTATAAGCTGTTCTTCTCCCAGTAGTCTGTCTCCTGGGCATTGTTTTTGAGATGTTTCTATTTTACTCCAACTGACATTAGTATTAGTATTTTCTCTATTTTATTCTTATTCATTTTCTTTTCTGTAAGTAAAAGTAAATTCATTCTACTGATTGTCACTATTCTATTAACTTAGTTATTTAAAATAAATTAATTATTCACTAGTTATGGGAGTCCTGGGGTCATTTCTGGTTTTGTTCAGTGAATATTAATATAAAATGCATGAACAGTCTTGACAGCAAAACTGACTCCACATATTTCAGGACTGCAGGTAAGTAGACACTGATGAGTTCAGTGGTATTTAAAAGGTGGACTAAGAAACTGAAATAGAGAATTGGTTACTGTTTAACACAAAAGAGTGGAATTAAGGAACATATACGCTGTGCAAAATATCATGAAGCATCTAAATCCTTTAAAAGTGTGTAGCTTTTTAATCCAAGCAAAACTGTTACTATCCTGTTTTTCTACAAGATTTTTCTCTTTACACTACCCAACTACACTACTAGTTATTGACTCACCAGTCTAATAAATTATAAATGGCAACAATTTTATCTACATTTATTGCAGAATCACAGAAGGACAGAATGATTGCAGCTGAATGGGGCCTCAGGAGATCATGTAATCCAACCCTCCTGTAAAGCAGGTTCACTTAGAGCAGGTTTTATGGAACCACATCCAGGCATGTTTTGAATATCTCCAGAGAAGGAGACTCCACAACCTCTACAGACAGCCTGGTCCAGTGCTTTGGCACCCTCAGTATAAAGACTTTTTTTCCTCATATGCAGATGAAACTTCCGGTGTTTCTGTTTCTGCCTCTTGCCCCTTATCCTGCCACTGGGCAGGAGAGACAGTGAAAAGATTCTTGCCCCATCTGCTTGACACCCATCCTTAAGATATTTCTTAGTATTGATAATATCCACTCTCAGTTGTCTCTTCTTCAGTCTAAACAAGCCCAGCTCTCTCAGTCTTTTTTCCTGAGAGACATGTTCCAGTCCGTCTAATCACCTTTGGATGTTTTCCAGTAGTTCCTTGTGGAGTTCACAAGGAACTGGGGAGTTCAGAGCTGAACACACTACAGATGTGGCCTCATCAGGGCAGAGTAGAAGGGAACCATAACTTTCCTCAACCTGCTGGACTCAGAGACTATATTGTATATTGACTACATAATAATTATATCCAATATAGTAAAAAACCCATATGACATAGTAGAATAAGGAATAGCTTTAAATTTTAAAATACACAAGTGGTCTATACATATACTATCTGGATAATTAGACTCATGGAAAAGTAAGTAGAACAATTAAATATCACTATATGCTGAAATTAAAAACTGACAATTTTATTATCATAAAGAGATGGCACTACACAAGTTAATACTATAAAGACAAAATACTACATTACTTAACCTGTGGTGGATCCATCCTTGAATAATGAAAAATTTATCTGTTATTTATCCATTTATCTATTCAGATTTTTGTCCTATTTTAGAGAGAAACTTGTTATCTCCAATTTAGCTACTCAATTTTTCAGCTAGATTTTACTTCTTTTTGCTGTCTGAACATTGCAATTATGCTATAACTAAAGAAAACTGCAAGATGAAAGGAGAAACATTTGTCAAAATTTACAAATTATTGTTTTGCATTAAAATCTATTTATGGAGAGCTAAAGGGGAGCAAAACCTGTGTTGAAAAAGAGTTAAACACTGAAAACTCACTTACTAACTTTTCTCCTGAGAACCTTTATTTGCAGATAAATATTTGCCTGACCGTGACATGTAGTCTACTATAACACTGCCAGGTGGATACTACATCAATTTTTTTCGACTTCAGTTAAAATCAATATGTAGATAATCTGTATTATGATTCATTTTTAAGTGTAGATTTTGCAAAAACCAAAATTAATTTAGACAAAATATTGTTGACACTGTTTAACAGATGTAAAAAAAAAAAAAGATACATGTACATTGCATTTGTCTTACAGTTTAAAAGAGTCTTGAGTAATCATCCAATGAAATCAATCATTGAAGTCACTGGAGCACACAACTTCTTTGCCTGGAGAATTTTATACAGCAAGTGTTTTATGTTGGTGTTACACCACATAGGACAACATACATGAACAGTAAATTCAGGGCATCTGGAAACTTCTGCATTGGATGTAGCTTTGTATCAATGTTGAGTCTTGGCCCAAGTCAGTACATATCTTGAGAGGGCATATGTAATTCTTAAATTATCTCATATATAACATAGAAACATACAGAAAAAATATGCAAGACTGACAAATTACTGAATGCTGAAGGTGTGGAGACCAGACGAAAGACTGAAGTGAACATATGCTGAGACAAGATTAAATGCATTGTTTCTATACTACCTATAAAACCAGAACTTTGAGATAAATTAGCAAAAGTAAGAAATTCCACCAGGAGACACCTCTAAGTAGAAAACTCAATCATATGACCTTCCTAGCTTTTGGGTATTTAAATTCATTGCAGTGTGCCAACATACACAGTATTCAGTTCCAGATAATTATGAAACAGATCATTAACTGTCTGAACAGATCTAAATTGTTATATCTCTTGGGATCCAGGGTTATATGCGAAATCATGATAACCTAGCTATGGATGTAGAAAAAAAATAGCAAGCACTTGTAAATAATTACTACTGTATCAGGAAAATGCAACAACAGGAAAATCTTGTGCTGAACAAAGTCAAATCAGCATATGTTGCATGCTTCTTTGTACTACAGTTGCAGATGTTAACACAAGTTTTATGTATGTAAATATTTATTCAAATTGCCTATTTCTACATTTCTACAAAGGCTACACCTGCCTTTTTTATCCCGTAGTTTATGAGGTTCAGTAACTACAGTAAAATTATCACTGGACTTCTGTTCTTCATTCTCTAAGTCTACTAAAATATAACTGTATCATGTTGGTATATTGTGAGAAAATATCACGGAAAGATGACTTGTGCTCTCACTAGCTTATTTTGGAATCATAAAAAATCTTAATTTTGGAAGACTGGTTAACAAGATGTCCCACATGGACAGGGAAAGATAAAATTTGGTAGACAAGCTCTGGTTAAAGAAAAGTAAGAATTGCTTGTCCACATCAGTATCAACATGAGAGAAGGGTGAGTAGTGCCAAAGCATATGTTTTTATTAACGTTCATATACAAAGTCTCTTTTCAGGGGGCATGTACTAAGCAAAGTGGATGTAGTTATAAAAAGTTGGCACCATTCCTGAATTTTAGCCCCAAGCAGACAAGCAAGTATAATAATGAACCAGTAAAACATTAGGGCCTTATCTCTTGTGTCTTTCCCACTAATAGCAGATTTTATATGGTTAAAAACTCTTGGAGAAATAAACAACTCTACTGGGCATTCAAGAGTAAAGCTGGTCAGAAACTTGTTGGGAATCTTTAAATTTTACTTGCTATTTGAATTATAAACATTAAAAAAAAATTTAGGCTTGATTAATTTTAAGCGACCCCACAGCAGATTTACTGAAGAAACCTAGGCAAACTTGGAAGGAAGTAGCAAAGATCTTATAGTCAATCAGCTTTTTTTCACAGAACAAATTATTCTGTGCTTTGTTTCCATTTCTGACATTCATAAGCAAAAGTTAGGCTTAGTATTCCTCAGAGAAGGCTTAGATTTTCCCCCAAAAAACCTAGAACAGCATATGTCTTCTTAGAACTAAAGAAGGGTGGACACGCTGCACAGAGTCTGCTCTGATCTACAAATCACCATGTGGCACATTGATCATGTTACCTGTATGTGGGGATTAACACATCACTCCTGCCAACAACCTGGAGATTTCATTTTCACTCACCACCAGGAAACTGCCAGTGCAAATAATATTTTGCCTTGGCCTATCACCAGATTAGTCAGTAAACAAAACAGCTGGGTATTGTGAACACTGTCTTGCTTATCTATTCCTCTAAACAGAAAAAAATCTTCTGGTATCCAGAGAAGAAATAAGGCAATGACAACAATGCATAAAAGAATCTTAAGAGTATTTTTTTTTGCTACAAGTAGCAAAATACTGGACATATGGGATGCAAAAAAAAGACGGAATAATACAAATTGCTATAGAAAAGACAACAACCTTGATTTAGACACTAACATGAATGAAATACACAAGGCCACTAGCAGAAGTCTGCTAACTGTCAGAGACAATGCAGCTTGGAATGTGAGGAGAAAGCATATAAAGTTTGTCTAGTAGAGTAGCCAGTTGAGAAAAATTCCTTTCCATTTCTGTGAAAACTTGGTGGTACAAGTAGTTTCTGATGAAAACCTGTGAAAACAAGTCCATTATATTGGCATGAATATCTAAACAAAAGACCATAAAAGGTAGATACTCTGTTTTAATAGTTGGCTTTATACCTCTACTCTTATGAAAAACACTAGGTCAAATTTCTTAAAAGTTGTCTTTTCCTATGAGGTAGTAAAGTAAAAGCTTTTGCTTGTGGGAAATGGATAAATAGAGAAAAGGAAGAAAATAGATCCTGCACTAAGTGAGGAGGATCCAATTACTGGATTTTTTATTTTCTAGCCAAAAAACAAATTTCACTCTCAAATTAGGTAGTGACTGATGTTCAGAAGGAATGAGAACATAGACTATATTACTCTTTCATTTATACTTGTAATGTTAGTCTTTCCTTATTAAATTCTTTGGAGCCTGTATTTCTTCAGATATAAAGGACATAGAGCAGATAGAACCAGCAGTGAAATCCATGTTAAAAGAAATTGTGTTAAAACAATTCAGTGTCTCTTATGAAGGAAAAAAGCTATCGTGTGTAAAGAGACTACAGAAAATAATTTCACCACCGAACACTTCAAGAATAACAAAGAAAAAATGAAATGTTATGTGAGATCGTATACCAATTTTGAGCTTTGAAAATATTCTTCTTCCACGTATTTTAAAGATGTGAGCTTAACAGCAGTTATGTTTGTAGCACAGGCTAAATATTGTCAATAAGATGAAAAAGTGTTATGTTTATTAAAAAACTATAGAACATAGACACCGTTTATTAATTTTTTTTGCAAATATAATTTGATAATTAAAGTAAAAAGAAAGTATTTACTTTAATTTCTAAAAGAATGAAGACTTAAGTATTTACTTCAGTTCATAAAAACCTTAATTTTTTCTATTGGTGCCTATAAGCAAATGAGAAATACAGGTATTTCTCCAGTAATAGTCTGTCTTTTGTTAAATAAATGGGATTTTGAGAACTTAAAAGAACGTAAAATTACACCCATTTTTCTCCATTATACAGTTTAAAATAAAACTGAATTTAAAACAAAGAAAGTTAATAAACAATCAGATATAAGGAAACTACTGTTCAGAACGAAATATCTCAGCAGATAAATGTTTTATATACTCTTTGTCTTCAAGAGTTTAGTTTTTTGACCTAGATTGACAGTTTGTAATGCATTAGTTTGCATGTGAAAAGAACTTTGCCAGGCTACATGTAATGTTGTAATCTCACAGTTTCTCCATAATATATTATGCTGACAGATGATAAATTATATTCATGACAGTTGCTGCTATTGGTGTGGCTAA
Organism: Climacteris rufus; assembly: GCA_013398175.1. Taxonomy (NCBI): domain Eukaryota; kingdom Metazoa; phylum Chordata; class Aves; order Passeriformes; family Climacteridae; genus Climacteris; species Climacteris rufus. The sequence goes on along the minus strand of VZRZ01002346.1, from coordinate 73,952 downwards.
ATCATATTGGTTTTCTTAGGAGACATACTCTTTTGCATTTCATTTGGAACACTTTTATCAGTTAAAAGCAATAAACATTTAATTTACAGCTTGAAAATATATTGGTTCTAAAAATAATGTATTTTTTAATAAATAATTGCATGGGAAAATATTTTTCATTTTTAAAAATCTTCTTGGTTTAATTTTCTTGTCATACATGAGTTTACTCAGGACTCAACTTTTCTTGGTTTAAAAATGGGCATCATTAAAAAAAATACCAGGTTTTCTGTCATCAACCATGTTTCAACATTATATTATGCTGCATGACTGAAAAATTGATTTGTGTTAAAGATAGAGAACTGACAAGGTAATTATATTTAGGAGATTTTGGATCATGAGTAAATGATTTAGTGAAATCTAGTTTGTAACATACCTGCCTAATCTGTCCCATATAATTGTGGAACAGCAGTATAATTTCAAAATGCTGAATCAGTAAAAACAGGTACATTTAAAGTAATTATAGAATATTGGAATTAAAGCCTATATACCTCTCGTGGTACAAATGTTAGGGAGGAAAAAACTAGTTTGGACAGGTCTTTAACAACAGTTTTCCCTGAACAACTGAGTCCTATGCTATCCTGTGACTACTCTAGAAGTGAGTATCATTCTGGAAATGATAATCCAGGATAAAATGTGCCATGTGAATCGTAGAATGACTCTGCAAAACATATTAACATTGAAAACATCACCATTTCAAAGTTGGTTAGCAGAAGTTTTATCTATTAGTTATTATGCTCTTCTGGTTTTTGTTTTCATATAATTTTCCCTTATAACATTCTTCCACAGATCTTAGAAACATCTAAGAAATTAATTCAAAATCATTACAGTCTATGTTAGGTAAAAAATGAATATTGATGAATTAGCTATGAGATAAAAAATCTTGTTGGAGAAATTCTGCTGTTGAGGGCACCTTGCCCTGCTTACTATACTGACATTACCTTGTCTGTTTAATTTAATGGTTAATGTTTTGAGGGGTATGTAATGAAGACGGGACTTTGAAAAAATATAAGAAACACAAGGTAATGTAAAACGTATAATCTGATATTTATACGAAATTTTATTAGAAGATGTGAAACTGGAATTCTTTTGCCTTGTTCAACAGGTATGTATTAGTACAATAGCTCAGAGAAGGACATATAGTCAAAAAAAACTGGAGACTTTACAGACAGTGACACAAACTTGTCAAAGTTTTTGGTTAGATACTTTCTGATTTTTATCTCTGTAATAAAAGAATATCACTCTGTGGGTTTCTTTTTCTGGAAGTTTCACTTTACACTAGACTGCTGACAATCAGGAAATTGATCACTAGTTGTCTAATACAACAGCTTATCTTAGCCCGGCTGAGCAATAAACTTTCTTATATATGCCCCAAAATTTATGGCATCAATCTTCAATCATAACTGAACCAGCAAAAAAATCCATCTGAATATGAAAAATGTCCATCCAGATGTTATCTAATTAAAATGGTGCACATTACCTCATTATTTAATGTTCAGCATGTACTGAGAATGCTAAAATACAGAAGTGCTTAAATAGTGTGTGCATTACACAACAATTCTGATTATTTTATTTATCCAACAAACCATTTTTCTTTGTGCACAAGGTAACTGTCATCAGACAAATTAAAAGATTGCTTCCTAGTCCTACCAGACATCACCTTTTTTAATGTTCCATGGAGAGAAAAAATCAGGTCAGTATTCAAGCAAAAGAATATGAACAAGTGTGATGGTTTGACATTGTCTGGATACCAGGTGCCTACCAAAGCTATCTATCACTCTCCTCCTCAGCTGGACAAGGAAATATAAAAGGCTTATGGGTTAAGAACAGGGAGAAATCACTCACCAGTTATTGACATGGGTGAAACACACTCAGCTTGGGGAAATTATCTGAATTTATTACTGATCAAACCAGAGTAGGGTAATGAGAAATAAAATCATCTCTTAGAACACCTTCCCTTCACCCCTCCTTTCTGAGCTTAACCTAATTCTCTTTTTCCTCTCTCCAACCAAACAAGGGGATGGGGAAAGATGGTTGTGGTTAGTTCATCACATGCTGCCTCTGCCACCCCTTTTTTCTCATGGACTCCTCAAACTCTGGGCCAGTAAGTGTTTCCTCCCACAGCAGAGAACCCTCCAAGAACTACCCCAGTGTGAGTCCTCCCATGAGGCTGGAGTTCTTCACAAATAGCTCCAGCATGGATGTCTGCCGCAGAGTGCAGTCCATCAGGAACAGAGCAGTTTCGGTTGCCCATGAGGTCACAAATGCTGCCAGGAAACCTGCTCCACCAGGCCAGAGGCCTTGCCAGGAACCTGCTCCAGTGCAGGCTTCCCACAGGGTCAGAGCTGCCTTCAGGCATCCACCTGCCTTGGCATGGGATCCTCCAGGGGCTGCAGGTGGATCTCTGCTCCACAGTGGAACTCCATGGGCTGCAGGGGCACAGCTGCCTCACCATGGTCTGCACCACAGGCTTCAGGGGAATCTCAGCTCCAATGCCTGGAGGACCTCCTGACCCGCCTTGTCCACTGACCTCATTGTCTTCAGAGATGTTTCTCTCCCATGTTCTCCTCTCTCCAGATGCTGTTTTGCAGAGTTTTTATACTCTTACTGAGTACATTGTTGCCCAGACAATACTGCTGTTGCTGATGGGCTTGGCCTAGACCAGTGGTGGGTCCATCTTGGAGTTGGGTGCCAATGGCTATGTTGGACACACAGGAAGGTTCTGGGAGCTTCTCACAGAAGCCACTCCTGTAGCCTCCCTGCTACCAAAATCTTGCCACAGAAACATAGTACAATGGGAAATCTTTTTCTTTTGCCTGTCGAAACCATATCTTCTGTAATTTTAGCTACATAATACAAGTGCCTCCTAAACTATTACAGACAAATTTGATTGTCGCCCCATATTTTGTAAAGCCTAGTCATCTATTTTATGTCCTTCCAAAGTCATATGCATACCTAAGAGTGATTTTGTTACATATTAAATGTTAACTATTATTACAGAGAAAAAGTTTAAAACTGTAAATATGAATATGAATATTTACTATATTAGAAACATTTAATATTTTCAAACAGTTCTCTCTCTACGTCTGACCTATTTAGCAGCATTACAGTATTATGCTTTTAATACTCATCTGTACTAGAACAAAGATATCTACAACCTGACAATTTACTCTACATGGTGTCTCAGGTAACTTTCTTGTTACGCCTTCCTTGCCAAAAAAGCTATTTGCTAGGTCATGTTATAATTTTTTTTGTATTCATTTTCAGACAATCCACACTGGCATCTTAAACATCAAGACCCATCATTCCATCTTATGACGATGCTTCAGCAGTGTGTGAGGAGCTTTACTATTCCCCAGACTCATTTAGCTTTGTAACAACCGAACAGATTAGTAAGGAATCATTCATTAGCATGGCAGTATCCAAGACTGAAAGCATAGGTAAGAAGATAAGAGAGCTGGGATTGTTTAGCCTGGAGGCTCAGGGAATATCTTATCTCTTACTACCAGAAAGGAGATTGTTGACAGGTGGGGTTGGGATTCACCTACCAACCAGTCACAGGACAAGGGGAAATGGCTTGAAGCTTCACCAGGAGAGGTTCAGGTTGGACATCAGGAAGAATTTCTGCCCTGAAAGGGTAGTTAAGCATTGGAAACGGCTGACCAGAGAAGGGGTGGAGTCACCATTCCTGGAAGTATTCAAGAAATGTCTGGACCCAGGACTTTATGGACCTTGTACTCAATGACCTTGGTGGTCCTTTCCAACCTTAATGATTCTATGATTCTTTAATTTCGCAAGGCTTTTTTTTTCTTTATCTCCACTTTCAATTTGATCCAATAATATCAAGATAGAAGATCAAAACTGCTAGCACTAGTGCTGTTACATTTTTGGTGTCAGTTACATAATAACAATCTTGAACTGACACAGAAAAAAGTGATATAATCTGTGCTGATATAAACTAGTATTTCCTCAATTACTTCAACAGAGTTATGATATTTTAAAACTCCTGAAATATTTCCTTATTGTTTTAGCAGACTCATGACCATTCTTATGATATTCTTATCTTTGAAATCAGTTCTTAAATATGCTAAGGTGTCTGACGCTTTCAGACAGCATGATCGTTCTTTGCTATTACTTATGCAATCTTTTCAGCTTTCGCCTTATTATTATTACTATCTTATTTTATTATTATTTGTGAAACATAACTCCACAGAATTAAGTTCTTAGCGAGTATCACTTCCTTTAATGGGAACATTAGCAGACAAAATCTACTTGTGTTTGCTTTGCCCCTCATAGTGGCCTATGACAGAATGTGTACTAATGCCACAATTTGTTCCTACCTTGTTTTCTACTTGGTTTCCTAGAACCTTTAACCAGGTTCTCCAGCTCCTAATGAAATTTTTTATTATTTTGGCACATGGATAAATCATCTTTGTAATCTTTTAACATCATCATTCTTATTCTTAATGCAGGAAGATATGGTTTCAGACCTTAATCTCTTGCTGTGAGCATAACCGAGTGATCTAAGATCAGCTTGTAAGATCAGAATTACCTAGTATCCAGTTTATAATCTATTGCACTGTAGAAACTATTTCATGTTCACACTTGTGGTACCCAAGCTTACTCAGCCTTGGTTATCATACTATCACTGCATTTTCACAGCCTGTTTTATCATTCCATACTTGTACTCTCAGGAATCCTTGCCTCACACTACTGCTAATTAGTATGAAACCTAACAATGTGTAGGAGTTTTTGAAAACTTTCTACTGTTTAAATTTGAAAGAAAAAAAAATTATACAAATGGATTTTCAGCATAGTTAAATTTTTAAAATTTGTTCTTGAATTTATGTTGATAAGTTTAGAAGTCTAATGATATTTTTAATTACTTGAAAATGCTCATTAGATGATACCAACAGTGAAAATATTCTTCTTTTTTGTTTTTATTTTACTATGTAATATCTTTTTTTTTTTTAATGTAGTGATGTGCAGCAATTGGAAAGAAACATTCAATGACAACTTATTCAAGCCATCGTTTTGTTCCCTGGTAATCCTTTGAAATATTTTTCAAGTTATTTTTCTTTTTCTGAAGCTTGTAATACTGAAACTTTCTTAGCCTGGAAGATCACTAAGATTACATTAATATATAAATTTATAAAATACATATGTGCAACTTCCAGATATTTGTATATTTCAAACAGATATCTCAACTTTTATAGTGCATGTAACACACTATAAATAATGTTTACATAGACATATATACATTGTGTATATACACGTATACATATCAGTTAGAGGCCTTCTGCTCCACTTCCACGCATGGGACATGTGCAGTTAGGCAAAGCATTTCTAAATTGTGTTGCCAGTTAAATCATATTGGCTGCAATTACTGATACTCCCAGCAACTTTCTGTTGTCATATAGTTTGTTCTACTGAACCTTGGGGTGTTGCCCTGATTTTTGCAGTTCTGGATGTTGTCATTCTTTTGTAGCTAGTTTCTCACACTTTTCTATGTAAACATGGCCATGTTATTGTAACTGTATCTTATCATTTACACTCCTTTCTCCTGGACACAGAACTTTGATGGACATTTCCTTTGACCACTGTGATTGAGGGAGGAAGAACTTGTTTCCTCCAATGAATAGTGATTTCTAAATGTATATAAAATAAAAGAAGGCGGGCCTTGCCCCCCTTCCTGCTCTCTCTTCCTTACTGGTAACAGGTGTCTCCGTCTCTTCTTTTGTGTTGTTACTGCGACATTGGGGAGAGACCATTGTAGCAAGTTTTATGAACAACCAACACTATTTGACATAAAAGAGGTTTGGCAACTAATCATCAAACGACAAGTTTTCCATGCCGAAACTTCGGAATCAATCTGCTGTAGCAGACCTCCCTCTCGGCTGCAAAGATCCATTTCTTCTGTCTCCCAATTCCCATGACCTAATTACTGGGAATATTACAAACTTGCTGCCAGTCAACTCTGAATGCTGCTTTCTTTCTTAAACAATAACAAATACATGGTCCTTAGTAGAGCTGTACAAAGAGAGGAATGAGAAGGTGAAATAAAATGGAGGGAAAAATAAAAGATCCAAAAAATACAGTTTGTACTGCTATCAGAGATAACTCTTTTCTAGTCAATGGGGAGAAGGTGGCAAATAAAACTTGAAGGATCTCAGTTTGAGAATGGGAGTTGGGCACTAGTTACCTTTCCTCAAAAGGGGAAGAAAAAGAGAGTTTTATTATTTTCATTATTAGGACTGAAAGCTCAGTGAACTTGTATTTCAAGTTCTTTCACAAAAATAAATGAAGAAGCATGAAGAAAAATCCACACTGAGAAAATATGACTTAAGATAAATAATTCCAGAATTAGGTTATGTTTTTACCTTAAAACACAGAAGTTTTAACATAGGCACATAGGCACATAAAACTACTTATGTTTAAACCACATTGGAAAAATAAATAGAAATATAGTTGAAAGATTAACCTAATTGTAAAGAGGACTTAACAGATCTAGAATTTAAATGTGAACCTAGAAGAGCTGGATTCCTATTCTTAAAATTGTACCTGTATCCAATTTTTTGAATAAGCAAATTGTCAGACATATGACATGAATTGTCAGAAAATACTTTTATCCTTCAAGGACATGGAATTCTCAGGCATTTTTGCTACATGAGATGTTTACTGTTATTTGGTTAAACACATTTTCATTGAGTAGAGAATGAATATAGTCCAAATTATCAGGCAATATAAAATTTTCAGGGTGCTCTACAAAAGAGCACCCTGAAAAGTGTAGCTACACTAATTCAGTAGCTGCAGCAGTGCAGTCCCATTAAGGACGTTATTTGTAAGGTACTTGTTTAAGCTAATGTAACACTGTGATGGGTGGATACTGCCAGGGGTACAGTCTTGAAAATTAGTCAATGCTTTTGGATGTTATATGGTTGTTTCCCTTCTATTCTACTATCTTGGAACATAATCACTTAACTTTTGAAACTTCTGCTTTGGAAAGCAGGGGAAAAGAAAAGGTAAAACACAAAAGAACAACCTCTGGAGTTTGGTATCATTTGCATGTAAAATTATATATGACTGATGACACAGATGCATATATAAAGTCAAGCAGTGAAAGGAATTTATTGACCATTGCTATCTATCTATTTACAAAATGAATTCCAGCCATCACTTCCTTAATGTGATACACAATGAGGAAAAACAGAGAAGTTATGCATCTCAGGAGCTACTACATTTAACGAAATCACTATGAATGTTACGATATTCATATTTTCCTTAATTTCTTCATGTTATTTTCTCACACATGCACAAAAATAATCTAGTTCAGTTTCTATAATGTTCAACAATTACACTAAAATAACAGTTCTGAAGTTTTTAAACTTGATTTGCTCTGTAACAGGATTTAACACCTGGATCACACATGATTTTTCTCATCGAACATTAGTAATCAATTTGGACTAAATGATATTTTTCAGCAGTGTAGCTCTGCAGGACCACCAGCACAAAAGCTTGCCTCATTCTGTCCATCCCAATGATTCCTCTTCTCCTTTTTAGTTAATTCTATCCTCCACTCTTGTTCCCAATCCTCTGACCTTTTTTTTTAATTTCTAGAATTGTTTTAGTAAATTCTATCATTACCTTCTTGTCTTGTAGTCAGTCTTTCCTCTTTTGTGTATTTATGCCACTCTAGCACTAATTCTTCACTCTGTTTACTATTTGTAATGTCTTAAGTTCATTTTATCCCATTTCACCCTAGTCTATCAGTAATCTTATTGTGACAGCTTCAACCTTATTGTGACTTCTTGGTTGTTCTGAATTTTTTTGGTTCTTTTTGTTTGCTCGATATTTTTCTTTTTGTGGTTTTGTGTACTTTTTCTTTCCTTTTGTGAACTCTCCCTGTTACTGTCACTTACTGCTTACACTACCATCTCTGTCTTATCTCAGATTTTTTCATACCATGTCATTTCTCAGTCAAAAAATTATTTTGTATGGACAAGGACAACAGCTCCTTGTGAAATTCTTGGAATAGATCTTATTTCCAGAAGACACATTGCACCATTTGTAGATTCTCTTTAATCTTCTATCTGGAGTCTTCCATCTGACGAAAATTTCAGATGGCCCACAAAGACAAAATGATTAGTATATCAGCAGTGATTCTAACTTAAAAAATTATAGGAATCTAAATGATATTTTACTTAAATTTAAAATGTGTTGATCTAGTTTTCAAAAGTCAAGTGTTTAATGTCAGTTGATAAGGAACTAGAAAGCATTTATGATGATTTTTAGAGTTCCTTTAGTCCTGTGTTGTCTGGTTTCAGACAAATAACTAGATATGATTATAAATGAGGCATACCTTTGTGTGAAATAATATAAAAAAATAGGATGGCTATACTAGTTTAGCTCAAAGGCACATCTAATTCAACTTTTTCCCTGATAATTGCTAAAAGCGGACACAGAGAAGAAAGCACAAGGCTCTGAAAATATGTAGCAATACTTCCCCTGGATACTTTCTTAGTCCCACTGGATCACAGATTTCTGAGCTGTAAATGCCCTATGCATATTTACACACCTTCTCTTATCCATCACCTTCTGGAGCTAAAAACTTTTGAATCCACACACAATTCCTTATGCAAGTTCTTTTTATCAACATGTTCTATAAAGAATGACTGGTTTTTATTTGTTTTCATGTGCATGTGAATTATAAAGAGGAATACACTGATACCAAAAGGAATGATTTTTACAGTGTTGTCCATAGAAATGAGTACTCTCTTATTTTTTAAGTAGGTTTGGATCCAGTAACTCTCTTTAAAGAGTTGCCATCATTGTTTCAGTACAGTGAAACAATAGGTCCTAAACGGAATCACAAACATAGAAAAAGGCTTTGTGAAGCCTTTATGGGTCATTGTCATATTTGTTAAAAGCAAATATTGAAAAATTTAAAAGATCAGACAAATACACTTCATGGATGGTATCAATGATAAACATTGTTAATGATTCATACATCCTAGATATAGATATTCATACAGTCCTAGATATAGCACAGAAATACTTCAAGTGGAATTTCCCTATTTCCAATATATGATAGACATATTATTGCATAATTAATCTTTATTTAGTAAAATTAATAATTAATTTACCTTATTCCATTTTGGTCCTGTTTTCAACGAGAACAAACACTAGGAAAAAAGAACATAGTCAACATGTGCTTCTTACTGTTTAAATTGTTACATTCACATTTATAGGTACTGAGTTTAGGTCGTGTCATGGTACTAAGAAATGTCCTAGAAAACCAGCAGTATGAAAACTATTACCTTGACAGCAACTTCCTAGAAGGCAAATGACAGGTTAAATGATTCTATCTAAACTTGGAGGTATGAGTAAGACTCCTAACTTTTTAACATATCTTTTTAGTTAAAAAATAGCTAGAGCATGCAAACTCAGTATTGCCATTGATAATAAGAGTTTTTACCAACTTTGCAAAGCCTCAGGCTGGGCTGTGAGGCTTGCCTTTTCTGGACTCAGTCTAGCCTTTCTTGGGGCTTTCCTTTAATCAGTTAAGCTGAAAGACCAATTACTTAGTGACCGAGTGGCTGTTACTTAATTTTTCTTTAGTTTGGCTTTACATAAGTCTGTGTTATAATTTTGCTAACAAATTCTACATATATAAGAATATCAATCAGTTATTCTGTGGAAAATGTGTGATCCATAGCCCTGTAATAATCATGAATCATCTGAGTACAGGACTAGGGTGACAGCAGAGGCTTTCAGAATATGGACGTTGAATACCATAATGGACTTACTAAGGATATTAACAGATCTTCTGTGGATATTACTGCTAATAAGACAAGCTTAGAAGCTGGCCAAAACAGATTTTAGTGGAAACTGAAAGAAGCAAGAGTATCCAACATATGTGCAAGACACCATTTATGACAAAGTCATATGTTACACAGTTACTGAAGAGTAAAGAAAGAGAAAAGGTTAAAGTCTGTTGGAAGCACACAAAAATGGTCCCAAGTAGATCCTAGAGTGAGGACAAAAACTGTCTCTTTCAAGAATGAGTTTTTCCTGACAAAGAGGAGGAAGACAACCCCCCTAATTAACATCCTATTCCCAGGATGCTGAGAGAATGCCAACAACCCATCATGACACCTCCAGAACCCATGGTAAAAGAATTGGCTTGGGGTCTCTGAGAATATTTGGCCTAGCTGTGACAGTATCCCTGCTCTGGTGGCTTTGGCTGCTGAGGCTCACAGCCAAATTAGAGATGGTGCAGTGTTGTCTTTGAAAGAATAATATAGCACAGGAGTCAGTGGAGGCTCCCAGGCAACCAGCAGGGAGACTCTGGCTGGTCTTCTGTCTACAGGAACTGCTTTCATTTGAGACTAATCCTGGGTCCCTAACTGAATGATTGGGCTACTTATCTCATTTATTCAGACAGGGACCTTGAGCTATGGGCTGAAGTCCAGGCCTAACCTCATCCCTGCCTTGGCATCAACAGCCTGGTGCAGTCACTGGGTTGTATCTGACCCTGGACATTGTCTCTGAACCTGGCAAATGAGAAACAGGTTTGGCTTTCATAAAGGTTTGGTGGATTTTGTTTTATTTTGTTTTAACATATAACAGCTGCTAACTGTAGCTTTGCTAATGAGGTTTCTTCTGTACTAATTAGAAAATTTGGACTGTGTGTGTACCACTGTAAATGAATTAACAGTAATAGCTATTTGCATTTTGTTCTCACTATTAAAATTCAACTAATTTTTTTTTCCACTTATAGAGCATTTTCTTCTTCTGCCTAGAATCTTTCTAGGATTACCAGACTCCTGCTTCATTCAAGAACCAGTTGTTCAGAGGTTTTCAGGGGTAACACTTGTAGACATGAGACTGCTTTGCAAGAATTTTCTTTGATAGTGACAAGAGTTACTTACACTAATAATACACTAATAATGTCTCAGACTTTTGAGTAAACCTAGTTCCACCTAATTCACCTAAATCAAATTCATTCTTCTATGTTCTTATTCCTGATTTTTTTAATGTCTAATGCAAAGAACTTGAGTATTCATTTTAAAAAAAGTCATATACTTACTTACTGTTTATTTCTTTTTTTCCCTTTGTTAAGGTTCAGTTTTATAAGGTTATTTAGATATTCCTCTGCCCGAATTAAGGCACAAATGAGACCATACACCAGTGTCAACAGTATGGATTTTATTTGATAGTAAAGATAAGAGAGAGAGAGAAGGTAAGAGAAAGAAATAGAAAAAGAGGTGGGGGGACAGAAAGAGAGGGACAGACAAAGGAAATGTCACCACTCTGTGGATCCCAGTGATGTTGCATTGATCCTCTCCAGTGCCGTGGGTAAAAAGCATGAGTAACTCGGAGCCTTCAGCAGCGGTCTCGTGTCCTGAGAAAAGTGGCTCGGCTTCACCCGAGTTTCTGTTGAACAGAGTCAAACCTGCATCAGAGCTCCTGCAGAGTCTAGGCTTAGTTCACACACAGCAGTTTAATTTAAGCAGGGAAGTAAAGAGACAAGGAAGGGTTCTTTTCCACTTATTGCCAGCAGGTTTTTATTACTGGAGCCATGGAGGGTGCAGTAAAGACAAAATGGCTGTCAGCGGTGTCTGTTATAACACGGAAGTGAGGGGAGGGCAGTTGGGAGACAGCCAATGGCTGCGGAGGATTACAATGACTGACAGGGGTGCCAGCCAGCCACTCTGCTGTCCGCACCGGCACAGGAACCAATGAGCTGCCCTTTTGGGTGGGGACCACCCCTGCTGCCCTGGCTGGGGAGCCCCTGCAGCAACCCAGGGCTTGCTATCCCCGGCTGCATCGACGTGCAGGGGAGCGGGGAGGGCCCAGCCCCCCCGGCTCTGTCACGGCGGGACCAGGCCGGGCCGGCAGCTATCCCCCGAGGCACTGCAACACTCCAGGTGGGCTTCTTTGGTGGTGAGGGTCCCCCCAAAAGC
>VZRZ01002346.1:18920-61703 GCA_013398175.1 Climacteris rufus | reverse complement strand
TCTTTGGTGGTGAGGGTCCCCCAAAAAGCGTAGAATTCCATGGATTAATACACGCTCAAGCTGGGTAGGAAGATCCAGGCACCTCCCCAGGGGGGGTCAGGTTTGCCATTGTTTCTTGCAGCAGCCCCTGGATCTGTTGCAACACTTTACATCACGTACAGTCCTGCGGTGCAAAGCCTCAGGAATGAGTCTGGGGTGCACTTCAGGAGGTCTTTAGTGGGTTATGACACCCCCTCAGCTGCCTCTCATGTGAATGTCCTGGAGCTCTCTTGAGGCTGGGGGTTCCACAGCTGAGTCAGGGAGGATGGGTGTTCATTGCCTCTGATCAGAGGTTACGCCACACTCAAAGCCTCCTTCCCCCCACCTCAAACGGGGGTGAAATCTGTGCAAACCTGCTCTCAGCTGTGGGCTGTGGCCTCCCCCACCCCAAACCCAGCCAGGGATGACCAGCACAGCTGCTGGGTTTGGCTTTCTTGTGGATGCATAGTCTTGTTTACTTCTCCTCAGACCTGAGAAGATTGAACAATAACGTTTCCTTTATCTAATCTTAGCAGTTTGGCTTACAGTCCAAAGTTCCAGTCAGACATCTCCAGGGAGGGGTGGTGGTCGTGACTTCTTTATACAGTTTTGCTATAACAATGTTTAAGGCAAGAACTATTTCAGTCTCTGACACTCTTTAACTACAAAGAAGATCATGATTTAGAGACTACTGTTGCAGTTTGATGCTGGCCAAATGTCAGGCACCCATGAACAGCCACTTGCTCACCCTCCCCTGCTCTGCAGCTGGACCGAGGAGAGAAAATTTTAATGAAGAGTTCATGGAGTTTGAGATAAAGACTGGGAGGGAAAAAAAACCCCACTAATTACCATCAAGGGCAAAACAGGATCAACTTGACAATATTAAGTGTATTTATTGCTAACAAAATCAGAGGAAGATAATAAGAAGTAAAATGAGCCCTTAACACACCATTTTCCCCCTCCGTCCCTCCCTCCTTCCCACTAATGGTGCAGGGAGACAGGGGTGGGGGCTTTTTGGTCAGTTCATGACCTGGGATTTTTCTTCTGCTGCTTAGAGAGAAGGATTTGTTTTCCTGAAAGTACCAAGGCATCAATCCCCTTCCCACAGCAACAGTTCTCTATGAACGCCAGTGTGGGTCCAAACCTCACAAGCTGCAGTCCTCCCAAATTGCTGCAACGTGAATCCCCCTCACCAGCAAACAGTCCCACCCAATACTGTTGCTGTGGGTGACTGCCACAGGGTGCAGTCCTTCCGAGGACGGGCTGGTCCAACTTGGGGGCAAGGCCTCTTAATCAAGAATGAGTCCCACTGGACCTGGGAGCAAGGCCTCTTTATCCTTGTCAACTCCCACAGGATCACAGCCCCTTCTAGGCATCCACCCCTCCCGCTCCAGTGTGGACACCTTCCCTATGGCTGCAGGTGGATCTCTGCTACTCTGTGGACTTCCACGGTTGCGGGAAGACACTGCTTTAACATAGTCCTCACCACAGGCTACAGAGCACTTGTCTTTGGCTGCATGTATATCTTGGCTTTAGTGTCTGGAACACCTCCTACCCCTCCTTCTTCTTCACTAACCCTGGTGTCTCCATTATTGTTTCTCTCACATGTTCTCACTCCTTCACTTCATCTATCTGGAATTAAAACTGAGCAGCCGATTTTGTTTTGATTTCTTCTTAAATATGTTATCTCTAATTGGCCCACCCATAGCCAGCAGCACATCCATCTTCGGAGCTATCAGATATTGTCTCTGCTGGATGTTTGTGGCAGCTTCGAGCAGCTTTTCACAGAAGCCATCTTTGTGGCACCCCCACTACCAAAAAAATTGTCCCAAACCAACACAACGACATAGTAGCTTTGACACTGCTTGCCTTTTTCAAATTTAAAAGTGGTATCTTTCACAATTCTTCTAGAGAAACTCTCATACAGGAATTAATTGCCATGGTTTCTAAATCTTTAAACAATGATTATTTTGCCAAATTTCTCCTACTACTACACACATTGCTTGACTGAACTACTGTTACTTTGATTATGTACTTATCAAAGCTTTAGTAAAACAAAGATACATTTAACAATTCATACTATAATTAAAATAATCATCTCATTTGTTAACGCATGACACACTTCACCCTCATCGTCTCACTTTTAGTAGCCTGAAATATATACACAGACGCAGTGAATCCTTAACTTTAAATTTTCAGGTCATTTTAAGAAAAACATATTTTAAGAAAGAAACTCATCTGAAATGAAAATTTTAATCTATAGCATTCTCTGTTTAAGTACATATTTTGACTTTACCAGTTCCATATGGTTGCTGTTTTTTCTTTAGTTGGTATAAGGAATTTTTAATACCCCTACTTGGTCACTTATCCCTCTTGCTCAGGTGGATTCCATTTCTTCCAATCAGTCCTCAAACCCCAAGATATGTATGCACCATGGTCATAAAAACAATTACATTTATTTTTAACTTCAGAATAGCTTTAAAATTACAGAACTTGTATCTAGAAATCAGTTATTAAATACTTAAAATTTAAAGCACATAATTATTTTTCATAATTTGACTGCTTTTTTATTTTCGTAGAAATGTAAAGTGAATTTTTTTTTTTTTTTTTTGCTCAGAGGACACTCCTGTAGAAATTCAGTTTTCCTAGTCAAAAATATGTGGTGAAAGCACAACTAAGATATTCATTATGAGTACATCTCCCCCTGCTGCAAATCAAACTGTAAGATCATTTTCTCTGAAGATGCAAGTTAAACTTAACAAACTGCATAAATTAATAAGGAAATGTAGATGTGAAATTGACTACCATAATATATTTAGAAAACAATATTATATTGTTTGAATTGCAAAATAAATAAGTTCTTCCTGTTTTTTGCTTTACTGCAAATAAATGCATTTAGAAATAAATATTTTATAAACAAAAAATTTTTAGTCTACTTATTAAAAATGTGATTGCATAGTTTTGTATAAAACACTGTCTTATCATTCCAGTTCCCTGCCAGATACATGTGGAGAAAACCAGGGAGAGCAAAATTCTAAAGCAAAAAGGGATGGCAATTAAAAACTTTCTCTAACTCCCACTCTTCCTGAGTAGGCAACGGATTTTCATAGGAAGAATTTCAAGAAGAAACTATATAGAGTAAGATATATACAGCAAACCCCAGCATTGCCCTTGTGATAGTTTGGCTTTCATTTATTCATGAGCAAGAAAAATGACATTTTTTTCCAGATCACCAAAATGTATGAATGTGTCATCAGATATTTTTATTACTGTCAGCCTTGATAATCTCTCATTTTGGGCTATTTTCCTAATTCTAATTCCAGCTCTGAATTATCTACCCAACTTTTAACATTTACTGAAATATAATTTTGTATTGTATTCAGAGCTCTAAGAATGGTCATGACAGCAGTGTATAAAGATGCTATTTAAAATCCTTTTGGCGAGGTGGTATAAAGCAAAGAGAAAAGGTAACACTTTTCCCAGGAGCTTAAATGGGTGGACATCTGAATAGGATGTCATAAACTCACTCTGAAATAGTTGCTGGATTATTTCTTTGCTGCTTGAAACCCTTACAGATGTGCAGCCTCTCACAGGTATCTAACTGATGTTAACCTAAGTTATCTGTTGCAAATTCTTCAGTACTTGTGTAATCTGCATTTAATATCCATTGATTTATTTTCATTATGAAGAAGAAAAACAAACAAAAATAAATCAAAAAAGGCTCTACTTAAAACAATATGTTTTCTCCCTTGATCAGACTTAGCATAAATATTACATGAGGGTATTCTTCCTCTGAAAGTACATAGTTAGATGGTGTTTTCTTGGTCATGTGTTTACTATGGCAATATCAATAAAAGCACTAGAAACATTATTTATATCTTATGTAATAAATATAATAAATATAATAAATATAAGCTATAGAAACCAGAAATCTCTTGTAGTGTTTGGTCTACTTCTAGTATACATCATACATATATATGTATATATATACACACACACAATGTGTATATATATTTAAATATTTATATATTAAAGTCATTGTGAAGTATTCTCTAAACATATTCTCATATTTAGCAGTAGGATTTGGGTAGGACTACTTCACTACACAGAATGAAAAAATGTAAAGCCCAGGATAGTTTAAGGGCTCTATGCTAGAAAAGGGCTATAAAACTACACAGAGCTTTACTCGCAGTGCTGAATTTCCTGTGATGCAATGTTTGTATTTAGCACAAAACATTGGCTGAACTATATAGTCTGTAGCAGAGATCTTCAGAAAAAAAAAGATACAAAAGAAAGATGGTCTTGTCTTACATTCATATTGTATAATCTGGAAAAAAAAAAAAAACCCAAACCAGTTAAGATCTAGTCCCTTTGGCTTGGAAAAAGGAAACATACTTTAGCTAAAGTTTTCTTGAATGTATGGTTTTCATATCTCCATTTCAGATCCAAGGAGATTTAGGGCTCACAGGTAAACTTAAGATCTTTGGATATAACTGTATGCATTGGAAATTGTTTTCTCTCATTATTTATTTTCCTTGTAGAAGCATTTAGAAGCTTGTGTAGGGGTGAGTTGCACTGTAATTATTACTATCCAAGTATACAGAAAAGAGGAAGCCTGAATTAAAAAAATAAATAGAAATACAGGTGAGTCTGACAAAGGAAAAATTTATTACATCCATGATACAAATTAGTAGCTTAGTCAGAGAGGATAAAGCAGAAACTCAAGAGCTTGAAAATATGCATAATACAGCTAGAAGGATAATCCAACATTTTCTTAATATCAATTACTGCTAATTCACAAAACCTTCAGATGATACTTATTAAGCTACATATTTGGGACATTTTGGGTTTATGGTTATGGGTTTATGTTACTGAAATATGAAGAACGTCTATGATATGACACAGATTACATAATACTCTTTTGTATTAGCAGGTTGTAGTTTGATTTTGAGTCTTTACCCTCTTTGCATAACAAAGTTAAAAGATTATAACCTTTTGATTAACCTGAAAATTTATGGCTTGCAGCAAGATGCACCTTTCTTTATTTCATCACCTTTGTCTATTTCATTAAGACTGTTTAATTATTTAATTACATTCAGCTGGAAATATTTTCAAGAAAACTGTTATGGAGCTGAGAGTAGGCAGAGAGCTAAAATTTCATTATCTTATGAAATATAGAATAAACAGTTTCTTTTAGGTTTTCCTAGTCTGACATACTAGTCCTTGGATTTTTTACCTTTTATTTTTTAAAAAATACTTTCCTTTGCCTCCTATTGAAAGTTCCTGAAATGATCATAGATCAAAGGTATTGCTTTGTTTTTGCCAATGTTTAAAAATTGAGCAGTATGTGCATTTTCTTACGTGGGAAAGCAAAAATAACATTCATTTTTAATTACATAGTTGTGCTGTCATTTTTTTCCACGTATTTATATAATTATTACATCATTATTCATGTCACGGACTTAGATGCAGAACATAGCAAATAAGTACCAAAATCACAGCAACATGTTTTGACCTACTGTTTTCAGGAAGAGTACATTTTGTTTTATTTGGTCATGTGTAAAAAATGTGTGGTTGGATAGCCTTAGTGATTGTGTTGAATTTACAGGAAATGTGTTTACTTTCAACTCTTCTCTAATGAGCAAGAAACTGGACTTTCTACTACACTACAAAATTTGACCAATACTACCTAACTAGGAAAAAGCAATTGCTATACTTAAGCAACAGCCTCTCAATAATGCGATGTAAGAGTCATTATTTACTGTTGTGTTAGTGGTGACCTTTTGGAATGTTCAGAACTCATAGTGTGAGTATTCTCCAACAAAATGCATTTCTGTATTTTTCTTTCATTGTAAAAATTATGCCATTTTAGTAGTCTCAATGCACCTCAAAGCAAGACAGTGGAATAAAAGTAAACATACTTCCTAAAGTTTAAAGGGAGAATATGAAAAAAAAAATCCACACAATATTCTGTATTCTCCACCTCTCCAAAATGGTGTCAAAATGCCTAATATTTGCCATTTCAAAGAAAATGGCTCAATTCCATTAACAAGGAAATATCTTAATTCACAAATAGACACAGTGGGTAATGTGTTAATAGGACCATTATCAGCTGATAACATGGTGCAGTTAATGTAGCTCAGCATGAGTTAACTTTACCACAAACCATTGTTTCCTTTTAAAACAGCAGGAGATCTTGAGAAAAACCTCTCAGCATCTCACTATGGGGACTTAATAAACATTAGTCACCAGGGTGCAGAAACAGGGAGAAAAAAAGGTACTTTAAATTTCTTCTGTTTCATGCTGTTCTGTTCAACCTTGTTTAATTAATTAGTTCCTTTAAGCGGTGTATCTGATCCTGGCCTCACTGACTCTTACATTATTATGATGGACAGTTTTCTTCAAAAAAAAGTGTTGAAAACTCACCTCAGCAAGCATCAGAACTCTTTAAGTGATATAAGGTTACATTTCACAAATATAGAACTACTAAATTGTTGCGGTGACCCAGCCCACCTTGGGGCTGAGTGACATCCAGTTGGTGGATTTCCCCGCCCAGGACTCCGACCCTGAGGGTGGATCCGAGGGCAAGACCAAGGTTTAAGGCTACTCCCCACTGGGTGTCCCTCCTGCAGCATCTCCTCCCTCTGTTCTAGATACTTCTGTCTTCCCTTAACCCCATTGGTTCAGTTCTTCATATTTAATAATGTAGTTCATTGGTTATGCATGAAGCTCTGGAAAGTCCTGTTCTGTTTGGATTGTAATTGGCTGGTTCAAATGTGTTCCTCCCCTGCTCCTCCGTAACTGGTTCCCTGTCACCCCTTGTCATCTCCCTATTGATTTGCTCCTTTGCTCCTCTCTCTCCCTTCTCCGGTTTAAAAGGTGTTGTCACCCCTTCCCCAACCGCCTTTTGCTTTCGAGCCCCCCTTCCAGCGAGATCTTCTGCCCCCTCAGGGGTTGAATAAAGTTGGGACTGCAGGCAAAGAGGCGGCCCTCTCTCATCCTTTGCTCACGCCTTTGTTGCCTAGCAACACCCTCACTGCTGCCAGCTCTCCTTGGAGCCTTCTGCAGACAGCACTGCGAGCTGCTGACAGGGGTTTGGTTTGTCCACTCCGCTGGGACACCAACCTTGTCACCTGCCCAGGCCACCGGGCGGCCAGCGGCCAGCGCGACACTAAATGGGACCATCTGCTTTGCATTTTAGTACTAAGATATCAGTAAGAATAGAGAAGTAGAGAAAATCCTTTTGGTGGACCTGAATCTCTGAATCCCCAGTGACTTTTGCTGTATGTTTGTATGTCCAAGTCATGCCTGGGTTGGATGTACAACCAGCCATCCCTGGTTGTTATTCTGTGTTTCCTTGAGTCCTAGTTAAGTTCATATACTTGCAATTGAGGTGTATTTTAAGGCAAAAAGAAATCTTTCTTGCTAAATACATCCAAACCAGTTTTTTTGGTACAATGAATCTTCATTATCTGGCAGAGTTGGAAAGCAAATGCGACTTCCAGTTACATGTTAGAGATGAAAAAGAGCCCCACAATACAAATAAGGTTTGTTCCATAATACACTAGGCCATTGCTTCCGCTGGCAAATAGGGCTGTGTCTGTGTAAATACTAGTTGTGGTTCAGATTCATGTTTTCATCATATAAATCATGAGAAGCATAATGCTGTGCCTTCATTAACTTAATGGTTAACACAGAAGTATGAAATGAGGTATTTATTCATAGTTTGTAATTGGGCTTTATCAGAAATTCTTTTAAGTTTATATTAGGATTTAATTCTACATACCATATTTCTTATTAGATGCAACAGACCATGCAAACATTCTGAAATTAATCTACTGATTTATATGTGTGCTGGCTGAATCTTCAGTCCATTCCTTTATCATCCTGCATCCATCTTCCTCTAGATTATTTCCCATCTTATGAAATTGGTAGCTATTTTTACAGTTGATCTAACTAAGCAGTAAGAAGGGATTTTCTAAGTACTTGAGACCTCTTGACTTTTTTTAATATTTGGAAGTACTTTATCTCTTAAACAACGGTTTGCCTTACATAATTCTACAGGGGGGAAAATAAAAAGAGATATTGTACTTCCTTGAAAATTACTTCTTTAAAGAGTGGTGAAAACTTTTCAACCTTTGAGATATCATAAGAACAATTAATTGTCCTAAAATTAATCTTCTCATTGCTGAAAGGAGCCAAAGTTGAATATATTTCGGTTGCTTCTATATAGGGCTAGTTGCTTTAAGTAAGGACTGAAAGTAGAAAGTACATTCCTCTATCTCAATAGAATTTTCTAATGGGTTAAAATTGCATGATGGTAGAGAATATTTATTAGCTTTAGAAGAAAAGTTATTTTAATAAGAAAATTTCATTTACAAAGAGTGAACATATGTGAACTCATAACAATTCTAAGGATGTCTGTTCACTTACATATATGCAATGTAGGATGAGGGATATGGAAAACTAACAGACCTTAAAAAACACACGATGCCTAAAGAAAAATGTAGGTAGATTTTTTTGATTGAGAGTTGAGGGGAACAAATGGGTCACATAATCTCTGCTTAAATGTCTGGGCATCTAAGAGATTGAACTTCTTAAAATACACCAAAATAAAATGCCCGCTCTCAAAAGCAACAATTTTTTTTTTTCCACAGGGCTAAGCTGAACATTTCAGCAACAAATGCATACATTTCACTTGGGTTCACAAAGTAAGTATCAACCATTTTATGCCATCTTCATGGATAAATTTTCAATTACCATTCAATCTGAGCTTATCCTGGCTAAACTATGGATGTTAACAGTCTCTGTATTCCTAAAAGAATATAACTTGCCAATCTAACTGGCATTGGTTTGTTTAATAATATTAATTTTCACAACTAGAAGATTTTGTAAGCCACAGTGATTGTCACTGTAACTGCCTCCACACTGGGTGTAAGTGTACATGTTCATCTGAAGGCAGTTGTACCTACGTGCCATCTCAGCAGGTCAGATGTTATCCAGCTTTGGCAGGTATCCTGTGGGTAGGTTGACAGAACTCTTAAGCCTACATTTGCATATCCTGATGAGTTATAAGATATGTTATCTGTTTGGAACTGTGATAAATGTGTTCAAGCATGATCTGTCCTTGTTAAGAGAAAGGAATCTGAGCTGTACGATACTGTGCTGCTGTTTCAGAGTGTTCTGGCTAAAAGAATAATCACATATTCCTAGCAAACCTGGCAATAATTTTACTGAACCTAGGAATGTGAGGAGCTTGATCCCTGCATCTCTTTCAAAAGTGTCAAATTCATATTTGATTATTGAACTTTCTATGTGTTTTATTCCTGTAGTTACAAAGTACACATTATATTCAAAAGGTTTTTTTTTTGTTTCTCTGTTTTCAGAATAAAAACCATTCAAACAAAGGAATTTCTTTATATGACACTTTCCTTTGCTTGAACCATAACTTAAAATGGGGACAATAATGCAGAAAAGAAAACCAAATGTTTTTTGAATGGTGAAAGCAATATCTATTATTTCATGTATTTTGTCACCTAGCCAGCTATTCTGTCAAAGCCTCTTTCCTCCCATTCCTCAAGTATTTCCATATCTCAGCAATATTCATGCTACACAAGAAACAGCAGCATTAATGTTAGTCTGTAGCCAAATTCAAGCTAATCAGATGATGAGAATGCGCATGCCTTTGGATAGACAGCTGATACTAAAAGAAGTATGCAAAACTTTTCTGCCCTCTCTCTTCCAGGGAATTCCTACCTTGGGTCTTTATATGTAAGTGGTCATTTTCATGCAGCTTTGGTTGTAATTTTATTTGGTAGTAGTTGAAATTAACCAATTGGTTCAGAAAGTTATTAAAAACAGATAGTCAGAGAGCTTAAATAAAATACTTCTCCTTCATAAACAGGCTAAAAAAATGCCTTCTGCTTTGCACAGGATGTCACATCTGTGTGAAGCTGGAATGATTTTTACAGGTGATATGCATAAGAATAACAATTTTTTAAGGACATGGGAAAACTATGAAAGATGTTTAAGCATATTGGCACAGCAGGTGACATTATAATAAAGATTGAAGCCATATCTGGTTTACAAAAAAAAAGTGAATTGTGAAATAATTTTCACTGTTGTCATTATTGTTGTTTTGAAATGCAAATATATCATGATTCATTACAGCAGTTTTTAGAATTAGGGTTTTATTAAGATGGAGAGAATAAGATGTATAGTATAGTATAGTATAGTATAGTATAGTATAGTATAGTATAGTGGGTTTAATAATTTACAGTTGCTATACAGCTGTATTAGTTTAATATTTAATACAAGTCTCCAGAAAAATAAAAGCTCTAGACAGAATAAATTGCATTTTGCTACCCGTGAAAAGAGTAACTTACAAAAAAGTATAACTTATGGATGATTTACAAGCTAAAAATTGCTCTACTTCTCCATCAGATTACAAACTTTGATTTTGATCTCAGTTACTGCAGTAGGACAGTTTCCCTTGCAAAGGGATGGGGGAGGAGAAAAATGTTCTCCAGCATGAAAAGCCCACTGGAAAAATGGAATTGGGGTCATTCTATATATACATACACACACAGATTGCTTAGTCCATTGTGCTGTGTACATTATACATCACTTTCCTTATTAGCATTACTCTGCCATTTCACTTGCATATCTATTTTCAACACTTGCAAACTAACCTTCCATCATAAATTCTGGAAGTGATACTATCACTTGTTCTATGATTCACCTTCAGAAGTGTACATTTATGGGACAAGAAGTTTCCCAAGACTAGACAATGGACAACATCTGATAGGTTCTTCTTATGCAGAAACGCATAGTTCAAAACCAAGACTAATAAGGTTATTTTCAAACCTCCATTTATCAATTGTTCTTGCTGGTAGGATATGTAATCTTAACAAGAGCTATAGTGGAAAATAAAGTTATATATGAACTACATAGGTTGTTTTTACAACTTCTCAGAATTTTGATAATAATCTGTTTCTTTAGCTTGAGCAGAAGGAGTGTGATTTTGTCTCCAGTTTTGGTTCCTCTTATAGTCTTTCACAGAAGAGTTATGTACAATCAACTAGAATTTTGCCCAAGATTTATAAATGTTTTGCTTACATTTTCTGGATATATAAATATAAACTATAATATATAACTTCCACCAAGAATCATTTTAGGTTATTATTTGCTTTGCTAAGTTCAAGGATTTCTCTCATGATATATTGAACACAAATAAGTATGGCTGTCACCTAAGCAATTGCTATTTGATATGAACATGGTGTAACTGTGGTCTTTATTTTCTCTCCTGTCAATAGATCAGGATAGAGGGATAATGTTAGCTTTTTAAAATTAATTAATATGAGCCATGTATATGCCCTCCAAGGACTGTTATTTTCCTTAATTTTTTCTAAAATATATATTTTTTTCACTATAGTCAAATAATAATTCAGAACTTTTTAACTTAAAATAGATTATAAACACAGCTAGGATGTTAACTGAAGTGTAATTAATATTTTTTTGGAAAAACAAGCAACAAGAATCTATACAGGCTAAGACATACCAAGTACAAAGGACTCAAAGACTCTTTATTTTGATTCGTTTTAAAAAACTCTTTGATAGATCTTTAGAAAATATCAAAACTGTGGAGAAAATACCATCACAAGTATATGGATTATCTGAAGTAAACTCTGCATCCTTGCAGTTCTATGAGATGAATGTGAAAGTTACACATTTAGGGATTTTTGCTGTCTTCCATTGTGTCAATGAAGGATGTATATTAATTACATATGGAGGTCCTTGGAGAATTAGGATTAAGTGATAGAATAGGATAATGTTTCAATTGAAACCTCTTTTCTCATATAGATCTACTATAGTTTATAAAAAATGTTAAATGTAAACATAAAAATACCACATACAGGAGAAACAAACAGTATGACACAAGTAATACACCACTAAGTTTAATGTTACTGGATTTCTAAGAAGTCAAGATGGACTCCATGATTTTTATCCTGAAGTGTCTTGATCTGTCAGAAGTACCGCACATACATTCATCTGTGCGTATTGTGCATCATCTTGTTTGAACTAGATTTTAATATTTCTTTTAATTTGAAGGGGAAATGATCAACACCACTTAAAATTGAGAGGCATCAAAAAAAAAATCAACATCAATACTGTTGTTAGATATTATGTTGGATAGTAGATACCTAGCCAAATATTGATAGTACTGCTTGCACCACATCGTAAGTAACGTGTCACTATGATATTTGATTAAATATGTAGGTTCTGGTTACATCTGTAGACATTAAAAAGTGGCATACCGGATACTGTTGCTGAGTCAGATCTCTTCAAGGACAAAGCCATTTAAAGTTTTATTACACAAATCCACAGGAAAATTTATCACATATATGTTTAGTTTTTTCTTTAATATAGTTCTTCCTGAAATTATATACGTATTTTGTATTCAACTTGTTACAAAATATATATTTCATAATTTTTGTTTATTATATTATGGTTTACAATCTGATAATCATTCACTGATTATCTTTGATGATGGAAAGAATTGTTTCATTCTTATGCTAAGTACTTGACTCCTCCACAAATATTGAGCTATTTCCTGACACCAATACATAGTAAGGCAGACTTTCATATAATGACATGCTATGGGTAAGTCCAAGCTGCAGTGTACTAATTTTGAAGTGAGCTATAACCAGGGATAACATCCTATTGTGGTATGAAAGAAATGTTTTGTTTAGTACTCAGGTTCAAACTATAGAATTGTGTTTCCTTTCCTGCTTGGACTTGCCCTAGGCATGACAGAGATACAATGAAAAAAAAAACAGACTTGCAGGGTTTAAACATTATTACAATAATCAGTAATACTATTTTAAAATCTCACTACCTTCCTAATTATCCAGGACCATAACATAGTATTTTCTGCAGTCTTTCTTTGTGGAGGGCTGCCAGCCACTGGCGCTGGAGCTCTCTGCTCTCCCTTGGAGGAAAGATGCCTGAAGGCCAAATCCCCAGAGATAAGAACCCTCCTAAAGCTCATGGTGACCAGAGGCTACCCCCAACATGCCTTGCTCTTTTTATGGTAATAGTCTGTATCCTGTTGGCTAAACTGATGTCTAGCCCACCCTGCCTTCCCCATATAAACCCCCTGTGAGCACCCCTGACTTTTAGGGGAAAGCCTAGCCAGGTCCCTTCACAGGGATCGCTGAATAAAGCTTACCAGTGGAATTTACTGCACTAAGGCTTCCTCGTCTCTCTCTCTGTCCCCGGGCCTGCTCAGGTGGTCTCTTACTGAGCTGATATCACAAGGAGCCGAATCACTAGCTGAAATCACTTGTAGCCATAGTGGCTGCACCCTCTGAGACCACTCGTCGCTCTGAGAGGTTGCAGAGACCTCTGGAAAAGCTTTTCCCTTGTGGGAGGCTTTTTCTAGGAAGATTGCAACTCCGGTTAGTCCTTGGGCACCCCCCAGCTGGACATTTCTTTACCATGTTAGAGATTATCATAAATGAAAAAAACACTTGCAATGTATGTCTTTCCAAATTCCTCTACGTATTTATATGGTCCCTCTGACATGTCCTACTTGAGCTGCCTCTGCAGAATTAACTCCTCTTCCAAAAGTTTTCTCCTCTATTATCTTACCTGCCAATTCTATTTTGCCGTTATTTTGTGTCTTGTTAGCAGTATTCCTTAAAACAGTAATGACATTGCATTAAATATATTTTTCCTCATTTGACTGCTTTTAACATCTCAGGGGTTACCCAAAGTCTCTGAAAACAATGATAATGGCTTCCATTGGACTTTAGTTTATCTTCGTTATATCAATAAAAACTAATTAAAAAATATAACATGCTCTGCTACTACATAGATACACAAACTACTATGTAAATTCACATTCAAAATATCATATCAGAATTTTTTTTTAAACTCAGTGCTGCTACCACTGCTGAAACATCATCAAGATATAACATATCTAATGAGTCCATTACACAACTTTCGTCTACCTTCTCACAAGAATTTTCACTTTTTAATGTATCATACATTCTGATTACAATGTTTATTAATCTCTGTTCTGTGTATGCTTGATATACTTTCTGACAAATTTAAAGCTGATTTTACATACTGCATTGCTTGGAATAGCAAACTGGCATTATATCTTATTTTAGGTGTCAAGTATAATGTAGCTCAAAATGAATATGAAAAAACTCAGGGTAAATGATGAAAGTAGTAGGATATCCTAAGCTTCACAATTCTTATCCAAAGGAAAAAATCTCATAACTTCCATGAAATCCAACCAATTGGCTTTTAGTGATGCCTCTTAGAACACATACAGTCTTAAGGCTGAAGCTCTGTTTTTAATATTGTTAGGCTGAAAGATATAATCATTAGGCTCTGATGACAAATGACATATAATTTAAGAGCAGACTAATCAAAATAATTCAGGAAATACCTGTCTATAAAAGATGCCAAAGAAATAGAGATGTTGCTGGTAGCATTTTACCAGGATAGTTACTATGCCAAAAATATTTCAACATTTTTATCAGCAGCCTCAATAACCAAAAACTTGTCTACAGAAAACCAAACTGGTAATTGATAAGAAAGTAGGAACTACACCAGTCATAAGAAACAAGACTGTTTCTTTGATAAGCTAGGTCTGGTAAAGATTTATGTTCAAAAGCAAAGAAGTCATTTTGCATCACTTACTAAAAAAAGAGTCAATCTTTGATGAATATTTGTGATTTAATAAAATGGGTTTTATTTGAATAAAATACCTCTCAAAGCAAGGAATTGATGTGCACTTGTATAAGAATATTAATTTTTGTGGAGAAACAAAGAGTGAAACTCAATCTACCTCTCTCTTTGCTTGTAATTATAGAAAACCACATATTTAAACACATGCCTTTCATATATCAGTGGAGATGGCCTCTGTCTCTAGCGTACAATAAGAAGAGAAATTCAAAGGGCTCCTTTAACCTAACATGGAAATAATTTCTTGTTTTCAGTAATTCTTTGTTTTCCTTTTTTGTTTGTAATATACACTTGCTTGCTTTTGCAAAATAACCCTGACAGTATTTTATGTGTTAATACTCATGGAGAACAAAAATATATGGTTATTATCAGTAGATAAGTTAATTATTTTGCTTTTCATTTCAGGAATCTAAATGCTTATGGCTGCTTTATATTTATGGTTGTATATGCCATTGTGCCTTCAGAGGTCACACATACAGACTGTGAAACTGTTTTTTAATAGGGTGATGCAAAGTGAAATCTTATGAACCAGAAATACTTTTCTGAGACCATTTTTCTGCCTTTTGACGGTTCTTATTTAGAGAGGTGAGAACACTTAAAAGTAAAAACTACCTTGTTACCTCTAGTATTAAGCTGAATTTCTTCTTATATGCTTGTGTTTCATTCAGTTAATTGTTTTCTGCTAACATGAGTGAGATTAAGTTAATTCCCCCAAAAAAAGTGTCTGCACATAAAGAGAAAACTTGCACAGTGGATGAAAGGTCTGTTAAATTTCTGTATAGTTACAAAGCTCAGCACAAACTAATTACTGAGTTTGTAGAAAGAGAAAAATCATTCCTACAGTTGCACGTTTCTGAAGTAAAATCTTCTCAGTAAATAGTGAGAACCAAGCCTACAGGAACAAAAAAGCAGGTTGCTAAACTTGGAACCATGTTATTTAATAAATCTGTTAAAGCAATTTTTAATTGCAGACAGCTGGTTATGTGGAGTAGGATTGTATATACTGATGAAATCACATGATACACACTACTTAAAATCTCCTCAGTTCATACTACCTAAAATCTCCTGAGTATAGTAAAATGATTGAGTTATCTAGCACTTTCATTTCTCTAAGAGGCTATATTTATCAAAGTTGTCCAGCTTTAGTAACTGAGAAAGTGGTGTGGTCTAAGATAGTGTCACTATAATTCTGATACTTGGAACCACCTTACTATCTTATATGCTCACTACCTCTCTTCTCAGAGATACTTGTTTATTCTTATTTGACATGTCATACTAGGTGAAGGGTAGACTGATAAACTTCTGGAAGGACTATTTATCTTACAAGACAGTGCTGCCACAGTACTATCCTGAAGCTTAATGAAACCTTATTGTTCCTCATTTATCCCAGAGTTGCTACCATATCCTCTTTCACACATTATTTATTAGCTTCACAAAATGACTAGTTTTGCTCCTCTTTTGCATGATAGACAATCCATTCTCCTGAGCACCTTATTAATTTTCACAGCTCACAGTATCTAGTTTGAGTTTGTCCATCTCAGGCATAGAAGAATATCTGGCCAATGTTCCAAGTTCCCTCATTTGAGCAGGTCCAGCTGCTTCAAGTATTTCTTGGTTTGCAAAAGAAAAAAAAAAAAAAAGAACAGACAAGTACATGCTTTCCTTCTTCTTCATGTGCTGGGCTGGGCAAAAAATATAGCAGGATTGTAAATTACAAACTGTATTAAGCACTCAAGAAACACAACATAATTCAACATTAGAACAGCTTTTATTACCTCTATTTTGATTAAGAAAAAAGTAATAAGGGTCTTATGGAGTGATTCACCACATAGTTTGTAGGTCAAACCTCCAACCAGCAAAAACTGGGGAAAAATAATGTAGTGCTATATGTAGCTGTTAAAAGAATTAAATAGATAAATATGACGTACAGGTAGGGTTGCATCTCTATGAAAGATGATGTGCTTATGTGGGTAGATGACACCTTTAAACACACACTTACAGTGTAAAAGTGTACATATAATATAATGTGGGAAAAGAGCACCTGACTTTATTATTATTATTATTATTATTATTCTGTGATTGTGTATTGAATTTACCTAATTAAATTTTACTAAAGCATCAATTTATCAAGTCTTGGTATTATAAATTATGCTGTCCATACTTTAATTTCATTTTAGTTTATAGCCCATTTACATGACCTATAACTGCTAACAGCTCCTGTATTTCCATTTGTATTTCTACAGTAACATTATCTCTGTATCTTTTTTTGCAAGATGCTTTGTGACAGTCTTTGACAATACTCTTGGCAGCTATAGTTCCCCATGTGGCAGGCACAACATGTTCTGCAGGTCTGACTGGCTTCTATTCTTATTTGGGTCTAAACAATTGAGCAGTCAGTCACTTATTTGTGGAAGAGGGGTCATGTTTTCAATTTCAGAGTGTCTAAATAAACATACTGTGAATGTTTTATGAATGAAACAGTCATGTTTTAGTTTTAGAAACACATCAATTTTATATACTAAAGGCCGTTTTTAAAAAGTCTACTATTTAAGGATGCAGAAAGAAAAAAATACTGAAAAATATCTGTTATGCTTTCATTTTTTACATGGGCTTCCAACACAAAGGGAACTTTTGGTTCTAACAGAGTCTTTTGATGTGAATTTTTCCTTAGATTAATTCCAACTTGTTTTTTTCATACTTTGCAGTGACTATGCTAATAGAATTTTCTGAATACAGCTCTTTTTGTAAGTTTCTGCATTTTTCCTTTACTGTAAGCTGTAAATCAATAGTAACTGATTCCTGGGGCCAAATATGTTGACAGCAGCTTAATCAACTTGTGTCCATGTTACTTTCAATGTCACCTTTAGCCACAAGGCAGCAAATTCTTTCAGAGCATTTTTCTTTGAACCGTTCCGCTATATTTTCTCTTTGTTTGTTTTAGAACATAATTCTGGCCCTTTCTCTCAGAAAGTGCTTTTAGTCAGCAGTTTTAGAGAATGCCTCTTTCCTCCCAGCCTGTCTTGTCTTCATGTATTTCCTTTATTGTTTCCCTCCTAAGAATTTGTACAAAATTTCTTTGGCATGATTAATATGCTTGATACTAGTAGACATTTTATACTTGCAAAAACCATACTAAGACTGAGGGAAAGTGAACTCTATCTCTGCTATGTGCTATGTGCTCCCATGTCAACTATCTGGCTAAATTAGAAGCACAATTTCTCAAAAATGCTACGTGAAGCAAATATTTGTAGAATTGTGGAAATATTACTTTGGAGAAGTAATGAAAGGAGAGAAATAAATAAATAGGAATATTCAATATTCACAAAGGTAAATATCTAGTAAGAATTTTCTATTTGTTAAGTCATATTGTTTATAAAGAATAGTCTAGCATATGACCAGGTCACCAACAGCAACAGCAACTTCTGTACATCCTAATTTGAAAGCTTAACTGTAACAAGTTGATGGGTGCAATTACTAAAAATGTATTTTCTAAACATAAAAACTTTAATTAGTCCTTTGAGCAACTGGATGTAACAAGGAAAACACCCTATCCATTCCTCAGCAGAAAGGAGTGCCACTATATGTAAGATTATTTGTTAATATTAGTTGCGGAATAGGAAAGTGACAAATTATATTAGTTTCATAAATCCCTACATGTATCCATGCCAGCCAAGAGTTAGCCTTACAGTCCCTTTTTTAGGTTTAGTCCCTAAAACTCACTACAAAAATTAGTTTTTTCTTTCTGGCAGGTCAACAGGAGTGTCTGTCTGAGAAAGGAAGCAGGAGCCACTCTTAACATCAAATAGTAAAGTTTACCTCTGACATTATTTTTAAAGAAAATCCATAATCCGTGCTTTAGCCTTTTTTTTTTTCTTTAAACCTTCTTTCTTTCTAAAAATAAATTAAATCCTTGTCACAAGTGGGACAAAGTAAAAAACCCTGTAGTGTTTATGGGTACTAGATCAGTTTCAGAATTTATAAGACAGCAAATTCTGAAACTAGGCCACTCTACTAAGCTGTTCATCTTTCTAAATGGGATGTAGACGTATATTCCCTAGATCTAGCCTGCCTTCCCCAAGCTGTTATGAATGAGAATGTAAGTTTAGGTGGTCTCTGCCTTTCTTATATTTCTGGCAGTAGCTCTATTGAGGTGGCCTGCACCCCAAAACCACTTTATCTCTGTATTTCCTTAATAATGGCCAATTAGGTCTATTACAACATGAACTGTTTTATTGGATAGATACACAAGAAAACACATATAAGACTAAAAACTTGAACAAAACTACTTACTACACACGATAAACAAAAGGGGACTACTGGTAGACAGATAGAGTGAGCAATAGAAGGTTACAGCTAGCAAAGAAACAGTAAGATTAGGAACCAATGTAACTTACCAATCAGATGAATGGTGCACAGAAACTTCCTTTCCCACAACTTCTAGAAGAATAGCTGTGGCAGTGTGTGAGGCTAAAGCCACAGCCAGCAAGCCTCGACCATGGTGGAAGAGAGCTCAGCACACTGCCCTCTGAGACAGCGATTCTGGTTAGGGTGACACTGTTACCAATTCCATGATTCCTTTCGGTTTCTGTTTGCATACGTGGTTTCCATTGGTTTATTATCCAGTTATGTAATGTTCCACGTATGGTTATGTTCTAGCAAGTTCTTGTATATTTGGTTGCTCATTGGTTATATTGTAATTTCTGTTCCCNGCTGCAGCTTGGCAGCCAGCCCCCGTACCACCAGGGCAAGCCAGTGCAGGACGCCGTGCGCCCTCGGGTCTGTTCCCAGCCCTCGGCAGAGCGCGTCCAGCAGCGTGGCTACAAATAGCAGCAGAAGACTGATGTCTCACTCATCTGGAGAGAACCCTTTACACACTCCAAACAGTGTATAAAAGGTTGCCTGGTTTTTGGAAATTACAGTGGTCTTTTATAGTTGTAAAATGCTATTTGTCTGTCAGTCACAAGTTTTGGCTTATCTGGTACATCCTGCCTTCTCGGTAGAAGGTGTGTATTGACAGCTGCAAATTTTAGTTCTGTGGCACCAAGAGATTTGGGCTGTTGCCGGGAGACTGAGCTGTTAGGGGAACATGCACCCCAAAGTTATGCGTCAGTTAAACAGGAGAGCAGATAAGCTTTTTGGTGACAAGGGAGTAAACGGTCCCATCACACAAGTGAAGAGACTGTTTTCAGTGAGGCAGAAAATCATGTTTTCTTCTGTGCAGCTTTTTGCAGTTACTAGTCCCAGGTATTACCGGTTAAGCTCTGAGACACAGCCAAACAAATCTCCCCAATTTCACAGTTCTTCCCCCACTTCCCAGACCTCTTCTTCAAGAGAGGTCTTCACCTCCTTTCCATGCCTTTAAGATCAGAGTTCTCTCTGTCTAAATAGTGTATGTCCAGAACACATGAACAACCTTCATACTGATAATTGTATCATTTTTTGTTATTTGGAAGATTCGGGACTTTTTCCTTTAGTTCTTATTACTCAAAATTTATAGCCAGCCTATACCAATTGTAGCTAGCAAGCAGGCTTCTTGAGAGATCAAAAGTACAATTTTGAACATTTACACACACAATCATCTCATTGTTCACAATCAGAAAATCACAATTGTCAATGCTCACAATTTGAGTTATTTCTTGCCTACGAAAACCTCCAAGGAGTATTTTAATTTTGAATTTGAGATTCAGGTGTATGCAGTTACTAAAATCACCCAACATTTAGACAGAGATATAATTTTCTGATTTAAGGTGTCAAAATTAGGAGTTTATTTTAAGTGGTAACCTATTTCCTCTTGATCACTCTGTCTTAGTGTCCCAGCATGTAACCTCAGTCATCTTAAAACAGAATCTGAAAGCAAACAAGTAAAATTAGTAGCTCAGGAATCAAGACCTTTTCCTGAAATGTGCCCTTTGTCCAGTTCAGTCTATTTATTTAAATCTGTTTCTTTCACACTTAAAGCAAGTACAGGAGCCATGGGTTCTCTGCCAATGTTTCCTGCAGATTGCTTTAAAGACATGTTTCTAACTAGATTTCCATTTCAATGCCCCGAGAAAAATATTTCTCAAGGTTTATATTTTAAAATATAGCTCTTCTGTATATGGGCTAGAAAAAACTTCTGTAATATACAGTAATTCCAGATGTTGTCATTTGTGTTGTGTCTGGGAAGGCACAGAAGGGTTGTGGGTATAGAATATGTAAACAAAAATCTATTCTCTTGCATAGGAGAAAGTCAATTCCATTTGGCTCAAGGAGGCAGTCTCTTCTTTCTGAAAGTTTCATCTTTTTAATCTTAAACTACAAAAAATTACTGTTCTCATTTCTTTAATTCAGCCTGAAGAACAGAAGGCTCAGGGGATTTCATCAATGGATACACGTCAAAAGGGATAGTGTAAAGTGTAGTAGGTGCCTTGTTTCCAGAACCTCAACCAGCTGCTTTCTTGCTACCCTACCATAACAGGGCAGAGAGAGAATATAAAATGGAACAACTCATGGATTGAGAAAAAGACAATTTAAAAGGAAAAGCAGAAAACCAGAAAACTGTGCATGAAAACAAATATAAAAAAGGGTTTTATTCACTACTTTTTATCAACACAAAAATGTCTAGCACTGTTTAAGAAAGAAAGGCTTCAACATGACTAGCACTTGGGAAGACAAACAGCATAAGAACAAA
Organism: Climacteris rufus; assembly: GCA_013398175.1. Classification (NCBI taxonomy): domain Eukaryota; kingdom Metazoa; phylum Chordata; class Aves; order Passeriformes; family Climacteridae; genus Climacteris; species Climacteris rufus. The sequence goes on along the minus strand of VZRZ01002346.1, from coordinate 40,255 downwards.
AGCATCTGTATCCTTTTTCCCTCAACCTTTATGGTTATGACATAGGATATTATGGCTGTATATAGGGTGTGGAATACCACTTTGGTCAGTTTGGGTCAGTGTCACGGTTTAGGCTAGCCAAATGCCAGACCTCCATGAACAGCTTCTCACCTCCCCCATACAACTGGACAGAGGAGAGGAAACCTAATGAATTTGGGATAAGGAGTCTGAGAGAAAAAGATTCTAATTAGGCTACCATCCAGGCAAAACAGGCTCAAACTTAAAAGTGATTAAGTGAATTGCTTAAAAAATCAGAGGAGTATACTGACAAACAAAATAAGACCTTAAACCACCTTCTTGCCCCAGCCCCTCCCTGCTTCCCACTAACGATACAAGATGTTTTCCTTCCGCTGTAACTGCTTGGGGGGGGGGTGGTGTTTTTGCAGCTCTGTTGTATTAATTCTCTTTTTGCATACCAGTACAATGACATTCTTCCACCAGATAAAACAGCTTATCTGATACGGCTGCTACTGGGTCACTGCCAAGGGAGCATTCTACTTCCAGGGATGGGTGGGACCTTCCAGGGGCAAAGCTCTTTTATCGGTAATGACTCCCAGCGGACCAGAGAGCAGAAGCTTCTTTATCTATTGACCCCCACTGAACACTGTCCCGTAGGCATCCAACACTCCTGCTCCAGTGTGGACACCTTCCCCATGTCTGGGGTGGATCTTTATATCTCCATTGGGGGTGCAGGGGAATGCCGCACCAACATAGTCCTTACCACAGATCACAGGCTGCAAAGATATCTTAGTTTCGGTGTTTGAAGATCCCCCCTCCTCCTTCTTTCTGGCAGATTTTGATGGTGTCCATATTTGCTGCTTCTCCTACATGTTCTCACTCCTTATCTCTGTCTAGCTAAAACTACAGTGTGTGCCTACTTTATTTTGATTTCTTCTGTGTCGCAGTTGGACAGGGTGTATTGGTTCTAGCGGAGGTAGAGTTCAGCAGCCCTGCTAGTGCTGTGCTTCAGTTGATAACACAGCAGTGTTTTGGCTACTGCTGAGAAGCACTGTCCCTCTAACATTCTCCCTCATCAAGGGGCAGGGAGTGGGCAAGACCTCGGGAGGGAAAACAAGCAGGCCAGCTGACCCAGAGGAACCAAAGGGATATTCCATACCATATGACGTCAGCTCAGATATAAAAGCCGGGGGGGGGCGGTGTGCATTCTGTAATGTCTGCCTTCTGACGGAACCACTACACGTGCTGAGGCCCTGCTTCCCGGGACGTGCCTGAACATCGCTTGCTGATGGGAAGTAGAGATTGACTTCTTCTTTTGCTTATGCACGCGCAGACCCTGCTTTTGCTTTTCTGTCGCTGCAATAAAAACTGCCTTATCTTGACCCACTGATTCATCTTGTCCTTTCCCCTGTCCCTCTGGGGGAAGGAGCTATAGGGCAACTCGGTGGGCACCTGGCACCTAGCCAGAGTAAAACCATCACACAGGGCCAGCGGTTGATCCTGCTTTCCCCCTGCTCACCCGCCGGGGCTGCCAGCCTGGGAGGGGGGGCCCCGAGGCCAGTCCGCCAGTGCCTCTTCTCCGCCCCCACTTCCGGGATTGCAGGCGCGGGGCGTTTGCGTCACCTTCTTCCCTGCTTCTCTCCCTGTCCAGGCATGCGCTGGCAGCCTGGGGCTGTGGGGCCACCCCGTGCAAAGCGAGAGGGTGACGCTCGCCCGAAAGGGCAGCCCATTGGTTGGTTCCATGTGACGGACCCCTGCCTGACTGGCCAGTGCCTCCATTGGTCTGCCGACATCACGTGATCCCTCTGCAGCCATTGGCTCTCACACATAAGCCCTTCCCCTGGCCCCGTATGAAACAGCCTGCACCAGTCAGCTGTCCCTTGTCTTTGTCTTCTCCCACATGCAACTCCAGGAATAAATCAGCTGGACTTAAGCGGAAAAGAACCCTTCCTTGTCTCTTTACTTCTTCTGCTTTAATTAAACCATGTGTGTGAACTTTGCAAACACCATCACGGAAGGCAAAAGCAGCAGCTCGCCAAGGGGAGTGGGAGAGGCAAAAATCGCTTCTCTCAGGTCACGTGACTGCTGCCGAAGGCTTCCAAGTTACCCACGCTTTTTACCCGCGGCAATATGCCGTCACAGAGGCGTTACTTGCACCTCTAATTTGCCCAGCTGTGTCTGATGGCTCATCAATCTTCAGAGCTATCAGAGATTGGCTCTGCTGGACAGCTGTGGAAGCTCCCAGCAGCTTGTCACAGGAGCCATCTTTGTGGCCCCCCCACTCCCAAAAAATAGGCCCTGTCAAAGTACCACAGTCGGTTGTCCCAGCTATGTTCCCTCCTAGCCTCTTAGCTATCCTCAGCCTTTGTGGGAGGGAGAGGTTGGAGAGAGCTTGAAGTGAAGGTCTTGATGCTGTGCAGTATTCAACAACAGACAAAACACTGATATGTTATCAACACTGTTTTAGCCACAAATGCAAAGCACAACACCTTAGAGTCTGCCATTCCAAAAGTTAATTCCATCCCATTCAGACCCAGCACAAGTATACAGAGACAGTGGTATCCAGTGATAGGACAGGAGGCAATGGGCAAAACATGAAACACAAAAGGTTCCATCTGGACATAGGGAAATAAATACTTATTTAATATGCAGGCAACTAAGCAAGACTGCAAGTTGCCCATGTCCTTGGAGAAATTCAAAAGCTGTCTAGATATGTGGAAGGACCCAAAAACTTGTTTGATGAACCTCTTATGTTATAGACACCCCATAATAAATCGCAGGGCCAATTCGTCAATATAGACGTAAATTTATTGAGCAAAACAAGCAAACAGCGCTGGGCGGCCGGGAAGCTTTGCTTCACCAACGGGGCGCCACTCAGTTAACCCCTTTCCAGATTTTATAGTCTCTGAGTCCTGTCTGCTGACATTGATGCGTTACTTCCCATTCGGTTTCTCCTGCTTGGTTTACATCACCTCGCATTGCTCTGAGTCGGCACAGTTCGGGTATGGGTGGTCGTCGATTCTCATATGGGGGTTGCAGTGATGAAGTCAGCGACTCCTCTTCTTCAGCTTGGTTATAATTCCATATATATGCACGTATAAAGTTTTTATTACAACTTACATAATACAGTTATATTTTCTTATATGGTTACATATTTTTCTATCACTACTATATGGTTATGTTTCTTTAAATGGTTAAATGGGTTTCTTGCTGTCTTACAGGATATTGCGGTTTCAATTTTGCACATTATCAGTACCTTAATCTTAGCTTAATTGTCTTGCTTGCTTAAATTAGGACTTGCCTTGCAGTTTTTGCCAAATAGATGTTGTTTTACAATACTTTATTGCTTCCCATTCACAGAGTCAGGGTCTTTCTATGACAAGGGCAATGGTTATACTTAGAGTTGTCACATCTGTAGATTAACCCTTCTGTTTTATATGCATGCTACGGCCTACATTGTTCACGGAAATCGTAGTAAGGTGGCCTTTATATTTTTTCTGTTTCACGCAAATCACTGCTACACTCTTCACATCTTAGAAGATCTTACTGTTTTTTTTATGTACTGAGTTAAATGCACTAGAGAAATACCGACAAGATATTCTCAAGAGGTCAAAACAACAAAAGTCTTTACCAAAACTTCAGAAAATCAGAGAACTTTGGCAAAAGTTTAGAGCAACATTCAGCCAACATCAGACATTCCACAAAGTACTAACTTCGTGTCTCAGTAACGACATGAAAGAAGAGACGAGGGACACCTGTTATGAGTAAGGAGGAAAGAGAAGGAAGGGGCGAGCAAGACCTGCCTTGTTTATTTTATATACATTTAGAAATCACTGTTCATTGGAGGAAATAAGTTCTTCCTCCCTCAATCATAGTGGTCAAAGGAAATGTCCATCAAACTTCTGTGTCCAGGAGAAAGGAATGTAAATGATAAGATACAGTTACCATAACATGGCTATGTTTACATAGAAGAATGTGAGAAACTAGCTACAAAAGAATGACAACATCCAGAACTGCAAAAGTCAGGGCAACAACTTAGCTCATTCAAATTAGAAAACTCCAAGGCCGTCTGATTTTGTGTTACTCAAAACTCAGGAAGAGGGAATTAGAAGAAGAAAGAGAGAAAATACATAGAAAAGAACAAGTATAGTTACCACTCCTGGTCCCCATGGTGTTCAGCTGATAAAAATTCTGAGAGAAAAGAGGCTCAAGACGTGTGCTTGCCTCATGTCCTGGGTTAAAAACCCTTTGGATTTCCTGGGCCCTTCCTCCAGTTGGGACTTCAGTTCATCTGGTCACTCTGGGGCTGACTGGGGCTCCAGGGACAGGTGTGGAACATTGTGGATTGGCAGTCACTGCCAGACTGGGATACAAGTGCAATGGGGTGGGGTGTGCAGAACTGGGCATTGCCTCACCAGGGCAAGGCCCAACCTGCCCCTTCCCCTCACAAATACACCTGAAATATTTTTAGCCAGCAATCCTTCTAGTCTCTCACAACATATTCTTTGGAAACTTGCTCTGGATGGCCCAGTTTGAGCAAAGGATTTGAACTAGATGATCTTTGGAGGTCCCTTCCAACTCCAAACATTGTGTGATTCTGTCATAGTATATGTCCTGGTTTTCCAGGGCCTGGTTTCTTGGGAGTGAGGGGGCCACAAAGATGGCTTCTGTGAAAAGCTGCTGGAAGCTTCCACAGCCATCCAGCGGAGACAATCTCTGATAGTTCTGAAGATGGACGGGCTAGTAGCCACAGCTGGGCCAATTAGAGACGGAGGTAAAACCTCTGGGACAGCATATTTATGAAGAAGTCACAAAAAAGTACACACTTCCGCTGTAGTTTTAGACAAAGAGGAGGGGTAAGAACATGTAGGAGAAGCAGTAAATATGGACACCATCAAGTCAGCCAAGAAGGGAAAGGAGGGGGAAGCTTCAAACACCAAAGATAAGACATCTTTGCAGCCTGTGATCTGTGGTAAGGACTATGTTGGTGCGGCATTCCTCTGCACCCCCCAATGGAGATAAAAAGATCCACCCCAGCCGTGGGGAAGGTGCCCACGCCAGAGCAGGACGGATGGATGCCTAGGGGACAGCATTCTGTGCAGTCAAAAGATAAAGAAGCTTCTGCTCTTTGCTTGCTGATGAGAGTCATTGTCGATAAAAGAGCTTCGCCCTGAGTTGAACCCGCCTTTGGAAGGACTGTATCTTCTTGGCAGTGACCCAGTGGCAGCCATATCGGATGAACTGTGTTGTCTGATGGAAAACATCACTTTGCAGTGGTATAGAAAAGGGAATTAACACCACAGAATCTGCAAAGGTTACTGCCCCCCCCAAGTTAGTTACAGTGGAAGAAAAACATCTCGAGGAATGAACTGATCAAAGAAATCCCCACTCCTGTCTCCTTGTTTTGTTAATGGGAAGGGGGGAGGGATTGGGGGGGGCAAGAAAGCGTTTTAAGAGCTTATTTTATTTGTCAGTATACTTCTCTGATTTTGTAAGCAATAAATTCACTTAATCACTTTTAAGTTTGAGCATGTTTTGCCTGGATAGTAGTTTAATTAGAACCTTTTTCTCTGAGTTCTTGACTCATATTCCTTAGATTTGGTTTTTTTTCCCCATCTCCTCTGCCCAGCTGCTGGGGCCAGTGAGCGGCTTTTCATGGTGGTTGGCATTTTGCCAGCTCAAATGATGACAGTGTACAAAGGTAACTTACTTTTAATAGGCACTTCATTAATAAATTTAGAATCTTCAGTACAGTGTGACAAAGGGGAATGTTATTTTCTGTAACATACTATCACTTTTTGTTATTTTACCTTAATTTCAAATAAAAAAATGCAAGATATGGGCCAAAGAATTACAATGATGAATCAACTAATCATTGATAATGTGACAAATGGGCAACTGCCTGTATTTCATATAAGTGTTGAATGGAACGAAAGAACTTTTGTGGGTTTTTTAGAATGTCAAGGTCACAATGGTAGACCTAACATTTATTTAACTATTTTTTTGTAAAATGTTTCTACAATTAATAACAACTCATATGGAAATATATACGGAAACTTTATGGAGAGTTTAAGTGAAATTTTCACACTGGAGTGGTGCACACATGAGACGCTTGCATCTTGATTATATAGGATCTTCCCTAATGAAAGCAGAATGAACTCCTTTCTTACTAAATATACTGACTTGAGACTTGTGGAAAATAAAATTATTCTATTATGAGGTACAGACTATGAACAATTATGGAAACATTATTGCTGTAATTCTGTACTTATGTTCAAAAGAAACCATACCAGCTGTGAGCTGACATTATTATTAAAATCAAAGCAGAAAGCAATAAGTAGAGTAGGAAATATGCTTCAAAAGCATTCACAGATCCCTTAGCATAATGAAAAAAAAGCCATCTTTGAAAATGCTGCTTCAAAAAAGTCCTTAAAGATATCTCAAGTTCAGCTACTTTGAATATGAATATTCTTACTAATCTACAAATGATCTATCATCTTAACTAAATGTTTGTTAGTTTGGGTATTGTCAGTCTTACTATTCTCATCTTGTAATTATCTTACCATTATACTCAGTGACAAAATAGTCTGAGGCCTAGATGACACATTTTTATGCAAATTCTGTTTTTCTTCTTTATTTTCTTTAAACACAAACCTGCACTACTTTGATTTGATGAAAGTCACAAAGTAAAATGGTCACATTAGTCTTTTAATTCAGAACTGGAGAATGCTTTTGAGCAGCAGGATTTCCACATCATCTCTTTTACTTAATTTTGGTGTTCACCGTGAATTAACCTTGGATCCCGCAGACTTAATTCCCTTGGAAATGAAACCAAACTTGAAGAAATGCACTAGAACTGAATTTAATGTGCAGTAACTGCCAAAAATCTTTCAGTCCATGGCATCTCAGTGAAACTATCCAGGTTAAAGCTGCCATAACATATATAACATGATATCTCCACAGCATGTTAAAGGTAGGTAATACCTTTAATATTCAAAAGCAATTTGTTTTGCAGGTTATGGGGTGAAACACAAGATGCTTCGTAGGAGTGAAATTGGATTATGATAGTAAGGTATGTAAACTTCGCTTCTTAATTTCTGCTGAAGTAGAGCTGCAATTTTCTGTAGTGAATTTAATTTTATTGATCATAATCAAGCAGAAAAAATAAGAAAATTTTTAAAGGGACCCTGCTAATTACAAGTCAGTGTAATGAGTAAGGGCTTCTCATTGCAGTAAAAGGCCTTTATTTTGACTATTCTACAGTAAATGGAATTTCCCAGTAAGTGTGTAGGAGGAATGTAGTATCTATGTAGGAGGAACCATCTGGAGTCTATCATGTTCAGTTATTCTAACACTTTTTATTGATGAATATCTACATGCAAGATAAGGAAGTTGCAACAAAAAATGCTGTTTGGTAGCATTAATGATAACATAATTGGGTCATAGAAAAAATCGGTTTTTGAGTAACTTATCATTACAAACCATTGGAAACAGGCAAATTTATTGGACATAGGTCACTGCAAAAGATTAACTACTTTTTAAGTTGTAAATTCAGCTTTATGAGGATTCATTGCTGTATTGGTGTTAAATGTTTGTGCATCTCAAAAGGGTTTCTTCATGTGTGACCAAAGGCCTGATAATGTCCAAAAGCACCAATGCTTTGAAGTTAAGGCTACTGTCTCTTTGTATTGTGTCCTCAGAAAACATGAAGTAGTTGTGAAAACAAAGAATAGCCTCAATTTAATTCTGAAATTCTGTTACTTTCAGATAAAGATATTGCAGTGAATGTCACTGCAGGAGCAGAAGACAACTCCTGCTCCCGGGTGATTATTTTATAATGGAGACCATAATTTCTATCTTTTTTTTCATTAAATCTTAACTGTTTTGTCTTGCTTGGCTGCATCCAAACACTTAAGAAAGTTGCAGCTGTTTTTGCATAAAAGAGCCTTGCTACAAAGAGGGCTGGTTGCATGCTGGAGTTCTGTGTATTTCAGCCACTCAAAGACTCCATTCAAAGTCTTAAGGCTAATCTAAAAGTGCAGCTATGGAGTACTTAATTAGTCAATAAACAAACAACAATTGATTTTTTTTTTACCCCCCCTAATTATTATGCACATTAATAAGAAAGCCATAGAAGACCTGGGAATTTAAAAAAAAAAGACATTCCCTTCTTATTTTCTAGGCTTCATACTTTGAAGTATCTCATTGACATTGCATTTGAGCTGAATTCACAACCAACTCACACTGGTACCTGGACCAGAGTCTCCTTAACAGTTTTTACCCCAAAACATGTTATTCATAGCAAGTGAGACAAAGGAAAGATAATGTACATAAGCCAAAGGAAAAAAGACTGAAAGAAGACAAGCTGAAAAACCTTGAAAATTTGAAGGAGAGCTGTATGAGATTTGTTTTTCCTAATTATGTTTACTTGCTCCATGTAAACATGTAAATCTAAACCACAGTGCATTACAGCTTCAAGAATTAGATGTTTGTTTGTTTATTGTGGATAATACTTGTAATTTCCCTATTAAGTTGTTTGACAACATATTAAAAAATACAAAGAAATTGTGAAAACGTAGTTTTTGAATAAGACCTACATTTGCATAAATCCCTAACAGATTGACAAAAGTTCGTTATGAATTATTTAAATTTAAAAAAAAATGGAAACACAGCGAGTAGAAAAGCATATTTTGTTCCCAAAAATCAGTATTAACTGATTTGTGCCTTTAACAAACTGTCATATAAAAACTCCTGTGTGTAAGAGAGCCTTTTGTCTAAGTACAGTCATTCATATGCATGAATCTCTCCCTGAACCAGCAAACATTTCAAACTAATTTTCAATACTTTTGAATTGGCTTCCTGAATTCATAGTTTATTAAATATTGTTTTTTGTTTCAGACTGATTTCAGGTGGGAAAGGATCCACACTATGTCCTCACTTGAAACTGAATGACAATTTTAGATAGCAGCGTGTAGATACTTCTACACAGCTGATGCTAAACTTAGAGCTGTATACCTGCACTGGCAAATCAAGACCACCACCACATTATAGCTGAGGGTGTGACTTTTTGACTTTGGGGTGTTATACTCTAGGATGACTGATTTGTTGACTTTAGCCTGTGTATGGACTGAAGAACTCTTTGGTATCTAAAAGTGGATGAGGTCAATTCCTACCATGGTAATTACTGGAATGGGACCTATGGATATATACCGTATACATGTACTTCAAATTAAAGCAGAAGGGAGAACTATGAACCAAGAAGAATACAACTATTCGCTTGCTAAGGGCAGATGTACAAGGAGACTAGTGACCCATTCCCCAGGCTTTTGAAACTGACCTGTGAAAACAGGGTGGGTTCATGTAAATAGGAAAGCTTTTTTGTCATTCTAAATCTTTAATCCTACCAGGAATTAATTTGAGAGGGAGCTTTGATCCAAAGCCATATGACGTATTCATAATATTTTAAATAAAACATTTGAGTTTTGGTGTCTAGAATCATGCCTTGTCATGGTTTTTAGTACTAATGGCTGTAGTAATTTTCCTTCAGTCAATATGCACAAGCTCAACAGTTAAAACTATGGCTACTACAATGATCATAGTCACCTTCAATACAGGTTTGGAGCTTGCTAAAGTTATTTTACCCTCCTCCCAACCCCACAAATGCTATGCATTAGTCAATAATGAACTGTTTCGTAAATTGTTAAGTAATCAACGAATCTTCAATTTAAAAATTGCTGCCTTTCTAAAAATTAAATGGATATATATAAAATATATCACCACCACCAAGAAATTCTTTATTATTGATCTGCATCATTAGCATCAGTAACTACTGTCTTTCTGGCTATCAAACACTAAAGCTCTTTATCAATCAATAAATGTAATAATTACAGCAAATAGTAAAATAACCAGTAAATATTATGTTATAAAATATTTTCAAAAGTTCTGTTTTGGATAAAACATATAGTAATTATAATGAAGCAATATTTAATGTGAATAAGTGTTCTTCTCCAATTAAAATCTATTCATTCTACGTGTACTAAAAAAATCCCAAAACATAAATAACTGCTGTGAGAACTCTGACATCATCATTATGACTGTTGCCATTTCATTGTTTGTTTTTTTTTTCTTAATTATTATTTACAGGTAAGATCAATTTTTATCTGTTATGGGTTTTTTTTAGTTTCCCCAACAACCAGATCATTTGATTATTTATCATCACATTAGCATGCTTGTTGATATTAAATACTAAATGTGCAGTTATTTTTGCTGCTTGATAGTGATTTTCATATCTTTTGATAATTTTTGTTCCCTTTTGCTTATATCAAAAGTTTGTAAGGTCCCAGTTATTTTTAATTCAGTACCTCAAATAAAGATCCTTTATTTCAGTATTTTTAGAACATGAAAAAAACAAGATACAAAAGAGGAAAACACATTAGCCTATATTTGCACATCTCTATGAGAAATTTAAAAAAAAGGAAGAACACTTTGAAATTTCTGGTTTTGGTAAGCATGTATTATCACCAAAAAAATACAAAAGTTGTGTTTTGGGGTTGGTTTGGTTTGTAATTAGTTCGGTTTTGGTAGTGGTTTTTTGTTTTTTTAATCTCTGAAGGAGAGGCTTTCCAAAAACTTTAATGTAATAGATAAGTATAATAAGTAAATACATAAATACATTTTAATTCTGGTACTTAATAGATTCAAAATAGTGCATTTATTGTTTAACGAAGTTTACTATTTAATTATTTAATTTTGCAATTTATAATTATATGCAACTATTTCCATCTATCTCTCTCTGGCTTTTCCCAAAATGTTGCAGGTTGCCTGAAGCTATTCCAATCTTCAGTGTAAGACTTTGACATTTTTGGGATGTGCTTATTAGACATTCAGGTGAGAGACTGTATTGCAACAGATTCTGTCAATCTCAGAAGTATTTTATGAGCACTGTTGTTACGCAGCTTCTCTTTGCAGAATAAAAATTACCAAACTTGATAAGACTACTAAGAACATAAGCTGCATTTGAAAGAATAAACTGAAAAAGAATTGCATCTTTCACAAGTCAATAAAACATTTATAAGTACAATACCCTTTATTAAGGTAGGTATTCAATCCATACTACTAGTTATAAAGCTAGATTGCTAAGGATTCCTTTCCCACCTGGAATTTTGCTTCCAGATTTAAAGTGATATTAGATGATCACTACACCCAGTGAAATGGAAGCTGTTGGAGCTAGACCAGCCTTTCCAGCAGTGCCTGAGTATAGATCATAAGATACATATCTGACAAAGTGGAGGGATGATGAAATCCAATGCTTTAAGGTGGTATTTACAGAAAGTGTATTTCAAAAATCAACACTGTGAAGTTACAATGCTAATGAAACACCGTTTACAGAAGGGACTGGATAAAGCTGTACAAAACCCAAAATTTAAGCAGGACAATATAAATTGCTTCTTCTTCTACCCATGTTCTTCCTTCAGTAATAAAAGGATAGGCCAATATTTACCTTGTGTTCAGTATTTGCTCAGGATTCAAATAAAACAAATTTATAACTTCAGCATTCATTCAGCAACAAGTTCTGGTGCGTCCAAACAGTTGTGAAGTGCTAGATCTCTGTCATGCAGCACCATTCCAAGCAAAAAATCTTATACTGTAACAGCAGAGGGAGAGAGCAGGCATTTCATTGGATTAGTTTATGGTGTGTTCGAATTACTAGCTTGAACCATGAATTCAGTAGTATGGCTATACTGCTTCTTTGAGCTGGTGCTATATCCTCAAATTTCAACAAAGAATAGATATAATAGCATTCAAGTAAGCAAATTCATTTATTAAGCAATATTCTTAATAAGATTAGAAAATTGATATTGTGACTTGCAAAGTGATTTAGTATGTGCAATGCCTTTAAGGTCTAATAAGGATATTTTGCATTTTCATTATATTCTATAGCCATAAGTTCTTTCTCTCCCTTCATTGTATAGACCCCTCTAGTCTCTTTCTCATTCTGCTGCCAATACACTTGCCTCAGAAAACCCCCCCCAGTATTCAACATTTCTGCAAGTTGTGTATGAACACTGTTCATGTCTTTGATTTAATAGTTGTCAGTAATGGCAAAGCTTAGACAAAGCCTCTAAACTCTTCAAAATATCCAAAAATCTGAAAAAGGACAAGACTTTGACATACAATGCAGCACCGCAGTATTTAATGCAAATCTACTGTGGAATAAATATTATTCAGAAACCACTCATTTGGCTAAGTTGATACATTTTCTCTCACATTTTCACTTTCTCTTAAAAATAAAGGCTCACAGACAGAAGGTATTTTATCACCATATATTTGCATGATAGTTGTCCTTTCTGAAATAAGTTTCTTCTTATTCTGTTTTTCAAAAGTAATATATCTGTGGAAAAGAAAAAGAAAAACATTTTCTGAACATGCTAAGTGTTAAAAGCTTTATCTTGAACTATCTACATGTTAGAGTAACTTAATCGTATACAGTAAAATAGTTTTTAAATTTGTATATCTTTTAAACAGTGGTTACAGTTGTAAATACATATATAGTCTGTAACAGAATCATTGAGGTTGGAAAAGACCTCCAAGATCGTTAACCAAACACCACTATGTCAACTAAACCTTAGCACTAAATGCCAGGTGCAGTTGTTTCTTAAACACTTCCAGGGTTCACCAATCCTCTCTACTACTACTCTACTACCACTTCCCTTGGCAGCCTGTTCTAATGCTTGACAACTCTTAAAGTGAAGAAGTTCTTCCTGATGTCCAACCCAAATATCCCCTGGCACCACTTGCAGCCATTTCCTGTTGTCCTGTCACTGCCTGCCTGACACTAGAGGCTGACACCCACTTGGCTACACCCTCCTCTCTGGTAGCTGTAGAATGTGATAAGATCACCCCCGAGCCTGCTTTTCTCCAGGCTAAACAGTCCCAGCTCCCTCAGCTGCTCCCAATATGACTTTCTCTCTAGACCCTTCCCTAGATCTGTTGCCCTTCTCTGGATGTTGGTCCAACCTCTTTCTTGAAGCGAGGAGCCCAGAATAGACACAAGATTCAAGATCAGTCTCACCAGTGGTGACTAAAGATGGACAATCACTGTCCTGACAAAAGCCAGGATGCCATTGGCCTTCTTGGCCACCTGGGCACACGCTGGCTCATGTTCAGCTGGCTGTTGACCTACTACCCAAGGTCCTTTTCTGTTGAAGACCTCTCAAGCTGCTCTTTCCCTTTAGTGCTGCATGGGATTGTGACCGAAGAGCAGGACAGGGCACTTCACCTTAGTGAACCTCATGAGCCTTGCCCATTGTTCCAGCCTGTCCAGATCCCTTTGCAGAGCTACTCCCACCCAACTTAGTGTTGTCTGCAAACTTACTGAGGGTGCACTCCATCCCCCCATCCAGATCATCAATAAAGGTTTTAAACAACACTGGCTCCAATATTGAGCCTTGGGAAAACCCCACTAGTGACCAGCCACCAACAGAATGCAGCATGTTGATCACCACTCTCTGGGACAGCCATCCAGCCAGTTGTTTTACCCAGTCAAAAAGAGCACCTGTCCAAGATATGGGCTGCCAGTTTTCTGAGAGAATGCCACGGGAGACAGTATCAAAGGCTTTACTGAAATTCAGGTAGAGAACAACTACAGCTTTTCCCTCATTGACTAGGTGGGTCACCCTGTCTTAAAAGGAGATCAGGTTGACCAAGCAGGACCGGCCTTTACTTAACACATGCTGGCTGGACCTGATTTGCTGGCTGTCCTATGCATGTCATGGGACTGCAATCAAGATAATCTGTTGTGCAACCTTCTTAGGAATGGCAGTCACAAGGACAGGTCTCGAATTCTCCACATCCTATGGGGTTTTTTATATCTAGTGTCTCATGTTAATTGAAAGAAGAGTTTCTATGGATATCACTATGAGAGAAATTACTTGCCATTCTACCATAATAACATGTTGTACATACATTAGTATGAATATATGACAATAAGGAAAAGGTTACAAGTGTCAGCAGTACCAAATCTGGAACTGGTTACAAGAAGTAAATCAGAACTAGATAACCCAAATTCCCTCTATAGTTCTGTCATGTGTATTTTCTCCTTCATATCATTCTCAACTGAGCTTTTACACAACTTCATGTAATAGTGAGTAGTGCAATACACAGATCTATTCAAACTACAACCAAACCTGAAGGTTTGGTACCAGACCAACTACATCATAAAATTTGTGTGGGCTAGAGAAACATATACAAACCCAAGCATTTATTGATAGTCTAATTAAAGTATTAAAATAAAAGAATTTTTGTTAGTACAGTTAGAATAACTACAGACCAGCATATCCAATTACTGGTCATTCCCTTCCATGATACTGTCAAAACTGATCTAACTGATCTAAACGATGTAGCTGTCTCTTTCTTTGGCGTTATTCTTAGTTTTCCTTTTTTTGTTGAACAAAAGAAAACAAAACCCAGAAAAAACAAAACCAAAACAACTCCCAAACAAACAAATAAACAGAGAATCCAGTACACACCTGCAAATGCAAGTCATTAGTATTCCCAAGTTCTTCACTAGAAGGGGAATGATGTCATTCTCACTTCATTGTCTGTTGAAGTTCATATATGTTCTAAAGCTCCCTTTTTCTTCATTAGTCCATACTTTATGTTTTCTATGTAAGTGTTGCACGTTATATATGTGTGTTGGACATTTGCTCTTTGTTTCTTTTGTTGTCTCTAAAAGTGGTCTTATCCAACTTCCAAGATAACATTTCTTTAATGCATAATAACTAACCACTGATGGTTTCTTTGTAGCCCTGGGGACTCTGTTCATATGCTTTGTGCAGACTTCAGGGTGTCTATCCTTACATTATTACTCTGGAGTAACAGATAATTCATTTTCCACAGAATAAGTGCTGTTTATTACTAGCTCTCAGTAATCACACTAGTAGAGCAGAATTAGCAGCCATTAACTACAGAAACATAAAAACTATTATAACAGTAGGTGTTATACCAAATATTGTGTTAAGCTAAAACTTAAATAAATTAGGTAATATACAGTTAACTTTTTAGCAGCTAGAGAGGTTGCCAAAAGTTTTCCAGGTAGGCCAAATTCAAACAAAGAAAGTTGGGTCAGTAAAAATTCTGAGTCTTTGTGGACTTAATGCAAGTCTGTGCCCTGTTAGTAATATGGTAATATATTCTCTGTTTACTGGAGGACAGCAATTTTACATTTTTCCAATGGAAAACGCAATGATAAAGAGCTCTATTTCTCCTTTTAAGAAAGGCTTAATGGAGGGCGAAATTGTACCTTCTGTTTTTGGAGAGAAGATCCCAAGATGCTGAGTTGATAGAATGCATTAAATTGTTGACAACAGAAATCAGCTCCTGACACTGAAAACACTGGAAGAGTTCTAACAACATAAGCCACTTTCCTAATTGCTACCAAGCCACACAGCTCCTCTGAAATCAATTAAATGCAATGTTTGTCAGGAATTAAGAAAAACAGGAAACTTGTTTTCATATGCAAAGCAAATTTTTTTAGTTGAAACCTTAAGTATAATCAATGATTATTGGTCCACATTCAGTTATTACAGAACAAGAAGCAAAAAAATATATTATTACAGGCTTTGCAGTTTGCTTCTATTCATTGAAATTCTGCTTTATAACCAAATATACAGAGTATCTTGCATATGTTGGATAATTATTTTAATTTTTCTTTAATGACCTCAAAATTATTTTTGGCCAGCAATCAAGTCTAAATTTTCTTAAATGACCACCGATGAGTTATTTGTAGCTATGGGATCCCCTTTATAATCCTGTGCCTTCCTTTACATATCAGAGGTCTGTACCCATTTACACTGCACTATGTCCCTTTCACAACTGCTGCTGTCATATATCTGTATTTTTATTGCTACTACTGTTAGTGTGATAAATATTTTCTTCTGAATAGGATAATTACTTTATAGTACCATCTATAGAAGAAATATATCACATGATTATATAAATCTAAATTAAAACTAAGAAATTGAGAAATAATTAACTTCAATAGAAAACATTATATGGCTAAACAATCTAATTTTATTTAGAGAGGTTAAGTTAAAACAGACAAAACTTGCAAGTCTTGAAAAGTTGAACAAAGCCTGTTATTTCCTGCTAACACTGGTTCCTGCCCAACATTTTATTTTTAATATTCAAAAATAGACTAAAGAGCTCTTGTTAGTTCACAAGTTTGTAGAACACATTTTCTGAGGCATAAGCCATCACATCAGCTTGTGGACAGCTTACTTGTGTAGTAGTTCTCAAACTACAGGTAGTATCTCAGAAATGTTTTTTCTCCTTCTCTGGTGGGTTGGTCTTGGTCGAATGCCAGTTGCCTATCATGCTGCTGTAATACTCTGATCCTCTGCAGGACAAGGGGGGAAGAAAATGAGATGAAAAAACCATTTGTGGGTCAAGACAAAGTCAGTTTAATAAAGCAAAAGCAAAAATCAAGTACACAAAGCAAAGAAAAATAATAAAAAAAAATTCTTGCTTCCCATTATCAAACAATGTCCAGCCCCTTCCTGGGAAGCAGGGCTTTAGCACACATGGCAGTTGCTCCAGAAGACCAATGTCATAATAATGCATGACTTTCCTTCCTCCTCCTTTCTCTTAACTTTTGTATTTGAGCAGACCTTATATGGTATGGAATGTACCTTTCTGTCAGTTTTGATCAACAATGTCCCCTTGGAGTTGACTGGTGGGCAGTGGAATGTTGCAAAGACAGAACTGATACTGTGGGAGCACTGCTCAGGAGTACCCAATACACTGGTGTGTTACCAACACTTTCTAGATACTAATGCACAGAACAGAGCTATGAGGGCTGCTGTGGAGAAAGTTAACTCCATCTCAGCCAGACTAAATACAGGCTCACAGGGTCAAGCTATGCAGTAATAAGAACTTCAACAGTTACAGGCAAGTAATTATCATGCTATGGTCACAAAAAAATTTTACCTAGATTTACATAGTGCAAACTGTATTTCAAAGCCTGTCAGACTTTCAGAAATAACTAGGTCTTGACCCACAATTGTTGAACAGAAGAGTAGTGATTTCATGAAAAGGTTTTAAGAGCAATCACTGGAGGAAAGTTCCTGGGTCATGCTGCTTCTATAAAATCTAAAGGAAATAAAACATAAGAATTCCTTCAAATCCTCTGCATTTCTGGTACAATCCCATAAGGTCTGTGGTCAAGCTGCAGGCTTTTTTCATGTATCACACAATTTCAACTACGTCTTTTATGTTAGCTTTACAGTCTTATTTAGCAGTCACCTGTTCCTGAGTGGTGCTAAAAAGAAGTAAGCATATCTTCCCTGAAAACTAAAACAACAAATTAACAATCCAAAACCACCCAAAAGAACAAGCATACGCAGTCAAGCATACCTAACAAGACAAAGGTCTATATTCAGGCCCAAATATGTAAGAACATGTTCAGTTTGAAACACCTGTTTCGGAAGTGTTCAAAGACCCTTGTCTATACTCAATCTTTAATTGATATTATCTGAGAATGGGAACAAATCACAACTGCTGCTGTGTGAAAACTATGTCAGCTAAGTAGCAATAACACTACTTTAACACTTCTTTCTAAGGGAATGTTGTTAACAGTATTTAGGGACTGGTAAAGCAATGCTGATCATTTTGCTTTTATGTTGTTTTTTTAGTAAAGCTACTACTGCTGGAAGCAGAAAACATATCTTAACTTCTTCAAAACACTAGAGAGAGAAGAAAATCTAAATCAACATAGAGCTGAGTATCAGGCCTTAAAGTAGAGCCCAAGCTAGAGTAGGCACTTTGACTCTGTAAAGGCAAGATATTAATAAGAATTTTAAGAAAACTGAGAACAGGAACTGAAAACTGTATCTGAAGGCAATGGATTTCTGCACGGAGTTCTTCATAGAAGCAGATGACTAGGCAGGAGTACTTCTAGAATACTTCCATAGCGACAGCATTTTGTATAATTGCATTATACAAAATTACAGATTACAGGTTTTGTATCTGCTGAAGAGTATTCCAACACACAACGTGTACTTTTCTGGATAATTGCCAGAAGAATAAATATATTTTTTAAATAGAATAAGAGAAAGACCTTCTCCCTATTCTCCATTTTCTACCTGTAAAGCTTTGCAATCTTATGTAAGGAAAATAATCTACATTCATAGAGCAAAGGAAAGAATAAATATGTGCATTTGTACCCTTCTGACTCTGACATCCATTTATTTAAAATAATATCTTGTATAATGCATAGACAGTAGTAGAATAAAATGGGAATGAATAGAATGTTATCATTTCCATAAATAGAGTGCAAATTTTCACCAACACAAAGGAATCCCTGAACACTAGGTCATATAGATCGTTTCATTGACTTGAAGGAGAGACTTTCTTTTCTTCTGAATCCATTTTCCTCTTCCAGATAAAGGAATATCATCTATACTTAACTTTAAGCTGAATTTCTGTCTGAATTCTATTCTCTAAGCAGTAAGAAACATTTCAACTGTGCTTTTTAAATGATTACTGGACTAATCAGTTCTATTCAAGAGTGAAAGGAAGCAAATGGCCTACAACAACATGTGCCTAGTTACTCACACAGTTAAGAGGACTACATACACACACTAAACCAAACTTTTTAAGACCTTTGAAATTGCATGATAGAAAGACAGATGTTTGGTAGATGGCTTAGATGCAGCAATAGGCATAAATAGCAACCAGAAAGAGGTTTTGCAGTATTTCAATAAATGTTCAACTTCAGCTATTAATTTTCAACTTTGTAGATGGCCTTTTGTTCTTGTTTCTGTTTCTGTTTTTCTTTCAGCATGGTAAGGCTCCTTTGTTCCATATGTAAATAGTTCAACCCCCAAATTTTAAAATATTAATCTACAGAGATTAATCTAACCTTATAGTTTTCTATCCACAGTCCAACTCCAGACTGGCTTTTCTAAAATTATATTGAAAGAAAGAGAATTCTAGTTTCCACGATTTGCCAGTATCTGTTCTTAATAGATGACAAATTATTTGATATATTTTTGTAGCTCATAACATCAAAAACAAATAAACAAGCAAAAACAACTAGTAGACCTGCATAAAATTCTACAGAAGAGCAATTTATCTATTTTCCTATGGAAAAAAAACAGCCTTCTAGTGAAGATTGCATTTTAAAACAAAAGTGGAACAAGAAGCAACAAAAAGGTGGAAAGTTATTTTTATTTCAACATGACATATTCCTAAAGAAAAATCTAGGCTAAAAACCAACACAACCAGGAAATTTTGTGTGAAACAATGTGCACTGTATTTGTGTAAAGACGACAGACACAGTTGGTAAGTACCTTTACAGGAATCCCTTTGGAAAAGAAATCTTATTGCTAAGTGCAAAATTAAGCAAAAAGTTAGGCTAATTAAAGACGCTGAGCCCAGAGCTCTCTAGGTAAAGACAGCATCCTTTATGTGAGCGAAATCCCTGCTGGGATGAGTTGCAATGGTTTTCCAACTCTCCCAAAGTACAGAGTTCTAGCTACCACAGATGACCTATTTCTGCTGGCTCCTCTAGAAATGAGAGTTACCCCAGGCGTGATGTTCTAGCGTCCGAGAATGAAAGGCTACACAGAGGGCTCTTCTCTGAGATAATAGCCTGGTTATTATAAATCCAGTGTTGCGTTGTGAGGAACGCAGGCAGGAAGTCCAGAGACATCCAGGTGGCTGGATTAACCCAGAAGAAAGAGACCGAGGAAGCCCTGCATGGGTCTTTTAGAGGGAGGTGGGACCAGAAAACACCCAATGGAAAACCACATAGTTCAAAGTGACCAGTGGAGGGGAGAGCTTCCCAGGGCATAGCCATATATGGGACCTAAGGTATGGATACAGGTAACACAAGGGAAATATGGCGTTTCACCACAGCTCAGGCAGAGGGTTCAGATATTGGTGGGAGAAGGCTGAGGGCATTGCCTTCTTCCCACCAGTCCTGAAGCTCCACAGCATGAGCTTCTGCCAAGTACGCTGCTACAGCTAATGGAATAATTTATGGAATTATTTTCCCGAGAACTGCAATATGAATTAATCAACATACAAGAAATGTTGACTTCCTCATATGAAAGGAAAACTAAGCAGATAAACTGCTCAAAAACGTTTTTACTTACACAACACAGTACTTTGATTCCCTCCCATATTACCACAATGCTACTGTCTCCAAAATATCATGGAACAAGTATTTTTTTTCTATATCAAAGGCTTAAGAAAAAGACAAGACTCTGAAAGTGGCATTGCATTAGAAGTTGAAAAGTTTTCCATATACCTTCATACTCCTCTGCTTTTGAAACCTTGAAAAACCACCACTCCCTCCAAAAAAATAATTAAAAAACGCAAGTAAAAAACACGAGACAGAATATTTAGGTCTCAAGTACTATTCATAGGTATAGGCCTAGAAATTACACATTGTAGGGTATCATTCTACCACTGTTTATTATAAAAAAAAAGAAAAAATTGCCAAAAGTTAATTTCAGACAGACGAGTTATTTTTTATCCTTTTAGTTTTGATCAGAAAGCACAGTAAAGCCTGCTAGAAAGTTGTAGAAATAGTAATTTAACCAAGTGAAGTTCAAAACAAAATGTTAAATTGCTTTAAAGAATATTTGTAGGTTTCATGAATAAAGTATCAGCTCTAAAGAGCAAAGTAAAAAATAGCAGAGCAGAAAGGCAAGTGCTTGATGGTAGAAAAAATGGTATTTCTATCTGAACAGATGTTTCTTTGAAAGCTTGTTGCAAGTACAACATTCTGAGAATTTCAGTCAATGAAAATATAGATTTTGCTTAATCAGGTGAATTTTGTTAGAGAAATATAAAATTAAGAAAACTGCCTGCAGCTGAATTATGTGTAGCTAAATTTATAAAAAGCTTTGTGCATTACAAGAATAAGAATGTACAATGAAGTTAAAAGTTTCAAACATGAGAAATGCTTTTAGGGTCAGTTTTACTTTCAAGGTAGGCAGTCAACAGTTAATCTGAGGCCATGAAGAGACCCACTTTAAAATACACCAGGCAGAGAAATTTGTTTAAAGGAAGGCAGGAAAAGTTCCTGTCCAAAGGTTTCTGACCAAGGGTTTACATTTAAGTTCATAGAACTCATACAACCACATAACAGTTAAAGTTGGAAGGCACCTCTGGAAATTATCTGACCCAAGTCCTCAGCTCAAGCAGTGTTTCCCATAGCCAGGAACATGTCCAGATGACTTTTGAAAATCTCCAAGAGTGGAGACTCCACAACCTCCCTGGGAAAACTGTGCCAGTGCTCAATTACCCCCACAAAAAAAAAAAAAAAAAAA
>VZRZ01002346.1:0-18897 GCA_013398175.1 Climacteris rufus | reverse complement strand
AAAAAGAAAAAAAAAAAAAGTGAAAAAGTGAAAAAGTGATTTCTGATGTTCAGACAGAACCAGCTTGTGCCTATGGCCTCTTGTTGCAATCCACCACTGAAAAGAGCCTGTCTCTGTCTTATTTGTACCCTCCCTTCACATATTGATATGTATTGATGAGGCTCCCCTCCAAGCTTTCCCTTTTCCAGCCTAAAAAGTTCCACCTCTCTCAGCCTTTCCTCAGGGGAGAGATGTTCCAGACCCTTCAGTATCTTAGTGGCCCAGACCTCAACCCAGCACCCCAGCAGCATCTCACCAGTGCTGCTCTCTCACCACCCTTGTTCTGCTAATGCAACACAGGGTGCTGTTAGCCTTCTTTGCAGCAAGGACACATTGCTGTCACAACATTCCACTTGGTGAAAATGAATAAAATTTAGACATAGTTCCAGCAGAAGTTATTCTTGGCAAACCTTTCATGAAAACAAGCTCTCAAAGCTCTTATAGGTTTATCATGTAAGAAGAGGGACTTTGACTACCAGAAATATTCTGATACACCCTAGAATAAATAGCTTTTTCTTTTTATAAAACCTTCATGTTTTTAGCCTATAGTCTTGATGAAATTTACTAGATATTTTGTATCTGTTTCCAGATGATAATTCTGAGGGGGGAAAAATCTTTTTTTTGAAACAGATTTCTAAGTCTGTGGACAAGAGGGAATGGTTTTAGTTTAAAAAAAGGAATATTTAATTAGGGTGTTAGAAGGATATTCTTTAGGGTGAAGGTGGTGAGACACTGGAACAGGCTGCCCAGAGAAGGTGTGAATGTTCCTTTCTTGGAAGGTTTGGTGGAGCTCCGGGTAACAGGATGTAGTGGGTGGCATCCCTTGTTATGGCAAGAGGGTTGAAATTGGAAAGTCTTTAAGATCTCATCCAACCTAAACTATTCTATGATTCTATGGTTAGTGCTGTTTAAACTTAATACGGCTCTAGATATAATAGAGAAATAATGCACAAATATTGTCTTGTAAATTGATTCCTGCCTTTTCATAAGACTGCTAGTATTCTAATATTTTAATGAATGAATCCTTCTTTTGAGAAATAATTTACTTTAAAGTGCCAATGTTTTCCCTTTTTTGGAGATTTGGTACTCTGTTGAAGACTGTTTTTGGTGGAATTTGATATATATGCTATTGGTATGCACTAACATCCATACAAATACTTAGGAGACTTTCCAAGCATTGTAATGAGAATTTGATCCATCCCTTTGTATCTAGAATAACTGGTAGGTATTTAACAGTTAAAAATAGGACCATGAGCTCTGGGAAACAATTTTCCATCCAGTATCTCATCTTAGTGTTATTAACACAGGGATTCTAGGTCAACATTAAACTGAAGATGGTTCTCTTGCTGTGATCTGAAATTCTCTAGGAAAAGGTTAATAGGGAGTAGTAACTCTACCTGAGCTATACTTCTCCATATCTCTCTTTCTGTTCACATTTTTACTAGACTCATCATTGACAAAGAAAGGGGACAATGAAAAGGCTCAGATCTCTGAGTCTCTGTGACTCAGGTAGTGATCAAACCACCTGCTAGCTGAATGAAGTGACACTCATGTACGCAGACAGGTTTATAGAAAACTCCAGGAATTCCTAGTCTACTTTACGGGAGTATTTAGGCCAAAGGCTTTTGCGATACAATGTTTCCAAAGACAATTTTGGCAGAAGCAGCTTCAAGTCATTTTTCAACAGTCTATATATATGTTAGAACTGTCTAGCCTACTGTTTTCCCTATAGGTTTGTCCTACAAGGAAGCTTAAAAAACCGAGTTCCCTCCCCTCCAACATTGTGCTTCAGTTAAATAATTCCTTTTTGCACAGAGGCTGTCCTGCACATCTTCAGTTCTCAGACAATATATAGGTAAGAAAAAAATAAAATTGGTATCAAAGCTGTAAACCAATTTGATTGATTTGGGAGAGGACACACTAGGAAATTGTATGTTCATAGTTTTAACTATTGTAATACATTACTTATGGTTTTCCATTTTGTTACAAATTATCATTTATAAAATCTTGCAATTCTGCTTTCCTGATCTTAAACATTTCCCTTGAAAAACATTCACTAATTTCTTTCAAAATCAATGTGTACAGATAAGGAATACAGTTTAATTACTTGAATACTAATTCTGCTGTTATTCAAGATTTTTTTTTTTTTGCACTGAGAGAAAAGATATCTCTAAATACAATATTTAATTTGCAATATCTCTGGATGATTAGTCATGAATTTTTGCTTCAGAAAACAAGTAAACTAGAATAAAAATATGTGAACATTCGTTTCTCAAAAATCATGGTCCATAGCTTGTATGAGGCCTTTAATAGCTATTACGTCACAAGGCGCCATAACTGATATTTATAAGATGCTACAGAAAACAGACATACAGGTAAAAAGCCCAACTCAGTAATATAATACTTTTAGATCCTTCTGTTTTACTTTTAGCCTCATCTTTGTCTTGAGGATTTGGGAGGATAGAGAAAAGAAAAAAGGTTTACACCTCTGTGTTTCTTCATAGTTATATATCATAAAACATTTATCTGAGTAATTGCTTCTTGAATTATTGTCAAAAGTTTTCTGTAAACTAAGGAAAACTAGTGAATGTGAAATATGAAATAGAATATTTTTAAGATTGCCATTTCAAGTAAGAGATCAGGACTAGGCTATTTGTGAAAGAACCATGGAATTCCAAAAATTATTTCAAAGTTCTTGTTTAACATTTCGATTTCTTAAAAAAGTCTTAATTCAAAATAAAACAACAGAGAAAGGGTGCCGCGGGTAGAGAACGTGAGTAACTTGGAGTCTTTAACGTCGGTCCCGTTTGCCATAATAACGCGACTCAGGCCTTATCTAGTCTCCGATCAGAGGCGAGCCGAGCATCAGAACTCCCGCAGATCTTGGCTTAGCTCATGCACAGCGGTTTAATTTATTCAGGGAAATAAAGAGACGAGAAAGGGTTCTTTTCCGCTTATCGCCAGCAGGTTTATTACTGGAACATGGTGGGGAGAAGACGGCCAAAATGGGGATCGGGGCGTGTTATAAAACAGAGGCGAGGGGAGGGCAGTCGGGAGAGCCAATCACTGCGGAGGACCACAATGATTGACAGGGGCACCAGCCAGTGAGCCAACTGTCTGCAGTCAGCATGGGAACCAATGAGCTGTTCCCCTGGGTGGGGACAGCCCCTGCCAAGCCGGCAGCTGCCGCACGGGGAGGCGGAAGGACTGGCACCCCCCCGCCCCGGCCCGGTGGGAGCGGGTCGGTCGCAAGCCACGCCCAGAGGACTGCAACAAAAGGGGACATATTTAAAGAGAATTTGCTAAAATTTAATTTTAAAAAGTATTTTAGAGATTTAAAATTTAAGTAATCAAGTTTGAATATCTACACAGGTACCACTCACCCCTGTTTCTCACTCTTTCCTTCAGCATTTATTGCTGAGCACGTCATCCTCTGGTATGGCATGCCAACCTGGGTCAGCTGTCCCAGCTATGTCCCCTCCTCTTGTCCAACTCCAGCTTATTCGCTTTGGCTGGGGAGTAGGGCAGAGTAGAAAGGAGAGCGTGTTTTGCAAGCACTACTCAAAAATAGCCAAAATATTGAAATTTTACCAAAACTGTTTAAGCCAAAAATCCAAAGCATGTCATCATAGGGGTTGGTGTAAAGGAAATTAACTTCATCACAACCAGTCTGTGTACATAAGAACATGGAAGACTGCTGCAGGTAAAAAAGCGTGGGTAACTGAAAGCCAAAGCAGTGATCATGTGACCCAAGAAAAGCCCATGCTTTTCCCGGTCCCTGAAAAAGGGTCGTGGCTGCTTCTTTTTCTGTGCTGGTGTTTGCAAAGTTCACGCACACGGCTTGGTAAATTCAGTAGAAGTAAAGAGACGAGGAAGGGTTCTTTTCCACTTATTTCCAGCCGATTTTATTTCTGGAGTGCATGCAGGAGTGGATAAAAGACGCCTGAACTGGCTGGTGCAGGCTGTTTTATACGGGGGCCGGGGAAGGGCTTATGTGTGAGAGCCAATGGCTGTGGAGGGCTGGCGTGATGTCGGCAGACCGACAGAGGCGCTGGCCAATCACACGGGGGTCCATAACAAGGAACTGACCAATGGGCTGACCTTTCTGTCAGGTGCCTCCCCCTCACCACACACAGGGTAGCCGCACGGCCCCGGGCTGCCCGCGCATGCCCTGACAGGGAGAGAAGTGGGGGAGAAGGTGACACGAACATTGTGCACCCATAATCCCGGAAGTGGGGGGGGAGAAGCAGCGGCTGCATTGCCCGTCGGCCCCAGGGCCCCCCCTGGCTGGCCGCCCTGGCAGGTAGGTGGGGGAAAAGCGGGACTGACCACTGGCTCGCCCAGATGCAACGCAAAAGTAGACATAACTGAACTAATATTACAAAACAACAGAATCTCCTAGCAAAGATTTGAGCCCTTGTGTTTTTTTATCCCTTCACTGTGTTCCATCATCAGGAAAACTTGGGGAAAACTCCTCTCAATAAACACATTCTTAGACTCATAAACTGAAGGCTTCAAAGACCCATAGCATGCAGTCTGCAAAAGTGTGTGTTTGATTAAAGTTTGATTAAAGTTTGAAAACAAAATTATGAATACAGACTTCTACATTCAGGATTTCTTCATTAACTTTAGAGGAAATGTGTAGGAATATAAAGATCCACACGGCGTGCACTGATGAACTGAGTAGGGCTTAAGGAACCACAGAATAAAATCAATACGAACACAAGTTCTGAAAATATGAAATATTATTAATTGATAAATGGGTTCTAGATTTTATTCATGTACACACCATATGGTCATTGTAGATGTTTAGCAACTTCCCTAATTTTTTTCTTTAAAGTCTAGTGAAACAGGCAAAATCAGCTTTTCCCAGAGGAAGAAGGAAAACAGGATTCACTGTCTTGGATGTTTATATCTAATAACATATACTATAGTAAAAATTTCTGGTTTAATCTGTCTCAATTCACAGAAGCTGTTGCGAATGGGGATTTGGGGGGAACCAGCACTAATGGAATGTACATCATAGACCAGCAGGCACTTCCAGAATAAACAGTGCATCTGACATTGAAGTCATAGGGAACAATTTGTGACTAAGGACTATTTAATAAACCCATTTAAAGAAGAATGGAAGGAATACTTCACAGAACATCTGAAGAATCTGAACAAATCTTTCAGAAAACCTTTGCCTGATATTCAGTTATCATTGTGCACTTCTGAAAGCAGTAACGTAGGTTCATTGTTTTGGCTTTTAAATAAATCCAGTGCATGAAACCTTCCAGACTTGCAAAATATGAAAAAAATAACCCAAGGCTAAGAAACAGAGAAGTATTCTTTGCACCGTTCTCCATCCTTTGTATGATTTAACAGTTAAAAAAAACCCAAAATTCTGAACTTGTAACATCTTGGGCATTCATGTACATCTCTTTCACAGTCCTATGAAAATAAGAAAATAAGGATCGAACAGATTTTTGTAGGATTTTGTTTTAGATGTGGACTGGTGAGTTAAGATGTGTAGCAAGAATAAGGAAACACCTTTCTAGAAGACAATTTCTGTGTCAGCTGCCTACCTCAGTACTTTCTTTCAAACACTGAGTTTTATTCCTTTTTTTTTTTGTTTGCTTGGATATTTTTCCGAATCTTAATGCTCCACATTCTCTTGAAGAGAAGAATCTGGACATATAAACAGTTGGACAAGAAAACACCTTTACCATGACATTTTGTACTTAAAGAGCAATTAACTCTTGTGATGAGGTAATTGGGGGCTGTGCCTCTGAGAACAGAACCACACCATCATTCTGGCATAATTTAGAGTTTATTTGCTAAACATTTTTACTATAGTGATGGATAGCAATATCTATCAAGTGGGTTTATCCTACATAGCACATACTACATCCTACAACCACAGTCCCTGCCCTTCTAGTCCAGGTTAGACTGGCAGCGCAGATCGAGGAGCTCAGGACATGGATGCTGATTGCTGGATTCCCATCTGGTGGCCTGGTCTCTCTGTGAAACTCAGTTCCATGATGGGCTCAACCTTTGACATGGTGTCTGAGGTCCACACATGGTGTGCTGATCTCACTCCCTATTGGGCAACTGTCTTCTCTCTTTAGTGCATTATAAACTAGAACATCAGCACAAGATGGTACTGCCCTTGCTAATCAAGTAGCCTGAGGCCAATCTCTATATCCAACAACAATCAGCAGTTGTCACAGTTTTCATCAGGCTTTCTCTCATTCACAAATTTTCAGCCTCAAATATATTACAAATGTGTGAAGTCAGGAAATATCACATAACATACAACGTTTATCTATTACTTCTTTGTTTTCCATGTCTCATCCTGAGCTAATCTATTCAGACCTGAAATCCCTTATTTGAGCAGTGATTTAGGGTAGACTTGATACCATGTCAATTTTTGAAATGAAATTTGCTACAACTTTTCTAATGAGAATAAGCCTGCTAACTAGTCAAGACATTACAGATATGGGTAGTTTAATATTTTTATACAGCTAGTTTCATAAGAAGTCTTTGTAGCCTAGTCCAATTACATCACTGGAGATAAAATCAGGCTGAAGGTTTATCCCAAAACTGTCAGCTGTGAGGTAAAATAAGAAATTACATGTGTAAACAAAAATCAAGGTTGGAAAAGATAACCTTTTGTTGTTTATGATCAGTTCTTCAGTTTGGGGCTGGAGCTTTCACCACATCACTTCATGTCTATTTTCCCCTCACCACATCACTTCATGCTTATTTACCCTTACTGATGTACTTTCACAGTGTTCCACTACCAGAATGTGACAAGTATGCAATGCCACATTTTCAGGCTGCCTAAGTTTTGAACACTTACCATCAACAAATGATTTAACGTTTCAGACCATTAGAAAAAAAACAAAAACCTGGCATATCAGTTATGCATTGGTTACCTTATATATTGTAGCAGCACAGGGAAATAATAGGTATGAGGTGTGATATGTGCTCCGTGTGATACTGAAGGAAGAAACAAGATCAGTTCTGTAAGCCTCAGCCTGAATGAAGAGAGAGTAAGAAAATGCAGCACTGTTTCTCAGCATTAAACAGATTTTATCCCAAATATGGGCAAACTTTTGGTCCTGTTTGTTTTGACAAATATAATGGAAAATAACTTTTTAAATGAACAAGAAGATTAAAAAAAAAAAACAAAAGGAAGAGCTTAATCAAGAGAGACAGGTTGGCAAGTAGATTAAAAAAATATTTTAAAATGTACAAAAGTTGAAGGAAAATTCTGGTGGTGAGCACAAGCAGTTTCTCAGTAGTCTATTACATAATAGACAGCTATTAATGCATTACACTGCTCTACTTATTGATATAGATTTCTAGTTTCATAGCAGCTTCATTTTCTAATAAATTTATTCAAAGTTCTATAGATTGTAAGTTAAGAAAGTGCTGATCCAACTCAAATTCTGCAATAACTTTACATGTAACTCTGACAGTTTTATATTAAAAAAACCCAACCAGTTAACTATGACAGCCAATGAGTATCTGCACCTAAAATTAAAAGTTTAATTCATATTTGTAACCCATCTATTTTATCATTTTACCAGCACAATAGTTGACAGATCTGTTTTATTTGTTTTCGTGAGTCTACAGGCTAACTGAGCTTTTCTGTTAACTGTCATTTTGTTAAAATAAACATATAGTTTGACTTCTATATTAAAAGGCTTACTCTTATGGTTATGATTCCATGTATATTTGACTATTCACTCAATTTAGTTATATCCTTCTATAATCTATATCAGAACCATTTCAAAACTTATTATTTTCTTCAGCCTTAATTTTCAAAATGTATTTAAGTTCTTTCCGAGCAATTTAGTTCATATTTGTATTCAATTACGTTCAAAAATATGTCTCTTACTGATTTAACTACAATAGTTGTTAAATTCTAAAAAGTGTAGGCTTTTGTGAGCAGAATTAGAAGTCATATTTAGTTCTAATATGTATCCTCACCTATATTAAATCTCATTTTAATACTTCATTATATTAAATGTGGTAAACATAATTTCAAATAAGTTCCAGGTGTCTTTAATATTAGTGGAAGTCGATTTTACAGACATAATGAGATTTGCTTCTGTCCTCCTCTTGAAAAGGATAAGTTTTATTATGCAATACTCAATAACAGAAAAGAAATAGTCACCTTGTCAATGTGTTTATGGCCATTGTAGCAAATAACAGGTTTTCTGCTCTCTCTTGTTTACCTAAGAATCATTGAAACATCATTTACTTCCAAGATTATTAAGTTTTTGGACTGTCAGAAATTCAAAAACAAAAAAAAAAAAAACCCAGGTAATCCTACCTTTGGCAGCATGCTGCTCCAGCTCCTGTTCAATCCATGCAAGCTCCCTAAATAAGTCAGCAAAGTAATTTTTACATCTTAAATATGCTAAATCTTCCCAAAAGCTTTCCAGTTCTCAGCTTCTTTTTATAATCCACACTTCTGGCAGTGTGCAGATTTTAAATGACTTTGTGATATTGCTTGTATTCCCAGTAATAACTCTTCACATCCGCTTTAAGTATTATGGGATTTCAACACATATTTATGTGTAACATCTCTTGCAAAAGAGAAAAAAACTCTCAGAAACTTTGTTACTTTGGAGTTCTCTGCCTGCTGGCTGTAAGAAGTATCTGCTACCATGAACTATCTCAAAGTCATCCACTGTAAACTACAATCAGAAAAAAGTAAACTCTCTCTGCCAAGTACCTTGAGACCTGTTATAACATGAAAGTAACTTTTCTGGTACAGGATTGTTCCATTTAGTCTGATTGAGTCTGGGTTTAGATAATCTGTGTCACAATCATTGCTATGTGTTCTACTACATTTTATTTACATGAACAATTACATAGCATGTCAATTTATGCTTTTTTCTAGACATTTATTTACTCTGATTATTATTGCTTATGCAGTACTACGATGAAGAAACAATTCTGCAGTTGAAAGTCACCACTGAGAAGCTGCATGCTGAAAGACACATATTGAACAGACATTCGGTTTCATTGGGAGAGATACTCATCTGCTTCCCCTGCATCAGGAGTGTCACTGAGATAAACATCAGAAACAGAATGATTTCTACTTTTTTATAAATGCAAATCTTCTTTTGTACACATGTATTAAATCCATCAAGGAACAGATCAGTCATGATAAGTTCCCATGATTATGTTGATTTGTTTGAACTAAAAATGTCAAATAAAGCACTAATGAGATTAGTGAAATTAAATAAAGTATCAAACGCTGTTTTTACTTATTTTTGTGCATAAAATGTTCTTAGTCAAAGCCACAATGCTATATACCACTGAATGGAGAAACAAACACTTTCAGTGAATGCACACAATATGGAGAATGGATAGCTGCACAGAGAAGACAAAGAGCTTCTTAATTACTAGAAACTAGTGTTGAATACCTATCAAGGACTCTTGAAAGCAGAATAATATGTTTTTAAGTTCAAGGACAAGTAGGAACAAATTATGTCAATCCAAATACTGATCTACTTCAGTCCCTTGGCATCTTCTGTTTTACTTTGGTTTCTAAATGAAGATGCAAACACCTGTTCTTGCAGCAGGTGGTATTTGTTTATTATAGCTCTTCCTGCTGAGTTTTAATCAGCCTGCAGCTGCAGAATCCAGACTAAGGAATGCCTCTGATACCAGATTTTCATATATCAGTGGTATTGGTCCAGAGAAAATTTTTCGTACTTTATTTCCATCGTATGTTACCAATCAGGTAATTTTCTTCTCACAGTCCAGGTTTATAATTAAAGAGTAAATTCATGTATAATGCTGGTAAAAGAAGTTTTGAACATTGTGCCCTGAGGGTGTTATTTGATTATATTCTCTTATTGCAAAATCTCCAGTTATTGGAAGAAGTTTCTCAAACCTCTGCCAATTTGTACCCTTGCCATTCTTTACTGGGAGAATCAAGAAGCTTAAAAAAAGTCAAGGGACAAATTAACAACATGTAAATTCCTCTATTCAAATGGAATTAAAATAAGAAAAAGATACTCCCAAGACAGGAGAAGTAGGGTAAAATTTTCTATTCCAAACTATACAGTAAGAATACTGAAGTGATTATATGGAGACATTATTAAGAAAGTATTCCTATATATTGAGATATGTTTTAATGTTTTGATTCTTGTTAAACAGCATCTTCTATTAATAATGAGCATGCAATGTAAGTGAGTTGTATTTATTGTCATTCATAGAATTAAGTCATGGGCTTCAAAGTGCCAGATGCTTTCAAAAATGTTATATTAATTTTGCTTAGTATTAAAGCAACTATTCAATGAGGCTTACAGGATACAAGAATTTGTTTAAAATACAGGAAGATAAGTGTTAAAAGAAGTGAGATTTTACTATGTGGAATGTCATAGTGTTCCTTCAATGAAACTAAAGTGAATACAAAAAAAATCTCATGCAGATAAAATTCCATTGGCAGTCTAAACTGGACTTTGTGTTTTATCAGCCAAATAAAGCTTTAAAGTCTTCTATCAATATGGGATATGACTATATCATGTCAGGAGTTTCTACTTCTGTAATTACCATTTTAGAGCTGTTAAGACACATTTCTTCATACAGATGACATCATCTCCTTATAATCAAAGATATCAGACTGACCACAGAATATATGTATATAAGAATGTAAGTATAACATGAGAAAGGCAGGAGAATAACATGACACTGTAGGGTTTGCATGCCATTTGTATGCCACTCACATTTTAGCGGTAAAATCAGGCCTTGCAAAATTGTCCAGATAAATATGAAAGATGAAATATATAGTCCTTTTAATGTTTAGTATAGTGTGCTGTGTTTTGACATCTCACCATGATATGCCTAGAAAGGCAAATATTGTCTTACTTTGTATCACAGAAACATGAAATATAAAACACATAGAGAAACAACTTATAAACTGAGATTCACCCTCAACATCAAGGTGTAGCTACATAAGATTTCTGAATTCAGATGAGAACTGTGTTTTTTAAACAAATTTTCTCATCATTCTTACTGAGTTTGGCTTTGAATTTTAGAATAAACAAACTTCCAGATGCAACTAAACTGATAGATGTGCTCCAGAATCACCTTTAACGGTTACAGGTATTCAGGTACTTAAACTAACCTGATTTCAAATCCTCTGAATTACACCTTCCACTACACCAAGTGGTTTAGAGCGCCATACAACGAGATCCTGAATGCTTCCAGGGATAGGGCATCTACCACCTCTGCGGGCAACACGTTCTGGTGTTTCACTACCCTCACTGTAGAAAATTTCTTCCTTACATCTAGTCTAGATCAACGCTCTTTTACTTTAAAACCATTACCCCTTGTCCTGTCACAACAGGCCCTTCTAAAAGGTTTGGCACCTTCTAGGTACTGGAAACCTTTTGGGTCTCCCCAGAGAGTTCGCCAGGCTCAACAATTCCAGCTCTCTCAGCCTGTCGTCACAGGAGCAGCACTCTAGCCATCTGGTCATCTTTGGTGCTCTCCTCTGGATTTGCTCTAACAGGTCCACATCTTTCTTGTGCTGAGGATCCCAGCTCTGGATGCAGCACTCCAGGTGGGGTCTCATGAGAGCAGAGTAGAAGGGCAGAATCACCTCTGTTGATCTACTGGCCATTCCTCTCTTGATGCATGAGTTGACTTTCTGGGCTGTGAGTGCACACTATCTTATGTCCAGCTTTTCATTCAGCAGTGCCCCCAAATCCTTCTCTGCAGGGCTGCTCTCAATGGCTTCTTCTCAGCCTGTAGTTGTCTGGGTTTGCTCAGATCCAGCTGCAATACTTTGCACTTGGCCTTGTTGAATATCATGAGGTACCTGTGGACCCACTTCTCAGGTTTGTTCAGATCCCTCTGGATGGCATCCCTTCCATCTGGTGGTTCAACTGTGCTGTTTAGTTTCATGTCATCTGCAAACTTGTCGAGGGTGTGCTTGATCTCACTGTCTGTGTTGATGATAAAGATGTCAAAGAGCCCCTGTCCCAAGAGAGAGTCCTTTTAGGCATCCCTAATCACTGGCCTCTGCTTGGGCATAAAACCCTTGACCAGAACATGGCTGCGTCTATCCAGCCAATTCCTTATCCACCATATAATCCACCTTTCTAATACATGTCAATCCAATTTAGAGAGAAGGGTGCTGTGGGGAACTGTGTCAAAAGCCTTATAAAAGTCCAGACAAGTGTCATCTGTAGCTCTTCCCTTTTTTACTGATGCAGTCACTCCATTATAGAAGGCGATTGGGTTGGTCAGGTGAGATTCACCTTTGGAGAAGCTGTGCTGGCAGTCTTGAGTCATCTCCTTGTCCTTCTGTTACTAATTCCTAGTTTACGTATGTGAACACTTTTTCCATGTGTGAGCCAGAGTTTTTCCTTAGTATGTTGAGAGATGTGTCAGCAAGACAGAAATACCCCGTACATAATTTTGAGCAAAACCTCATGCACAATTTTGAGCACCATAAAATGGATCCTGTGAGGCACAGTACACTGCACAGTCACCCTTTATAACCAACATCTTCCAAGACGCAAGTCTCACCTTGAACCCTGAAGTCCTCTCTTGTCTGAAGTCCTCCTGAACCCTGAAAGCCTTCAAAATGCCTCTCAGAAATCTTTATTCTCTGCATTCACCACTGCAGTAGACTTCATGTTGTCCAGTCTGTCTGTCACAGAATTACCTCCAGGAAATATTTCTACACACTTTCATTTTACACAAAGCAATGAGGAAAGGAGAGGCATGGTACACACGCACAGGGAATAGATTATTTTACATTTCCTCTTCTGGCTTTTCCAGACCCTGTTTTTCAGGTGCCATCTACAGATTTGCATGGCCTCACAAAGTCATAGGTCCTAGAGCATGATTTATTCTGTCCAAACTCACCTTTCATAACAGCAGGAGAGGAAGTTTGACAGGGTGAAAGAGGAAAATTAGTGTCTTGGACAGTAACTGTGAGCATAAGGCCATCTTTAAGAGTGGGCAGAAAGAAAATAAGAACTAAAGCAAATATTGTCAAAAGTTGGTACAATCTATGGTGTCAGTGGTTTAGGGATTCAGTGTTTCCCCAAGACTAAATTTTCACTGAGGTAATTATAGCTATTAAGCACTAAGGTACTCAGAATTTTCAGCTCAGAATTTTCTGCACCCGTATGTTGCTAGAACCTCTGTCTAGTGAAGTTAATGGTAATACAACATGACCTACATACCTCTGTTTTTGGATATTAGCACTATACCTACTTTCTTGTCTGAAGGCACATGATTTTTGTACTGAGCATTGGTACAAAAATTCTACTTTTTCCTTTTTTACAGTCTACAGACTATTTTGTTTATATTACTACATCTCTTTTCAGTAATCTACTTGGTCTTACTCTACGTAGCAGCCTTTTTGTAGTTTTTGATATGTGTTTCTCAGCCATGTATATTCCATCACATCTTCTTTAGAAGAGTGCTGAGCAGAGGGTGTACATGCTTACAACTGCCACATCCCAAGGCAGGGGTGTATATGGGTGTGTGTAGATATAATTTTGGGGGTTATTTATGAAAAAGTATTTAGAAAATTATATATGCTTATTAACATTTTGAAAGTGTCTAGTTGTCGCAGTAACGACACAAAAGGAAGAGACAGAGGCACCTGTTACCAGGATGAGAGAGAAGAGAAGGAAGGGGGGCAAGACCCGCCTTCTTTATTTTTTATATCCATTTAGAAATCACTATTCATTGGAGGAAATCAGTTCTGCCTCCCTCAATCACAGCGGTCAAAGGAAATGTCCATCAAAGTTCTGTGTCCAGGACAAAGGAATGCAAGTGATAAGATACAGTTACAATAACATGGCCATGTTTACAGAGAAAAGTGTGAGAAAATAGCTACAGAAGAATGACAACATCCAGAACTACAAAAATCAGGGCAACATCTAGTATTGCAGTTTCTGTTATATGGCACATTGATTCAGAAAATGTAATTTACTGATTGAATTATGGACAATAGGTAATTAACCAACAATAAACTCCTTTGAATTTGATTTGGTAAAAACTGTGTGAGTTTCATGGAGGTTTTTTGTTGTGATAACTAAATTTGATTAGCATTCTATATTGTTGATAATTTCAACCATTTGGATACAGTGATCCAGAAACTTACAGTCCTATGTAAAAAATACCTCTTTACACATTGTTCCTTGCTCAGACACCTGTAGTGTGTGTTTTAATTAAAGCGGGGGAAAAAAAAATCTGAGACCTACTATTTTATCTTTTTCCTACCAAATCCTGAGACTAAAAGTGTCGCCTTAGCTTTTAAACCTTATATTTTTTTGAATTCTATATTGCCTAATGTGTAACTCTGAAACGCTTCATAGCCTGTTAGATGCTGTTCTCTCATGCCAAGATAGACATAACAGTGCCTCTCTGGGCTTGCTCTTCAAGGACACTTAGACTGCCCAGGCCCAAGCTTCTGAAGGAGGGGGAGAGTGCACTAAGGGAGATAGGGGGAAATTGCAAAATTTTAATTGGTGAATTTATGCTGATATGCAAATGGACCAAACCTATAAAGGTGTGGAGAACTCGTGACTCGTTGTCCATTTTGGGTGATGCTCCTAGAGGGACTTTGTCTGCCCTAAATGTACCTTTGAAGGCCTTTCAAATAAATACCCACCTTTGATTCCCTT
Source organism: Climacteris rufus (assembly GCA_013398175.1). Taxonomy (NCBI): domain Eukaryota; kingdom Metazoa; phylum Chordata; class Aves; order Passeriformes; family Climacteridae; genus Climacteris; species Climacteris rufus. The sequence continues at coordinate 4,195 of VZRZ01002346.1, read as the reverse complement.
ACTCCTGACTAGTCTCAGTTTTTGGGCTAGTCTTTTCAGGCAACAAAAGAATTCTGTATACATATATTTATTGAGTGTACTTTGTAAGAATTTATAAACAAATAAATTTCTTCCTCATGCTCTTTCCCTGCTCCAGCATGGGATCCCATACACAGGACACAGCTCTGCATGAACTTCTCAAATCTGTGTTTTTCCCATGCTCTTTCGGAACTGCTCCAGTGTGTGTCCCCTCCACAGGTTCAGTCATTCAAGAATAGACTGTTCCAACATGGGTCCCCCATAGGGTCACAGCTAATTCCAGGAGCCTATTCCAGCAAGGACTCTCCATGCAGATACAGCTTCCTTTGGGACACATCCACCTTTAGGAGAACAACCTGTGTCACCGTCATCTTCACCACAGACTGCAGGGGAATTTCTGCTCCAGTACTGGGGACACCTCCTCCTGCTTCTTCATCTGACCTTGGTTGTCTGCAGAGCTGTTTCTCTCACATATTTTCACTCCTCTCTCCCAGTTAATGTTGAACAACATTTTTTCCCTTCCTTAAATATTGTTTTGCTGAGGTGCTACCAACATCATGGATTGACTCAGATTTGTCTAGTGATGGGTCTGTCTTGGAGCCAGTGGAACAGACTCTGTTTAATATGGGAGAAGTTTCCAGCATGTTCTCACAGAAGTCATCCCCATAGCTACCCTGTCAGCTACGAAAATGTTGTTACTTAAAACTAGTAAAAGGGATGTGACAGTGTGTGCAGATGTTTGATCTGAAACAAACTATGTAAATCTAATTTTGCAATGGAAGTGGGTTTTTGTAGTTTGTGTAAATGCAGCATCATGATCACATCATCATGGTACATAGCCGTGGCTGTACAGAGCCTCTTTTGAGAAAATCTTCTTTCCCATACATACTATGCAAAACAAGGAGATAATGTTTGGACATCTGTTATTTGTCCTGAGATGTTTTGATTCAGACTGAGTGTATTTTGGAATTGGGTGTTGTGAGGCTCCAGCCTATCACCCCAGGGGCTGGTTGGTCACCTGACGGGTTCTTAACATATATGAAGGGGAATACAATAATAAAGGTGGCTGCTGCCACTACTGCTGCTTTAACTGGACTGGCTGTGTGTCTTCCTTCATTAACCTCTCTCCAGCGACATCTGGTGACTCTGTCCATGTCCTGTATGCGTTTTTTTGATAGTATGGCATCCCCCCTGCCTTCCCTTTCTCCTTTACACCCCATCCCCCCCCAGCCTCAGGGCTTTGGAGAAAATGGGGAGCTCCAGCCAAACCGAAGATGTGGTACTGTCAGCCTGGAAGGATGCCCTGGCCGCCACCGGCACCACGGTGCCCGAGCACTCGTTGCGTGGTCTTGTGGATTGGGCTTTGAGCCACGACTTTACCAGGGTTTTGGTCGCCAAACCCAATACTGGGCTGTGGCTGCAGCTCAGGGCCGAGCTCTGGCATGAACTGACCTACGGGGATATAGACATAGTGCATTTGTACCATACCTGGTGGTGGATTTTGGACTTTTGACACGTCTGGAAGCCGCCCATGATCAGGAAGACTCTTGTTTGGGCTTAGACTCCTGGTTTATGGCCGACGACGGCCAGACCATGGAGACCCCACCCCCGGCCATGCCGGTCGTGGCAGGCAGCCCCGCTTGGCCCACATACGCCTCTCCACAGGATTACATTCCCCTGACTTATCCATCTCCCGCCCGGCAGCTGGCGGAAATGTTGGGACAGGAGGGTAGCTGGTGTTGCACTACTACGGCCACCCTTGTCACATGCATGGGGTCCGTGCTCCCCTCGGTTCCCCCACATGCCCCCCCAGGCCCCAGGCAGGTCGGCTCCAGGGCATGCCGTGTGCCCTGCGGCCCCGCATGCTGAGCCGGGGCCAGCTGGTGCCACTGCAGTGCAAGGCCCCGGGCCATCGCAGGCGCTGCCTATGCCCGCGGAACAACTTCTAACAGGGATATCGCGGCAGCTTGCGGGGATATCTCAGCAGCTGGTGGGGCTGCCGGAGGCTTTTTTGCAAGCGGCGGCCGAGGGACGGTGGTGTGACCCAGAAGTGCCTGCTCCAGCAGCCTGGAAGACAAAGGCAGCACATCCTGCCATGTCAGAGGAAGCTCCTGGCCTTTCTGCGCTGAATGCGGAAGTGATGGCAGGACAACCAGAGAACCCCGGGCAGGCTACACCAGCCCCAGAGGTGGTCCCGGTGACAGAGGCGGTCCCAGCGCTGGTGCAGCAGCCAGCCCTGCCTGACGGTATGCCGGCACAGCTGACAGGACTGAACGGCACTCCACCTCCATCCCTGCCTCCTCCACACCCCACTCCGAGCACAGCCACCATGCTGCCCTTCGTCTCACCACCTCTGCCCAGCCAGGCTCTGGCTTTTGTAATGGGACTCGCGAGGCAGCCCAGGTCTGAGGACTCAGACAGTGATGTAGACTACGCTTTTGCTCTGGGGCGCAAAGCTGTGGTGGCCGGTTGGCGGACGAAACACCTGTTGGAGTCCTGCCCTTGGACATTCCCAGATTGCATGGTGACCGTCAGTCCCAGGAACCCCAGGCGTTTCTGGGAAACGGTAAAATGGGGTGCTCTAGAGGAGGGAAATTGGAGTGTTTTGGAAAGAGTGGGGGTGCCAGTCCAGACAGGGCAGTCTTTGGAGAATCATGTGGCTCCTACAGGGCCTCTGGGGGGTGCATCAGTGGACCAAGGTGGTATTAACACCCTGCAAGGGGGTGCCCAGGCCTTTCCCATTTTTAAGGCTCTCTCAAATTTGGGTGAACCACACAGGCATGACACCTTCTCATGGAAGGAAATGCAAGACTTGCAAACCAAGATAGCACAGTATGGGCTTGGGTCTCCTGAGGTCATGCAAATTATTAGAGTGATGAACACTGACCTACTTGCTCCTTTTGACATTAAGCCTTTGGGTCAAGTGCTGTTTCAGCTGATACAATTTGAAGGTTTTGAGACTAACTGGAGAAAGCTGTCTGAAAAACATGCATTACAGAATATGCACTTGCCTCCTGAGGACCCTAGATGTGTGGTTGGGATCAATGCCCTTATGGGAACTAATTCTTTTTGAAACCCCTACCTCCAGGTTACTTGGGACCCTCTCGTCCTGGAGCAGGCCCAAAGGATTGGTAAGGGAACTATCATAAAAACCATAGACATGGCTGCTCCAAAAACACGATATACAAAAATATCTCAGGGGCAGTCTGAGCATTTCCTGCCCTTTGTAGAAAGACTCGTGGCAGCTCTGGAGAAACAGGTGGAGGATGATTCATTAAGACAGATATTGTGCAGACAGCTAGCAAGAGACAATGCCAACGATGAGTGTAGAAAAATCATAGATGCCCTACCAGGGGACCCCACCCTCACAGAGATGGTAGAAGCTTGCTCTAAGGTGGGATCAGGGAACCACAAAAGGTCTGCCTTGGCGGCATTCATGTCCCTTGGTCAGATACCCTCTGACCATGAAAAAAGCAGCCCAAGGCTGGGAACAAACGAAAACGAGCTAAATCAAAGCAAAAGGAAAGTACGGGCACTGGGGTTCCCCAGTGCAAAAGGTATGGTAGGCCAGGTCACTGTTCAGACTACTGCAGGTCCCAGTACCATGTGGATGGTTGACCCCTGTTGGGAAACGCGAGGAGGAGTGCAAAAAAGGGGAGTTGCCCTCCGATGCAAATGTTCCCCCAAAACAGGGCAACGGCAAAGGCCTACCCAGCCAATTTAGAGACGACACCCAAGGGCCAGCCCAGATTGAAGTCTGCACTGCAAGGACAGTCATCCTAGAATCTGGTAGTATCCATAGGGTTCCTTTGAATGCATATGGACCCCTGATTCAGGGACTCAGTGTGCTACCTGTAGTGAGACCTAATGTCACCCATCAAAGGATTTTTGTCCTCCCAGAAGTTATAGATACTGATTTTACAGGCCAGATTCACACTATGGTTTCCGCACCAAAACCCCCTGTCACTATCCCTGAAAAGACTCACATTGCTCAAGTGGTGCCTTTTGAGTCTTGTGTCCCCAGGGCAGAACAACAAGCTTGCAGAGATAGCAGCACTGGATCCCCGGACCTTGCACAGATCTGCTGGGCTGCAGATATTTCTAGTCAGAGGCCACAGAAGACATGTACCCTAATCCTGCCGAATGCTCATCCACGCCAAATTCAGCTCCAAGGTTT
>VZRZ01002345.1:0-12009 GCA_013398175.1 Climacteris rufus | reverse complement strand
CTGTGTTTCTATCTGTGGTCAGCTATAAGCAAACAGCAGCACTGAGGGCAGTATGTAGATTTGTGGCCCATTAAAGCCTTCAAATACCTCAGCATTTTCTGACTTCTGTTGTTGCCTCCAGCTTTGCTTCTGCCACAGTTAATGATATCACCAAGAGCTGCAGTTTCAGTGACCTGTAGATCATTGTGTTCAACCAGGGGATTAGAAAACTGTGATTAAAAAAAGAAAAAGGCAATTACTAAATGTAGAGTCAGACACATTTTGTACTACGCAGTAATGACATGCAATCATATAACCTTTTCCTAAAGCATAAGCATTAAAAGAATGAAATGGCATTGAAAAATGACACTGTCCATTGTTTTAGGATTGAATTTCAAAGAGTACAGAATTTGTGTCTCCTGAGACACTCAACATAGAAATCCCAGGTACTATGAGTATCTGCAAGGCTAATGGAGCAGGAATTCTGTTTTTAAAGAGACAGAAGGTAATTTAATTGCAGAAGCATGACTAGCATGACTTTGTTATTCATGTAAGTCTCTCCTGTTCTGCTTTTCACAGCTGCCTTTGGGCTACTAGAGTTATATTCTCATTATGATCATCTAGATGGCAGCCATAATCCTGTATTAATGTTAATGGTGATCCACAAGGTTATGGCAGCTCTTGCTCGTATCTTTTATTTCCAGAATTTACATTAGATTGAATATGTTTTTGCTGTTGCCTCATAAAGACTCCACAAAACTTTTTCTACAGCCCTTTTTCTTCTGTTCCTAATTTTTAAATAAAATTTTATTACATGCTGGAAAAATATTTAACACCAGAGATCACTAAATTGAAAGCTGAAGCTCTTTGGTTTCATTACTTACTCTGTACAAGTCTTCATTATTAGTACATTATATTGGTAGTAAATTAGCATTACAGGGTTTTTTTTTTCAACTGAATATCATCAAGGGGAAGTGGAAAGAAACACCTGGCATCTCTTATTTAGCTTGTAGAATATTATTCCCCTTCAAGTTTTAGTGACACAATCTTTATCTCCATTTCATTGACTATTTGACCTCCCTTCTCTTTTTTGCAGAGTATAAGTAGCTGGACCGGCCCATTATCCCAGGGTTCAATTCTGAAATTAGCAATGGGCTAATGGGCTGATGAGCTAACTGTTAACTGTTTATTGCTCCACTTTTTGTGGCTGGTAACTGCAGATCAGTTTGTGTATGAAAATTACTCCAAAGCCTCACTCCAGTCATCCTCTTTTTTAATTAATGTCTTTACCTGTCAGAGGTTTTCACAAAGTCTCCCATACTGTAGTACCTAATATGGCTGAAAATACTCTGCTTGACAGTGTTTGAAAAGGTATATGTATGTACAAAATTTAAATTTCTTAAAGAATATTTTAAATAACATCAAAATCCAGATTGTTAGGTGTGGTGAATGGTCTCACCTGAACCTGTGGATTAGCATGGATGGCATACATCCAGCTTCCCTAATGCTACTTCAGTCTAAAGCCAGGAACCCAAACTAGAGCAGCCTCAACCTTGCTGTGATGCTCAGCAGCTTTCTGGACAAGCTTGCTTGTCTTTTTCTCTATCAAAAACAGAGAAAGAGAAGATCCCTTAATCACTTTTCAGATGTTAGTATTTTAGAGATCTCTTTCCTCACCTATTCATATAAAATTATTTTTTAATCTTTCTCTCTGGTTTTTTTGCCCTTGTGACAGTGGTAATGATTGGGAAAATGTACATGATTTCTAATTCTAGTTAAAGTTGTATTTAGCAGAAAAATAGTAACACATTTTTTATCCTTTGACTTTTGTAGCTGATGTGTTTTATTACATGTTCTGTTAAAAAATATGTGCATGTGAGCGATGACAATAAAACTGAACTTATGTGTCTTTGCAGTTGCACATTAGTAACCCCATTTTAATTTTTTTTAGTATTAGCAATTTTTTCCATGCGTATTCTGTGTAAACGAAGCCAGAAATTGTGCAGGGCAGCTAATGGATCATTTGGAGTGGTTTACAAAGCAGAGTGTAATTTTGAAAGTACTACCAAGGGAATTTTGGTATCCAAGGATATACTGAAGATTTATTTGAAAATTATTAATGCGTGTATCCTGTATAAAATATGTATTACTAATCTCACAGAGTTTCCCTTGATGTGTGTATAGGGAGCCAAGAGGGAAACATTAGAGAAAGTTAAAATCCTTTTATGTTGAGACACTTAAGAGCCTTTTCTTTGATTTGAGCAAAGATGTGATTTGGAAAATATTCATAAGAAATACTCATTCAGCATTTTGGCTATTATTAGGAATTTTCTACTAACTTGGTTAAAAGTATTGCATTGAATCATAAAGTATAAGAAATGCAGAATGAACTAGTGATTAGATCCAGCCATTGAAGTTCAATTTAGCCTTGAGCAATTTCATTTCAGGTGTACTGCCTTACACCTGAAGTCTCATCATCTACCAAAATGGTTCATCTCCCCCTTTTTCTACCTTTATTATTTTATGTTAAAATAATAATAGATAAAATGCAAAATAAAAATTAGTAAATACAATGTTCTTTTATTGTCAAATTGAAATTCATACAGTCTGAAGGAATGTGCTCTCATGTAATGGAAAGCCGATGTTCAATTACAACAAAAGACTTTTAGCATCAAGCCTATATTGGCTCAAATCCTTAAAACGTATTTGGATGGTGCTCAAATTTCATGTTTGAAGCCGTGAAAATGGAGTAATAATTAATGACTATTTAATATTTAATTATTACATCTTTTGAGGTAATTTATAGATTATTTATTAAATCCTTTTTTCTCATCTTTTGAAAGACAATAGTCCTTATCTCTTGGTGGAACTGTGGTCATGTTTTTATATATTGTGAGGTAATTTTTTATAAGAACAATTGTTTAAGAAGGGACTTAAACAGGCAGTTGGAAGCAAATAGAGTTTATTTTTTAAAAGCTTCCTTTACCATTCTTAAGTCAATAAGGGCTCTTTTAAGGCAGAATTGGGGAAGAAAAGTCAAAGCCTCAAAAGGAAAAGCACTTCTCCAAGTGACCCCATTTATGGAACTCAGGTCATGATTCAGAAGGGTTGGTCTTCCTAGAGTCTGTAACTCCCCCAGAGTTGAGCATCTTTGGCTTTGTGTTCCTGAAAATGCAGATGTTTATGTCTGTGGCTGTAACTTCAGTAGCTGCTTTGTTCATTTGGAAAGACTAATTGCCTATAAAGCATATTCTGATGGTGTGCATTATTGCTGCTCTGAGTGTGAGCAACATTACACAGTGTTCATTATCTCACAGATAACTGATTTGTCCTTTCTGATGGCTGTAGAAAACCAAGACTGTTGTTGAAGGAATGTGTTTATTAGGTGGTTTCAGGTTCATAAGTATTAAAACATCAACCCCCACCCAGAATTGAAGATGCTAAATATCTTAAGAGTTTTAGGAAAAAAAGTTCCTTTCCCTACAGTGAAGGGTAGCCTGTTTTAAAACTTCAGAAATGGTGGAAAAATTAAGCAGAAGGTGTATTTACACCTGTAGTATATATATACATATACATGCAAGAGCATATACCCCTATCTCTAGCCATCCTTGAGCTCTGCATCTGCAAAATACTGGTATTTGAACTTGCCCACTCTATAAGAAAATGTGATGTAAAAATGTAGTGATTATTAAGAGAATGTGAAATTAGAGGTTTACATATAATTTAACATAGGTAATTGATTTACAAAAACTTATTAACAAGTTTTTTCTTTAGTAATATTTTTATATGCATAATCCTTTGACAAAACCATATGTTTTCAAACCTAATTAATTCTGTTTCCTTTTCTTGTTTTAGCGACAGATAAATTTGCAATACACATCTGGAGTTACTGCTAACAAACATTTATTAGAAGAAATCTGAAGTGAAATGATCCACGTCATGAGCTAACTGCATTCTGGCATTAGACATAAGTGTTCATGAGCAACTAAGCCACTAAAAAAATAGTTTTGCTTTCTACACCCAGTCACCAATACCATGTTGGAGTAATATTTTGGCATGAATTGGAAAGTTGCTTTATACTGTGGATTTATTATATTGTCATGCACGTTAAGGACAAAAGAAACCCTGGTGGACATCTTGGCTCACCTGGTGTAATATTTGCTGCAAAGATTTTCTATACAGATGTTGATGTACGCCTTGGGAGTTTTATTCTACCTGTTTGCCACTTGTATAAAAACTCCTAGATAATGCTTTCATCCGTGTCCTGGCTAGCAGAAAAAAAGGAGCTATAAACATGTAACTCAGACCCTGTTGCTTATTTTGCATGTTATGATTCACTGTAACTGAAGTCCAGATTTTGCCTGTTCTTACATGGACATTCATTAGAAGAAGGACAAATGAAAAAACAACCAGGTAACGCTCACTCTGAAATCCAGTCAGCTAGACAGAATTCTATCCACCCCTTACTGTCTCTTAACCTTAAGCATATTTTGGTTTTTAGATACTAAAGAGCTGAACAGAGAAAATTTTACAGGACAGTAAATTTCCTTCCAGAATAATTTAGCATCTGACATTGCATCATCGTTGCTGATTAGTCCTAGTGCCACCTGGCTTTGCTAACCACCCCATTACTATTTATTATTTAAACATGTGAGTCAAGCTCTTTCCAAACACATGGAATGATGCAGTTCTTACTTGTAACAGCCTGCATGGAAATGTCTTCCCCTGTCAAGCCAACACATCACAACTGAAGTCAGTGCAGTCCTGGAAAATTACACACTGGCACATAATCCAGGCAACAGCCCCAAATGGTGAAGAAAAAGGACACAGATAGTGTGTCAAAGTCAAAAAATCTTAGTCCAAAGTTACAAGAAAGAAATGTGATTAAAGAGACAATTGGAAATAAACATATTGGTAAACACTATGTCCATCAGCTGCCTCTTTTCCTTGTAAATCCTGCCAGCTCTTTATTATGAAAATTGTAGCTATCTTGATGAAATTTGAGTTTAGACTACCTTTCATTACTCACAATTATTTACAAGAGGAATCATTAGGCATAGAATCAAGAATGATGGAAAGGTTTGAAAGATAGAGACTTAAGGTCTTCTAATTATAGTACTATTTTGCATTTAATTTTCTTCTTTCATTTCAGATTTTATAATGACAACTACCTACTTATTATTTTACTAATCACTTAATGCAAAGGGTTCTAGGAGTACTGTGTGATTACCGTATTTTGCAGAATGGCTTTAAAAACAATTTGTATTTATGGGAATATAAATACACTTCTCAAGTATTTATAATTTGTCAGAAAATGCACTTGGCCTCTGGAACAGAAGTGCTAAAAGTTACAGATAATGGCATTCACCTTGGCTGACTTTACGTGCATGTGCTAGTGTGCTGTTTATTTAGGCAGCAGGACTGTGTAAGTTTGGATATATGTGATGGTTTTCTAGTAGGAATGCACTTTTTGCAGTTTTAGTGCACTTCAAGTAATTAGAAGGGAACCAAGAGCTTTATAATTTTTAACTGTCCCTTCATAAATGTACGTTTCTGTCCCAGTAATAAAGTACAGACAATAACCCCAGCTGTCTGTAGTTTAGCTGCTCTGAGCATCCAGAGCAGTCCAGCTCCAGCTGATAGAAGCGGTAGCAGAAGCATCTGAAAGAGGAGGATGAGCAGCCTAGCTGCTCTAAAGCAAACTCTAGCCACAGCAATATGCCACTTGGTATTTCTGATCATCACTGCTTTATGCAGCCCTTGTTGCTTTTTTTAGAGTTTTCCAGTAGTTCCAGTTCATTAGAAAAGCTCTTTGCAGGAATGTAGTGACAGGTTGCCAAAAGAAGTTGTGGATACCCCATCCCTGCAAGTGTTCAACGCCAGTGGGATGGGGCTTTGGGAAACCTGGCCTAGTAGGAGGTGTCCCTGTGGAAGTGGGACACTGCCACAAATAAAGGTGGAAAGTGGCAGGGTGATTGGAACTAGGTGACTTAAGATCCTTTCCAGTCCCAAGCACTCCTTGATTCTCTCTCAGCAGAGGGATATATGGCCAGGAGTAGATGATGATTTGTGCTTGTAAGTACACCTAATAGCTCACCAGCAATACAGGAATGAATTTCTATTATATAGGATCTACAACCTCTACACTCATCCCTAAACATCTGTGAAATACTTAAAAGATTCTCCCTTCATACCTTCAGTTTCTTTACTCCGTTTTGCAGTGAGGCTGCTTTTAGTGCATGATATGTTCATTTAATTATTTGAACTTTTTATTTATCTCCTCTCCTATATTGTATCTACTGATGTGAAGTCTACAAGTATTTATCATATTCATTCTGTTTATTCTTGAAAATATAAGATTTCTACTTCAAGTCCTTGGCACAAATTTTGCCATGAAAGAATGTCTGTAATTGAAATATGAGTCACTAGGTAAAACTGAAATTTTTCTGGCTTCAAATAGGATGCTTATTCTGTATTTTTAATTGCAAGGTCTTATTCCCTGTCTAAATGAAAGGGGTTTTTATTATTGCTCCTTCCTACCCAGATCTATCACCAGTCAAGTGCAATTAGAATGAAGAATACCAATGGTTACCTGTATGTTTTTAAATTTATGACTATCTTTATTAATCTCTCATTATTTCTGTATTATTTTCTTTCTGATCAAATAACCTGGCTTTCAGTAACCACTGAAATTTCACAATCTGTTCTTCTCTGCTTGTGTACAGCAATTTGTCTGTGCCTGTACAGCAAACAGCAATGATTCTCGCACAGCGTGAAGAAAATCTGTTCCACTAACAACAACAAGCTTGTCGTGAGTTTTTGGACACAGCTTCACTAGGAGGAAAAATTGATGAGAGGAAAAATGGTTCAGTCATTTCACTAATACCCATATTATGAAACTGAGATGCCTCCTCCCTGCTTCAGAATTCCATTAGCTGCTCATTGAATCCAACACAGAAGAGCAACAAATAGTATTTGTAAATACACATATTGCATATATATTTATATATGAGGGAACCAGCTGCCTTCCTCTCCATTTCCAGTTGTGAATGTAAAACTTAGAATTTGGACTGTCACAATAGCAATAGCTGTAGCTCCGAATCATGAGATGTTTGGAAAAAAGACCTGTGTGATTTGCTGGTTCTGTGTGTTACCTTCCTTCGTGTTTCTGTCCTGCTGTAGCAGAACACCCCCTAGACAATTACAAGGGTAGACAGAAAAGTTTAATGTCTAACTCCCACTGCAGATCAATAGAAGAAAAAGTGAAAAACCATCTCAAATGCGTGATTTTAAGATTATACTAGACTCTGTAGAGTTGCATACAATTGTTTCTGTGTGAATTTAGAGCCAAAAATAGCAGAAGCACACCACCAAGCTTTTTTTAGAAAGTTATTGACTTGCATAAAATTCTGTTGAAAGGCAGTGAAAGTGTTAGATAAATACCAAGAGCAATTTGACTTGTTCAAGGTAGCCCTTCCCCTTCAGACAACAATACTGTTTTTGTCAGTATGTTTAGTGTACTATATCAGACATGCTGATCTGAGATCTTCAGCAAGCAAGCCTAAATTTCTGTCAGGAAGACATAAAAACCCCAGATACAGATGTCTCCAGATACATCATTTAGAGATTAAACTGTATATATTATTTATGGAAGAAGTTCTGGTGGTTTTATTTTTTTTCCTCAGAAGCTTTTTTTCCCCGAAGTGCTAGAACATCAAGAGAAATGTATAATACTGATGGGATAGATATCATAGCACATAATAGAAATGAAAGTCCAGGCTCACCCTGCTGCTATATCATTTGTATTGTACAAATGATGTGCAGCCTGTGCTCTGCAGTTGGATATTTTTCTTTAACTTTTTGTTGTAGTGTATTCCTAAAGTTTTTCTATTCCTATGAAGAATGTAAAGTGCAGTTTATTTGTCATCCTGATTTATATTTGCTCCCATCTTTATATTTTAAATGGGTGAAGTCTTGGGAAGCCAAAATGTATTCATTCACTTTTCATGTTTAGGGCCTGAAAGAAAGCTTGTATGTTTTTGGAGATGGAATTATTTCTGTGTTTTGCCATCATATTCTTAATTGTGATGGACTGCTATTTCACTTATTGTCCCTGAGTAGGGAAAGCCCTGCGAAATGCAGCATGGGCAACTGAATGAAACAAAGGTCTATTCCTATTACTTACACTAATTAATTGATCCTTCTTTTTGCCATGTGGTGCTTCTGTTTTCTCATTCATGAAAAAAGGGGCACTGTTTACTGCAAAACACAATAGGTGAGCTCTTTTGAGCATGCTGATTCTTATCAGATCCAGGCTTTCCCATAATTTCAAATAAGTTTTGGTTTATGATGTGAGAAGCAAGAAATAAAANGACATTATGTGAATTTCTGCTGTTATTAGTGACATGTAGACATGTTATCAAAACATCCTGTCTTTTCTCTTTTTTGCTTATCATTTTTCTCTAATGCCTCTTTCTTTCTTTTCTTTTTTTTTTTAAATATTGTTATGGATGCCCTTTCCCTTACATGCTACCTGACATCTTGACCTTATTATCTGGAGTTGCAAAGAGTTGTTCTGGGGGTGGATTTTTGCTTGGTTTTGTTTATTTTAATGAGCATCACAATCTAAGTGATGGATTTTCAGCTGCCCCAAGGCTCTGATTTGCACAGATCAGTCAGACAGTGCTTTGTATCTGTCTTTGTAATTCTGCAGCTATTCTGACTGCTAAATTGTTTATGAATGTGGGTTAGTTTTTGCAGGTGGCAGTACAAGTAGGTAGAAAATATATCCAGCACAGTGGGAGTGTTCTAGAGGTGCTAAGAGCAACTGCAGGGGAATCTGCTGTCTTGTTGCATACTCAGGACTATAGCCTTCAAGGTACATTGGGGAAACAAATTTTAAATTTTTTTTAAATACTTTTTTATATTTTTTATACTTAGAAAGATCTTGTGAATAAAAATTTTGTGCAATATATGGCCAGATAGTAATAGAAGACCCTGAAAATTGTGGTGAAGTTTGCTCTCTCTTTCCTGGCTTTCAAAAACATATTCAGAAACAAGATTTGAAGGACACTTTTTTTACTGTCAGGCAGCAAAACATAGTAGAGCTATCCTGTCTTTAAAAAGATTATGATAAAGATATTGATATCGATGTGCTTTTTATCAGGTCTGTAGCATAGATAATATTCCACAGAACTGATCCTTTAAATAATTGCAGGACATCAAAAGTAGATATAGCTTTTACTACATGCAAAGCCAGTTATTTCTCAAGTTGTCTCTATTTCTTGTTATTCTAAGAAAAACAACAAATGAAAACTTTATGATTGAAATACAAATGATTAATGATATGCACATCAGAAGTTTATTACAAAGTCCTTTAACAGCACAGTAATTCAAGAAGGTCTTGATGGATGGCAAATGCGGTCTTATTTCTAGGTCAGCTGCATAGAGCCTCAGTCACAAATGTAATTCTTTCCTTGGCCATTTAGAGGTTATTCTACTTTTCCTTTTATCTAGGTAATATAGGCTCAGGTATATTTGGTGCAATAAAGTGCCTTTAAAGCAATTTAGGAATTATATTTTTATGCTTTTAAATACATCCAACACAATACAAAGGTGTTAGGACTCCCTTCTCTTGGGATGTCTATACAAAGGATGTCTGTGGACCTTAGCAACACACTGTCAGATGAATTATAAAAACATCTGTGGCACAACCTCACAGTAAGTGAGTGACCCAACCAGAGTGCCATGAGATCTGAACTCAGGACTCAAATCCTGTAATGCTACACAATCATTTTCTTCAAAACCTCTGCCAGGATGGAAAATTAATCTCAGGGATATGTCAAAACACAAAGGTCATAGAAAAATGCTGCATTTGGGGATTAAATAAATAGAAGCAAGGGATGTCTGATAGGAAGCCCTCCCTTTTTTGTAAGGCAGTGAGCCTTCTCAGCTTCCACTGAAAATGCTCTGCCTATGCCTGGGACTTTTCAGGACCAAACCCCAAATGTGTTATCAGCAGCTTTCCCACAGCAGTAAGCTCTTGTCCAAACCCATGATATGTATGCAGCTCACATGTTGCTACATCATTAGAAGCAGCATGAGCCTCCTGCAGATATTTCTATCATTAGCCCAGTGGACTTCAAAGAAAGCAAATTGCATAGCAATAGAGCATTTCTCTCACTTGTAAAAGTCAGAAGACTACTGATGTAACATAGTAACATTTACCTACAGAGTAGTAGAGATCTAATAGGACTTGTTAAATTTTCCAGCTGGATTATGTGAAGTGTAATGTAGTTGTTTTTTAAGGCATAAGCTTTTGTATGTTGGTATGCACTCAAAAAATAGATGTTTTTCCAAAGATACTTTTCTCCTGTTTAAATATCAGCCAAATGATTAAAGTGAGACAGAAGCTGTAGACAGCTGTGGGAACACCTACCTGCTTACAAACAAAACCCCAACAGATGATCACAGGAAGCAAACATTTCACCAGTTTTACTGGTTGCTCTTATGGAATGCAGTGTTGCTGACAATGAGACTGAAATCTTGTATTGCTTTTTACTGACAAGATGTAATTTCCATTTCCATGGGCTCATTTTACAGATTCTTACATACTTTAGTCTGGTATTTATGTTAGCATATTTTGATTGAGNTTATATCCTCTACAAAAATAGAGCAGGTAAACAGTAGACTAAGTTACTACAGGTAATAAATTAGAAATTAGGAAGATGCATGATACTAATTATGTGGCATTTTTCATTGTATTACCATAAAGTTATGGGGCACAGGTGCTCTTGTAAGTGGGACTCATTTAGAAAATGTTAATGTTCAGTGACTACAAAGTTGAATAGCTGGATTTTGTTGTGATGTTATGCTGCAGTGCAATTTCAAGTACTGTTGGAATACCATCTGTCCTCAAATTTCAGTGGTTTTTCTTGTATTGCAGAGTACTTCTACATGTGTGTAGCTGCAGATCTCAGTTCTGTTATCTGCAGAAAATTACAAATGTCTTTTTTGTTAGGAATCTTTCTTGTAACTGCTCAAAAGTGGGTAGCAGTAGAATTGCCCTGTACACAGCATGCACCTGAATATCCTCCATGGTAAGCTATTAATAAATTCCAGAATTACACAGGTTAGTTCTCTTTCCACCCCACTGTATCAACCTGCACTTTAAATTATTTATTTTCTTTGCTTAGTTTGTTTTTGAGTAGTAAGGAGGCATGTTTTCAGGTATATGTGCACTAAGCACTACTTAGAACTGCTGGGATTCTTTTATGTTGGCCATTACTGATTAAAATCTAATTTGGGCTGTAAATGTTTAACCTCACTGGGCTACAAAACTGGGTGACACATGGGATTCTCTTTAGTGTTCAATTTTCCTCAACAGCCAACCTAAACACCTGACTCCAATAATTTCAGGTTTTCATTGTCTCATATATTTCATACCAACATATGCTATGCAACAAGAAGATGGTGATATTTTGTCTCAATTTAGTATAAATTATTCTTTATGACTTCCACAAGTTTAGTACAAGGAAAAGTATTTCTAAAATTTGTTTTCAGTTCATTTAGGTAATTTTATCTCTTTCTCTTATAAAATCTTACCAGATTTTGGGTTTGTTTCCTTTTGTTTATTCATCTCAAAGCATGTGACTTAGATATTCTCTCTCTTGTTTGCAGTTAAATAGAAGTAAATAAATCATTCTGACTCTGTTGAAATCTGAGGTACTACACAGAGCTGCTCTTATTGATCCAGAAAAAAATGGTTGTATACATTTTCACAAGGGCTTTCACCCCCTCAAGTACATGGAAATATAAGTAAGAAACTGCAGGTGTTCCAAGGAAGTGGAGCAACTGAAAGTGTTGGTTTAAGGTTCTATTAGAAAGCACATACTGAAATTATCTCAAATATGCAATGCTTTCAAAATAAGATGTATTAGAAAAAAACAGCAGAATTCAATGCACAACAACAAACACATGGACTTTCTTTTTATTTGTGTGTAGCTAAGCATTTTTGGAATTGCTTTAAAT
>VZRZ01002343.1:885713-932358 GCA_013398175.1 Climacteris rufus | reverse complement strand
CGCCCCCGCCGCCACCTGCCGGGTGCGCGCGGCCCTGGGGCGCTGAGGGCGCCGCTCCGGCTCTGCCTCCCCCTGTGTGTTCCTGTCCCGCTCCCTCCCTTTTCTCCCTTCTTCCCCCTCTTTCTCTCGCTCTCGCAGCTGCCCGGAGCTTCCCCTCCGGCTGCGGAGGCGTCCTGAGGGCAGCGCCCTCTGCCCGCCTCGGCCCCGGGGCTGTGAGGGTGCGGTGCCCGGAGACGGCACTTGAGGGGCTGCTTCACACCCGCCGGAACAGCTCAGAGAGGGGGGAAAAAGCGGGATTAAAACTTTCATCCTCAGAGAAGCGGAAATGCAAAACGCTGGGGTAATTAAATGGTAACTACTAAATTAAACGCACTTGCTGCCTGAAAGCTGTGCCTCCAACTCAGTGTTGTGAAACACAGAAAAGATACTAAAATACATCTTTAGTATCAATAAATAAATACATAAAATACAAATTTCTGGATTGGGTCTCCTAGATTTTTACAAGTGTGACCTGAAAACAAGGTCTTTATTTTTCATTTAATGTTCATTGTGGAGATCTGTTTAAATTCTCCATGAAACTGTTGCTGAACACCCAAGTTTTATATTCCTTTTGGTTTGGTTTTGGTTTCCTTGTGAACATATTACGGAGTTACCTTTGTAAAGGCTGAGATCAGTCACTGATTTGGTGGTGCATTAAAAGGTTGCAGGTGCATTAGAAGGTTGATAGAGAACCAGAATAGCTTGATTTGAAAGAGACCTTAAAAGGTCATGTTAGTTGGACCACCCTGCAATGAGCAGGGAAATACTTATGTATCCTTTTGGGATGTGCTTTGAACTCTCATCACAAGCCTTGTTGGTTTGACTGTATGAAAAAACTTTAGTTCTTTAAAAGTTATCATTTGTTAGTCTGTGATAACTCTATGCCTGCCTGTGTTTGAGCAAACAGTGAATTGAATTAGACCTGCAGTGAAAGGTGTCTGAGTTAAATTAGCTGAGTCAGCCCTTGTTAAGTGTGTTTGCTGCTACCTTGGCAAAGCTGCCCCAAAGGTGACCTGATTTTCCAGTCCCTGTGGCATAACCGATGGCCTGGCCAGCCCGAGTTCTTGCTGGAATTTATCTGCTGGTCCTGTTCCTCACACGCCCTCAGCTGGACGGTGCAAAGCTAGGAGGTGAGAACAGCACTGTTGTATTCTGCTTTTGTCATGTCACTGTAATCACTGTAATCATTCCAAGTGTGATGGTGTAGGAGTGGAAGCTGCCTCCCTCAGCTCTCACACCCGTAATGTTTACGAAAGGCCTGGCCTCAGCGGGCCACTTATCTCAGCTGCCTGGAGGAGTTACTCTCAGTATTACCAAGCTGGCAGCAGGAAGGAGTTCAAGTTTAATCAATCATGTTTGATTGATGTTGTTCCATTTCTGGCCTACTTGCTTATTACAAAATATGCTCTTTTATATGCCATACTTGCCAGTTCTAACTTGTCATCACAGTTCCTGTGCAACTCACATCTGTGTTTGTTAATGTTTTTGGATCTTCGTGAGCTGACAGGTTATTTTATGGTGAGAGATGCAGAGGGGCTGTTTGAATTGTTTGTGGAATTCTTATGAGTTTTATCTCTTCAAATACACTACATTTTAATAAATGTGTTTGTTTGGCATCAGAAATAGTATTTAATGCTAAATCAACTTCTATTAATCAAGTTCTTCCTTAACTGTATGGGGAAATGGAAACTTCAATTTGAATTCATAAAGATCTTCTGACTAAATTAAGAGGAAATAGTTGATTTGGTTTTCAAAATTTGTCTACTCTGAATCTGACTTCCTCAGTGTGTCTGGAGGAACTATTTCTGTCTAAACAAAGTGCTGTTTAATGCTGAGCTGATTAATCATAACAATAGCTTTTATAACTAAAAATGTAGACTTGATTTTTAAAAGTGTAATTGCCCTTTTGCTGTCCTGATACTTTTGTTTGTGTCGTTTATGCTGGTCCTTTGCCCTTGTTTGACCTCTGTGTGAAAGCCCTTCCTCTTCATGCTGAATCCTCCTCATGCACTGTTCTTTTCTGGCACAAGTTTTTTTTTAACTCAACATGGCTTTCCTAAAGGAGAGTCTTCAGAGGGCTCCATTGCTGAGAAGGTATTGTCAGAGATTTTGCTGGATGGAGAAATAATCACCAGGTTTTTCTTTCTTTCCTTAGCCTCACACATATGAGATGGAGGTGTTGCTTTAGGAGAGGCTTTGACTTGTGTTTTCATGTGCAAAACCAGGCTTTTCAACACACCCCTGACTCTTCTGAGGAGATACAGGGGAACAATCGTATTTATGTAACTTGGTGCAACTGAGCTTTTACAGACTTGCTATGGGGTAGCTGGAATGCTCCTCAGTTGCAATTACTTGAGCTTTGACTTTGTCCAGGCTGTATAAAATCACATTTCTGTTCTCTATTTTAACTTTTAACCCACAGCACTTGTCTTGGAGGCGTTCAAGAATGACACAGTAGATGGTAGAGTGGCCCTGAAGTCGTTTTTCTGCAGAGAAGACTGGAAACTCCAGGTAATTTTTTTACATGAAGAGAGGATTTTTAGAGCTACTCATTACATTTATAGATAAACAATTAAGGGAAAATACCCCAAACCCTGGCTGTTGGGTCTCAAAAGCTCTAATTTGTTACTTTGATTTTGCAGTAGGGATGTCTTGGTAGGGTTGTAGACTACTATGGGGTGTGGAGAAATCTGTGTGACTTCTTTGCCATCAAAGACACAGCTACTTGAGACAGTACAAATATTCTAAGGAATAATGTCACTCTAGCAACACTTGCACAAAAGCCAATAGGTAGGAGCAAATGGCATTTAATGTGGTACAGAGTAAAGACAAATGTGGTGATGGCCATCTGTAGAACATGTTGGAATAAATGGAGGTTTTATTGAAAATCAGGGTTTAGCCTGTGGAAAAAGTTCACTCAGCATAATCTCAAATTTCATCAGGCCTTGTTTTGTGTTTGTATCATAACAGTAATATGAACACAGCTTGTGAGGGAGGGTTATGTGTTTATATTCCTTTGTATTGTAAAATAATCAAAATCTCAGATTGCCAGTTGGCACCAAAATAAGTGCTTTATCTCTGTTATACTCCAGCTGTAATTTCTGAAATGCACAAATACAGTCAAAAATGCTGCACTTGTTTGGCAGTATTTGTGTTTGGTGTGTGGTATCTGAAGGTAAGTTTGTGACACATATAAGCTGCAAATTTTACAATGGTTGAAGTTCACAGAGAAAAGGTATTTTATGAAATTTCTAGGGTACTAATATTAGTAATTTCTAATTTGTTCAGTTTTGCTTAATTACTGCTTACTACTTTATGGGGTTTTTAATATTTGGCCAAGTTCTGATGTCAGCAGTGTAGAACAGACTTTAATGAGGAAAGGGTGGGGGCCTGGTACAGGACTGCCTTCTCGAGAGAAGTGTAACAGTAAATATTTACATGCAGCAGCTTCGTCCTGAAAGGAAACTTGTGCTAACAGCTCATAGCTCCTTCTCCTCAAGAAATGCATTCAGGTGTTCTAGAAGCTGAGCAGAATGCAAATTGCAAATAGAAAATCTCAGAACCCAACATATCTTGAAAACCTTGGAAGAATTTGGGGAAGTCATGTATTAAAGTGCATTACAAGGGGTATGTAGTGAGAGGACAAGGGGGAACAGATTCCAACTGAAAGACAGGAGGTTTAGATTGGATTTCAGGAGGAAGCTCTTTCCTCTGAGNCCTTGGAAGAATTTGGGGAAGTCATGTATTAAAGTGCATTACAAGGGGTATGTAGTGAGAGGACAAGGGGGAACAGATTCCAACTGAAAGACAGGAGGTTTAGATTGGATTTCAGGAGGAAGCTCTTTCCTCTGAGGGTGGTGAGATTCTGGAATGAGTCCCTCAGAGAGGCTGTGGCTGCTCCATCCCTGCCAGTGTTCAGGGCCAGGTTGGACGGGGCTTGGAGTAACTGGGTGTAGTGCAAGGTGTGCCCATGGCAGGGGCTTGCAGTGAGATGGGCTTTAAGGTCCCTTCCAGCCCAGGCCATTCTGTGAGTAAATTACTCTATATAAGTACTGCTTAAAAACATTACAGTCCAAAGCTAAACTCTGAAAGTGCAGAAAATGTCTGTTCATCGAGATTTTGGCTCTGATTTTAAGGACAAACCATCATTCTTTTGAAGTCTAAATGCAGATTCATTCTTACTCCTTTTTGTGAGAAAGGTACTTAGAACATAGGCCAAGTGTTTCAGACTTGTAGAAGTCACAATGGTATTTTTCACTTTTAAGTAACCATGGACCAATGAACACAGTTTTCCTTTTTTATTTGAGACACTTAGCAAAAATGCTGAAATATCAAACATTTCCTCAGTAGCTACAATATTGCAACTATGTACAAAATATTTGATAAATGTAGTACACATATAAAAATACAGTATGCATTACATATATACAGTACAATGTGCAAAACATATGGCATTCAAACATATGGAATTGATTTTAGGGGTGCAAACAGCAAATACAAAGGCATCATGGTTTCTTATAGAAAGGCAATACATAAACTGACGCCCTGATTGCCATAATTTGCATTTAGTAAAGTAGTGCTTAAATGAAGAGGGCCCTAGAGACAGGTGTCTATCTTCTTCTTTTCACAAAATGAGATGCTAAGACATAGTTGTGACTATGAAAAGAAGAAGGGGAACA
Organism: Climacteris rufus; assembly: GCA_013398175.1. NCBI lineage: Eukaryota > Metazoa > Chordata > Aves > Passeriformes > Climacteridae > Climacteris > Climacteris rufus. Next base: position 927,640 of record VZRZ01002343.1, on the reverse strand, counting down.
CCTGCTGGGTTAGCGTTATTTCTACTGCAAGCAGTACTGTGAAGAAAATCCTATCTGGAAAAAAGCCTGTGCTATTACTTACTACAAATTTCTCAAACAACAAAAACAAATCTGTACTGTTAAACATCAAAAACAGCTTTGAAAATATCTACATCCTTAATTTTAAAAAAGTATGGATAACACTTCTGGGGACTTAATTTCCTATGTTTCAAAATACAAAGTGCCTCCTTTGGCAATATAAATGGCAATGCTTTGGTTCCTATTTAAATTTTTATATTATTATAATTTATTTTAGGCTGTCTTTTGAATATCTGAGCTGTATATTTTTATAAAAATAGTGTGATTATATAGTTATTAACCATTCCCTGCTTTTTTTGAGAATTTGCTCTCATAGCTAGAATGGCTTTTTTTTGGCTAGATTTCTACAAATACATTTATGCACTTTTAACTTAAAAAGACTTTCTATTCAGTATTGGACACTACAGAATGATGTAAGTGTCTCTTTTTTGCACTTTATTCCTAGCAAACTGGTATAAAAGGAATATTTGAGATTACTTCAGGTTTTAATGGATGCTCTTTATTGGCCATGTATATACTATATGCCACTCAATTCCACAGATCTCCCATCAAATACCATCTGTAGTATGGCCTAGAAGTCATCACAAGGTCATTTCTTAGACCACAATATGAAGAGTTTCAACAGAACATTTACTAGAGATAAGTGGAAGATTTTTTTCCAGTTTTAATAGAGTTTGCTTTAAGTTTATAATACACTTAAGATGCCATCCAAATAATAATTGTTTACATTGGTGAGCTGTACTGTGTTTTGATTTCATAATGCCCTTCCAGTTAAATGTATTCTGTGATTGCATTTTCTCTGCCATGAAAATAGTTCAGCAGCTTGTGCTTGGTTTCCAATTACTGTGCCTACACTTTTGAGGCATCTGAATGTTTGAGATAATGTAACAGAAAAGTTTAATATTGACACTTCTGTTTTGATCACCACCTTCCCTGAACATGACTCCTGTTGGTGAATTTAGAAATACCTGGGAAAGAAATGTCAGCACTAAGTGATTATTTCTAAAAGCTGTGGCCTCAGCTTTTTAAAGGTCTGATTCTGCAAGCCCACATTGCTGGATTACACTTAAAATTTCTATAGAGAACAACTGCCATGTATTAATTTTATTCTCAGAGAGAGTATGACAATGCTTTTTTAACTATTTCTAATGTTAAACAAAAGTTTGCCTGTAAACTTCCTCGTGGTAACTGATGCTGAATGGCACTAGAAGTGTGTAACAAATGCCATTTCTGTACTGAACACGGGATGTGACTCCTCTTGAGGAATATAAGCCTTGGAAAACTTGTCTGAGCTCTCTCTAGGTCCAGAAGTGTAAACAAGCAACTTCTGATTTTCACACTGATTAAAAGGTACTTATTTACTTTGAAGGACCTACTAACACCACATTTGATAGGATGCATTCTGTTAGCATACTGCAGCCATTAAATGGCAAATTTAGTGCCAGTGCATTCCTCTGCAACTGTTCTCTTAATGAGAAAGATTCAGTTCTGTACAGTCAAACTGCACAGTCATGATTACATTTCTAAGATGTATTGTATTTGTGCTACAAAAATTTTCATGTAAAACATGCACACACAAAAGTTGAAGCAAAACCTATTTCTGCCATAAACAGGCATATACAACTATGGCAAACATATCACATTTCAGAACAAAGTCTAAAGCAAACCATTTTATATAAGGTTTAATACACAATTCTGAAATGTACAAAAAAGTAATCACACATTCCCTACACTAGAATATTTGTACTTCAGAAACTAAAATGATCCCTTACTTTTTATTGTTTTTTGCAAATAGACATTTAGAGTAGAAAGCTATACCGTACTGATAACAAGACATCTCAACTGTTTGGGTTTATTCTGCACATAGATTCCTATGGGTTAATTAACATTCTACACTGCCAATAAGGGTAATTTTGTAGCAAGATGACTTTGCCAGTTTCAAGCTCTATTTACATGCACATCAAAAATGACAGTACAGTTGCTCTAGGTTAGTTTGTCCTCTAAAAATTAATTTACTTGCCTCTCATTTAATCAGGAGGCAGGGTCAAAAAGGGATAACTCTAACCACACATAGGTTGTATGATGTCTGGTGTATCACACCTCATAAACTGACAGTACTGCAGAACACTAGATTCCATTCAGAGTTGTTCCTATCAGACCAAGAGTCCTGAATTCTCATTCTCCTTAAAACCGAGGGCACTGAGTATCTCAGCCTTGGCTCCCAAGGCAGCACGAGGGCAGGGGATGCAGAAAGCTGAATGCAACTGTTCACTCTTAGTGCAGGGTCTGGTTCCATCACAGCTTAAGGCAGACACTCCACATGTAATATTGTACTCAAGTATTGTAGGCACAGCAAGAAGGACTAGGGAATTCTGTCTTTCAGCTCTGGGTAATGAAAATCTCCATAGATTGTTTGCTTGTATTTTGTTTAATGAATTATTAAGGAATTCTTGGCCAGTAAAACTAGTGAAGATACATAATGATTTAAAGTGCTGTAATTGATATGATGCAAACATATGGTATCAGTTTAAACCCTGAATCAGTGATGTAACCCACTATTTTATCTGAAGCCAATGGAATTCTGTGGTATCAGTAAACCAGACTGCATTATATCTGGAGATGCAAATTTGCAGTTAATTCCATAACATTTTCTGACAAAAGCATTTGTCTGATGTTAATAGGATTGTGTTGTGTTTTTCTTTTTGAAAAATGTGATAAAGGTTGCTAAATGGTTAACAGCTACTTGCTGTTTTCAGTATTTCTTTGATATCTATCATTATTCTACAAAATTCAGGGCATTTTTCATTCATTCCTACAAAACTTTATTTTGAAAGTTGTTGGTGAGGAAAGAACCATGCAATGAGATCAGTGTTCAGACCAGAAAACGTGCCACATTTCCCCGTTTCAGGAAACAGGGGACTATTTCCTTTTATCTTAATTTAGAACTGCCTAATAGGAAATTGCAATTTTGTATTTGATTATCAGCCTCCATCATCTATGGCAACATTTAACAACTACTACCTGAGAGACAACCATAGAATGTCAAAGTATATTAATTCTATTTGTATTTTTTTGTTTGTTTTTCTAACTGCTTTCATAATAGAGTCTGAAAACACCAACTAAGGGCTTTAAAACAAAAAAATTCATGTGCTGTGCTGTGAGGTAAAAGCTTAATTTTTGCTATTATCTGTTTCAGATATGCAATATGCCTTCTTACCACAAAACAGTACATTCTGATACTGCTACTTAGGATTCTCACTGAGCAGCTTCTCTGTTGGCTTCCCTGATGTTATGTAGTGGTAGACAAAGCTGTTCAATAGACAAAGCATTCTTTAGGAAATGATGGTTGTCCTGTCAGTACTGTCCCCTGCATCCTACAAACATCTTTTATTGAGGGCATTGGGACTACTCTTGCATAGATGCTTGCAGGATTATAGTGTACAATGGCATTAATTAAACTTTTCTACTTCCTCAAACTGTTGTAATATGCTGAGATACTGGATTCAATGATCTAACAAATATCCTCAAACACAATGCAAAACAGGATATTTACGTCCTTTATAGAAATCTCTTGAAGACCACTGTGTTCCCCTCTGTTCACAAAAATAAGCTATATAAAGTTAAAAGAGTATACAAATAACTGTCTGATATACACATTAAAACCTACCTATTAAATCCAGAGCATTGCTATAGAAAATTCAGTGTTCTCAATATTACCTGGCATAGCTACAGTGGATTTCTTGCAGTTACACTTAATATCCCTTTGGATGCAGTTAAATTCCTCCCTCATGATTAAAGAATGGGGGAAGTGTTTTAAAAACCACAAAAGCAAAATATAAAAACAACTTGAACAAATTAAGAGACTAGATACATGAAATTTCACTGAACCAGCCAGTGCTTCTACTTGCCTTTGCCCTCACAATTAGTTCTGAACCTGGCTCAGGCTTTCCACAGGAACAATGAAGTGCAGTGATACCTCCCCTCCCCCAGACTTTTGCTCACTGGGTCAATACAGACAGTTGACATCTCACTCCAAGTTTAACCATGTTGTGTTGCTCATTTAAGCATTACAAAGTCAGAGACATAACTTCTTTCTTAAATATTTGTGATGCGTTTACCTTGGGGTACTTTTAATCAGTAAGTACAATCATCTTTCCTTGACTTGTGAAATACACAGAGGGCCCTGATCTGCATTACTGATAGGTGCAGAAAGTGATTCACTGTTGTAAACTTGAAAATCAATAAGGAATTAGCTTCAAGCATTTGTTCTTCCAAACATTACTGTCTTAATTTATCTTAACTGCAATCAGAATGGTATAATAATGGACCTCTGCTGTAAAGAGCCTTGTAGGTCATGTTCTCATTGGCTACAGCTTAATCCCAGTGCAACTGTAGATCTTGGGGATCCAGAAAGTCAGTGGAAAACACGCTGGGGGCAGCAGAGCTGAGAGGGGTGAGTCCAGATGAGGAGCTGGGCATTGTAATGTCCAGCCATTCCATATTGTCCAAATTTGTGTCGGGAAGGTCAAGAGACAGACAAGAATTATTAGTAGTAAACTGTGGGTCAGAGGTTTCCATGGGTGAATGAGAGTGATCTAAAATGCTGGAGTGATTAAGCAGATCATTCTGGAGGTCTTCAATTAAAGAAAATGACTCTCTGTCCTCATTACTGCTTGTCAGTTGAGGAATTTCATTACCTGATGGTAAAGTTCCATCCAAGAGGGCTTCAAGTTGGTTTTCCAAACTTATGGACAAGCTGGTTGTTGGTTCCAAGGACACAGGAGGAGGGGCCATTTGGATCTGTGGAGGTGGACGGGATATCACGGTATTCACTGGCATTGTGGTGATGTTGGCTGTTACTGGTCTCATTTTCGAGATGGGAGATGGTTCTTCTTTTATTGGAAGGGAAATCTCTGTAATAAAACCAAAACACTGTTGAATTAAAAAAGATAATGACATAATGTCCTCGTGCTTACAACTTCCACCCCTCCTTTGCCCACTTTTTGGGACACATCCACAGTGAACTCAGTGGAGTAAGAGTCACTTCACTGCTCTACTCACACTAACACTTACTCAGACTCTGTCAAGGCCTCCATGAACAACAAAGTATTTTAAAACAAGTTCCAGAGCTCTGCTCTCAATAATACACTTCAGCCAATTAGTATGAGTACTGATGAAGAAAGGAACGTATTTCTAGCTGCTAGCTTTACCTCCTTCTGTTTATAGTTCTTCTCATTAACTAGAATAATTATGGAAGCAACACATTTCCTCATTTAGAGAAGAGTACCCAAGGCACTTTTCAGTTTCATCCCTGTTTAGTACTGTGTCCACATTGATTAGAGTCCAGAAGATCAACTGATGGGATTAAGCATTTACTCCTCATTCTAGAATCTAAAACTCCACTTCTGTCAAGAAGTTCCATGTAAGATAGTGGCAATAACAAGAAAGGGAAAGAAAGCATAAGTTCCAATTTATTCTTAGATGTGAATGAAGTCCAAAAATAAGACAGACAAATACACAAATAGATCCTGTAGTGCAAGTGATGTTCCTACCAGCAAAAATATACCTGACAATATATTCTGTGCTGGTTTTCCAAGCAAAAACCCACATCCTTCTCACTCTCTTGAAGTACATTACTAAACTAAATATTTTTCAGTGCAGAGCTTGCTGACATTAAGTGCAAGAGCCCTGAATGCTTCACTTTGCCTTTTCATCACGATCAAGAATTATTTGCTTTTTTATTGCAACTTCACAAACATGAAGCAGTTGTTACCTTTAAGACTCAAAGCAAATATTGAAGTAAGCACACAAATGTTTCCTGTGTTCTCTCTTCCAGAGGCAGAACTTCTTCTAACTACCCATGCAATATTTTAATAGAAGCACTGAAAGCATTTTTTCATTTAGCTTGAGTTGTTCACTACACAAGTTCCTTGTCTCAGTCTTGTCACTGTCTACTCTTTACTACACTGTCTACATTTTCTTCAGCTGACTTTGCAATTTACTTTGAAAAAGAAAAAACTGATGTTTAGAATATGGCTAAAATCTTCCACTAGCCTACAGCAGTCACTTCTGTCCTGGCATTCACGACTGTCAAAATCCTTCTATGACAGTAGTTACAAAACATTACATTAATTGAATTGTGGCACCAGAACACTTCCCAGTATTGTAATGGCCTGTTACTCTGCTAAACCTAATTATGGCTGAAAGCCTCCTTCTTTTATTGCCAAGCTACTGTGTATATTACTTTAGTTAGTTCAGTGCCTTTCTGATAGCTCCCTTATTCTAACTGACATAAAGTTGTTATTCATTAATGTCTCTATGTTGTTCATACATAATTTTCCTCAAAATAGATCTTTGATGTTTATAGTTGATAACACATGGTTATATTTAATGAAATGTTAGTATCAACATTACCTTATTTAATTCTTTGTATAATTTCAATAAACATTATACAGGCTTGGTCAACTTTTCCAATTTTGATAAAATATATCTGTGCTAACCTAAGGTGTTATTTTAACAATTTGAATGCTGTACAGATTATTGCAAAGGTCTGCCTGAGCTAATGTGCAAGCAGTGAGGTTCCACAGCAGGTTCACTGTATGTGTTTTGATAAATGTTTTCTTTAATAAGCAATCACGCCAACTTTCAGAAATTTAGCTTCACTCAGGCTGGATAGCTTCTAACTCTTCTTCCTGAAAGAATTCTTGTTTGATTAAAGCAGTGAGTTTTCATTAGCAGGTTTGAAGTCTCTCCAGGACACAGCTGTCAGTGAGCTTACCTCCACTCTTGATGAGAATATCAAAAAGATCATCCATCTGCTGGCTGTGCGCACTGGAAATCTGCAGTGCAGGAGAACAGGGTTATTCTCTTTCATGCAGTGTTTTTTCTAAGCTGATTGTTTGAGCTTCTCTCAATAGTACATAAGAACTAACCTATGATCAAGATTAAAATGATTAATATGAAATTGTCAATTTAGAAAACAGAGAAATACTTTGGAGAGACACTTGCAATCCGTGTGGTTGGTTTCAGTACAAAGGAATAGGGAAAAAAATCTGAAGAGCATGACAAAGATTTCATGAAGGCAACCTAGGAGAGAGGTGCAGAAAATTAGGGATCAGAAGGAGAATTACTGAACCTGTTTTGAACCAGGGTAACAATAACTGCAGCACTTTGGGGGCTGCAAACCCTGAACTATTTGCTCTCAGAGATAGCCTGTGAATGGTCCTCATGTAAGATGTATTTCATCACATATGTTTTGGTTTTTTCCCAATTCGTAGATCTATGTTCTTTTATTTTTGGTAAGCTTTCAGGAACTGCTTATCTCTGATTTGAACAGCCCCCTAAATATCTGAACCTCAAGCAAAAGGTAACAAAAGCCCCCATAAAGCCATTCATTCAAAAACAAGTCTAAAAAAACTGGAGACTTTCAGGAAGGTCTCAAAGCTGAGAGTGTTTTAAACCATCGATTATACTGCAGGGGTGGGCACTAATTTGCCATCAGGAGCTCTGGGGGGAGGCCCTTGGCTAACTCAGTGATAGAGTGGCCTAAGATGAGCTGTGTGCCTTCACTGTGGGCATGTCCCACACGTGCCAAGAACACAAGAAATGGCATTACACACCCACAGCTCTGCCCAAGGGCCTGCCCCCACAAAAACACCAACACTGGGGGTTACAAGGTTTTATCTTTCGGGATAGCTCTGAAATGCATCAAGTTAGGGATGCTCATTACTTTTGTTTACAGATTTCGCCAATACAAAGGAACATTTACCCTTATGAAGGTAAACTGACAAAGCACTGCATAGGGTTATTCACCAAGATCACTAATTACAGACTCTTTTCAAGCAAGCACCTATGCTCGTGTTTGCCCGTGTATAAACACATTCACACACATTTTCCTCACGTTTACTCACTTGGGAAAATATGAACAAATTTCCTCTTTTAAGTGTAAAGTTTGGGTATCACATCCTCTAAACAAGTCATCTGAAGGCTAGTGACTGTAAAGCAGCAACAGCAGCATTATCCCAGTTACATGTATCACCGACTGGATACTGTCAGACTTATTTACACATCTGCTGCTTTAATGAAAGACTCATGGAACACCAGTCCTGCAGTTAAACACAGTTATGAAACTAGTAACAGGGTATGTTAGAAAATCTTGACACTAAACAAAAACAACCCTAAAAACCACAATGCTTTGGGTAATTGTAGACAAACCCTATGTTTTTAAGAGACTGAAGAGGAGAAAAGAGTTACCTCACGGTGGGATGCCTGAATATTGCGGGTCTGTTTTATGGCCTCTTCGTAACGAGGAGGATCTTTTGTCTTGGCTACTGTGTTGTTGAAGAGGGGCTGCTGAACAATGTAAGGCTGGGCTTGAGATGGAGACCCAGGCTGCATGAAAGAACAAAATAATGACTAAATGATATGATTTAGTGAATTCAAGATGTATCAGGCTCTACAGATGATTCTGTTTTGTCACCCCAATCTATGTGTTAGTGCCATTGGAGGGATCAAATCAGCTTCCCTCTCCCTTTCTCACACAAATGCACGTATAAGGATTATGAAGTCTACAAAACTTTCTTCCTTAAGGGAACTATTATGTAAATAGTCACATTATATTAAGAATAATAATATAAAACTGAACTTTCTGGAATATTGTTAGGCTATCCTTACCTTGTTGGGAGCAGCAGGTCCATTCTGCACAGAGGGGACCTGGTTACCAGCAGTGTGAATGTTAGAGTTTGATGTTTTATTAATAAAAGTTTGTGAAGGTGTTGTAACTGGTGCAGTCTGATAGGAAAATACTGCATTTGATGTGGCAGGTGGAAAAACCTGTAAAGGATTAACAGAACAGTCTTAGATTCTGGGGTTTTTATTTAAAAAGAAGTAACATTGGGTAAATTACATCAATAAAATGTAAGACTTTTTTTTCTTAAATACTTGCTTGCTTAAATTCCCAATTAAGTGAATGTTATTTATACTGATTTTTCCTTTCAGTGGAATAATTTGGAAATCCAGAACAAGCAGTCTTTGAAAGAAGCTTTGTGCTCTGACATGCTTTCATTCATCACTGATTACTAAAAATATTTTCCTGCAGTTTCCCAGAAGCGTGAGGAAAGTGTATGGAACAGTTTAATTGCATAGCCTTGATTTCCCCACCTAGTGGACAGTCAGTGACATGAACTTATTTCTGGCCTGATACAAACTGTACATGTTCCCACACCTGCCCTATGCTGCTGTTTCTGAGACAGAATGGTTTGGTCTGTGCCCCATAATTGTAATTTCTTTTAACTACAGGTACCTATGAAGACTGAGAGAGAAGCAAAAGATATAACTGACAGCCATGGGTCTCAACTATAAATTTGGTTACTGGTATATGAAACTTTTTATTTCTTCAGCTGATTGTGCACATACTCACTGCAAATGATTCCAAGCAGTATCCTACTGCTCATACTTTTGAGCTAAAGGGAGGTGAAGAGAAGCTATGAATGCCATCAGTGCATAAGGCTGTTCTTCTAAATTCAGTATCACTCCCAGACACCTTTATAACAAAGGTGACAAATCTTAGGTCATGGATGCAGAGAGGTAGATCTAATGCTGGATGCATGAAGGGCGTCCTGATCTGTTGCATTACATCAGTATTTGATGTTCTGATGTAAAATAAAAGCCAGTGCAATTATGCTGCCCTGTTTCCTGTGGTAAAGAGGGCAGCAGGTGTGGGAGAAAACCAGCTGGGATAGGCAGGCAGCAAACTCTGCTGAACTGTGTGCTCTTCCTGACAACTGATCTGAATGGGGGGAAGAGCAGAGGGTACAATTCTTGGTTATGTCCTGCAGACATTTCAAGGAACTTGTAGGCAGCAATGGAAGCAAGCTGCCAGTCTGACACAAGTATATGCCTCAGGATGACTGGAAAAGTTCTCTATAGGACCCACTGAATTAACAAGGTAGATTAGACCCTCACCAGATCCTACAGAACCTGCATGAAATCTGCTTTTTGGATGTATGCCAGTTTTGACTTCTGGAGGATAACCTCAACGTCCATGGAATTAAACAGACTGAACAAGCAGCCTGAAGAGTATTGATGCTCCTTTGTTAGCCAGCTGTCTAGACAATGGCAAGGCATAATCATACATCAGATTCTAAGATAAGTTCTTATCTGGAACAAGAGCCCAAGCAGAAGCAGATTAGGTGACACTGCTCAGGTACAATCCCCAAATCACAGTAGAAGGGGGTTCATGATGCACTTTTGTAAACTGAAATAAGAACTTTGAAGGCTGAGATACTTTGCAACAGTTACAGAATATACTGTAAAAATGACCCTCTTCATCTTAGAATTTCAGTTGTTTCTGAATTATCTGTCCCTTGGAGCAGGCTGAAAAACCTTACTGTCTTAAGTAATAGGAGCTCTATAGTCAATAGCACTGATAAGGCAGCAGTAAAGGTCCAAAAGTAATCTCCAAGTTCCTAATAATAGAGGTCAGTCTGGAAGAGTAGGAGAAAAGCTTTTCTTTTGTGATGACTGGCACTGCTGGGTTGGTATCAGTTACCATAATGACACAACTGGATTGGTGCTCACAACTGTCCATGCAGTGCTGATGAACATCTGTTGGAATGGGACATTACAGAGCTGATTGCTTTGGACAGAGGAAGGGAAGGATCTCTCTCTGAATCATACCCTGCATTCCTTAGGAAGAGGTATGGTAGGGTTTTGACTCACTGGAATTACCATCCTCAGTATCTGAGTCCATAGCTTTCTTCACAAGGAAGGATGAAATCAACAAGGAAAGTAAGAAAACCAAAATTAACTTCTACAAAAGAACAAATCTCTGAAGTCATAGGTAAAAACTTTCTCTAAAGAACTGCCTATAAGAATCATCCATATAGAGCCAGTGGCAAATCAGAGACACTGACTGGAATATACCTGGTACACACCACTCGGGCCAAGCATGAGGAAGGATGTCCTAAGAGTCATGCCCTAAGTGCCATTAAGATAAAAAGTCTTTAGACAATGTATTTATTTGCAACTGAAAAATAAAGTCCTGCACAGACTAAAATTTTGGAAAGAGAAGGAGTTACAAGCCCATTGTATCACACAGAAAAACATGGTACAGATGTTAGGTGACTTGACCATTTATATGTAACACAGATGACACATAAAAGATTCTAAAAGCACTGCCTAGAATTAGATCACACAACTCTTTATCTTAATGTTTATTGCTATCCACAAACCTTTCTGATTTGTTGGGTCTGACCAAGTGCGTGCTGCGTGCTGGTGTTTGGTTTTGATTGTGGAGCATGCAGCTGAGGTGCTGTCTGGACCAGGCCAGAGGAAGGAATAGGAGCAGGTATTTGTGATGGGGTCTGTATTCCAGCTTGTGACTGAGCCTAAAGGATGAAGATAAAATATTTGCATTATTTGTGTCTCACAGCAAGTTACATCATGTAAAAATCTATTGCACACATTATGCAGAATAGCAATAGCATGTATTCTGGGAAGGATGAGTGTGAACTGTGGACAGGAAACCAAACTGTGGTTGGTACTGGGGAGTTCCCAGCTGAACGGTGACGTCTGTTTTGCCAAGAGAGTTTAAAAAAAAGACAAACTGAACAGAGTCCAGTGGATAGCACTGAAAATAATAGGGGGGAGAGAGAGCATAAATCATTAAGGACTGTAAGAACTGGGTTTGAGTAACTAGAAGACAAAACTGATGATGCAAGAGAAGGGTTGTTTTTAAGACCATAGTAATTTTTAATGGCCCAATGAAAGGCAAGAATTGTGTCCAACCTCGTGAAAGAAAAACAGTTTTAGCTGGTAGTGGAAAACTTTCTGGAGGATCAGTGAAGTCAGAGAGCAGAACAAGCTGCTTAAGGTTGTTACAGAATTGCATCAGGATTTTAGAACAATTCAGATGAAGATCTGGGTGTGTAGCTCCCAGGAGTAGTTCTTGCACTGCAGACTGGGGCCCACCCTCACCAGAGCTGTCCACCCCTCCTAAGGACTGCTAAATGTGCTGGTGCACAGGCCTGCACCGAGCCCAGGCCCACAGCAGGCACAGCAGCCAGGGAGGGGCACAGTGCAGCTGAAAGGATACTTTGCTGCCATGATAGGTGGCAGAGGATGTTCCAACAATGCCACTGGGAGGTGCATTGCTGCTTCATTCTACCTCACACCAGTAGATTACACTGATTCAGTTTGGTCAGATTACTCTTTTACTTGCAGATTAGTCTGCATTTATAGCCTATCTTGCTTTATGCTGTATTTATTCACTGTGATACCACCTATAATCAGCCTAGAAATAATACTTGTGTAACCATGGTTTCTTTTTCTAAGTCCACAGGAGTTCTACAACTTTGCATTCCCATTTTTAAATATAATGAGCCACCACCACACAGGGAAGTTCACACATGTTTTACAAACAGGGCTACTTCAAAATAAAGTACTGGGATTGTAGCTCTCTATTACAATTTGCAGTTAACAAAATGGTGATATATGCTACTATAAATCACATTGTGCATGGAAGCAGTATTCGGTAAAACAACTGCTTTTCAGGAAAGAGTATCTGAGAACAAAAGTTACAAAGAAACAACTATTAGAAGCAGGTATAAAGAGATTGGTTCTCAAGTTTTTCTATTGTTTTCCCTTAAGCAGAAACAGGCTAAGCCTGATTTTTAAATTAATGTTACAAGCAGAATATTTACATATTTATACTGAATTATGAAATGTTGCCATGCAGTTTACATGGTAAAAAATAGAAACATCCTTACCTGCAACTTGATATTTCCAACTGGCAGCTGCACTGCAGTGGCAGCATTCGGTGCCTGGATGGACAGCGGGAGGAGCAGCTGGGCAGTTCCTTGGGTAGTTAATAAAGCTTGGGGCTGGGCAACAACTGCAGTTTGTGGCTGCCTCTGGGGATTAACATAAAACTGAGAAATGGCATTCTGAGCTTCAGCTTTGGCCACGGGTATCTCCTGCTTGATAACAACTGCCTTTTTGGCAACTGGGTTCTGGCCACTGGTGTACACTGCCTGTCCCAAGGAATGGCTGGCTACAGGTACAGATGGACTTGTACTGGAGCAGTCAGCAGGAGCTGTTTCATCTTTGACAGCAGCACTGAACTGCTTCTGTTCCAAAGCAGCTGAGTTTCCAAAAGTCTGAGACTGTTGCTGTTGTCCCCTTTTTTCAACCTCAAGTTGCATTTTCAATACTTCCACGAGCTTTTGCTCTTGTTCCAGTTTTCTTTTGAGCTCTTCAATCTGCTTTTCTTTTTCCTGAAGCTTGCGGTCCTTTTCTGCTACATCAAACTCCATGGCTGAGACGCTGCCACTGCTGCGGTTCTGATTCTCGTCGCTGCCGTTTGCTCTCAGAGGGGAAGTACTCAAGAACTGGGAGGGTGACATCATGGCCATTTCTGGGAAAGTGTCTGCCATACTCGTATCATCTGTGCTCACACTCGACTGCTCTGAAGGAGAGGGAGATATAGGCAAAGGAGAGCTCATGTTTTCAGTATTCACTACTTTGCTGCCAGGTCCAGTAGATGCTTTTTCTGGAGGGAAGCTGGATATTGTGTTAGCCACTGGTTTATTTAGTGTTGCAACAGGAAATGCCACGGTCACCTCCCCAGTGTTAGCTGTGGCCCCGCTGGAAGTGCTCACTGTCACAGAGGTACTCGTAGCAACCCCGTTGTTGTTAAGATCTTGATAGGTTTTCAGACGCTCAATAAGATCTGTTTTTGTTCCAGACACTGGTAATCCCCTCAGTTTCAACTCCATTTTAAGCTCTGCTACCTGAAATAAAATAAAATAAAGCACTATAATAAAAAAATAAAACATTAAAACTTACTGATATACATTCTACCTTATTGCATCTTAATAATAAAAACGATTTCTATGAGCGTATTTGCTGGTTATTACACCTCTGGGTTCTGACAGCATGCATCATCAGGACCACATTTCCATGACCTGCTACTTACTTCAGTGTTTAACTGCCAAAATCCTAGTAGTGTTCAGTTGCACAACGAACAGTAGCAAACTTACACTGTTTTTTCATAAATATTCACCATGGAAAAATGCACCTACAGCTCCAGTTCTGAGCTAAAAACCTCAGAAACAAACCAGCACACAGTGGCAGCAGTGCAGGTAAAAGCAGTGCAGAGTAGCACGCTGAACCCCTTTGTTACACCACCAGGACAGACAGATCTGTTTCTCAGAAACTTTATCAGGTCACTTGGATGATTCAATAGAGCCATCAAACACAAAAGGCTCTCTTGCTAATTAGCAACCAACCAGTTACTCTATGTGCCATCTGGGTTTCTTTTACAGAGACAGAATAAGCAGTCAAAATTACTTTCTGATAGAAAAATGTTCTCAGTTTTATTCAATAAGCTTACAAACAAAGTACAAGTGCAAATGTGTTGAGTGTAAATTAATTCTGTGCTTCAAAATATCAATTAAAGAAGAACAGTCACAAAGAATGGCTTCTGTTCATCATAAACACACACCACAGCTAAGTGCAGTTTGGGCTGTGTGTATGTTAGAGCCACCTCTGATAGACCCAAGGGTAGTGACCTCAGTAGTTTCTCAGTACCCAGCCAGTGTGGAATTTAAGTTGGAGGTCTTTGCGATTTGCAAATGATGAGAAGTCACAGCAATACATTTTACATCTCTCAAACTCACAGCAATTTTCTGTTAAATAACTCTCTAGCCAATGACTACCAGCTGTTTCCCACAGTCTGGTACCCTCTGCACTCGAGAGTGCAATCTGATTTTTCTGGTTTTCAGTTTGTTTCTGAACTCTCAGTCAGAACAGATTTAGTTGATTCAGTGGTAAAAGCACTACCAGCAGGTCTGCAAGTAAGGCTGATATTAGTGTTACTACATCAGCAGGAATACCAATTAATTGTGCAGAAATAGGTAAGTGAACAGCTTTAATCACTGCAAGCACAATTTCAGATATTAACTTAAATATCTTTAAAAGATTTTAGTTAATAATTTAAAGGTTGGAAAACTTATTTCAAACACAGTTATTTGAATTGCATTTTATGGACTTACTTCATATTAAAAGATGGACTTTACTTAAGACAATACATTACTGTCTTGAGAATCTGATCTTTGAAATTTCTTTTTTTTAATCCCTTCAAGTCTAAAAAAATCCTCCCTCCCATTCCTCTCAAACCTTGGCAAAGACAGGGAGAAAGGAAGGAACTGCCCACTAGATGTCCCTACTCGCTGCCCAGGTTTGGCACATTCCTGCAGCTGCTGAATCCTAAGCCCCCCCAAGTTGCTTCAGATTTGTTATTCGGTCCCTCACAGTATTTATTCCTGCTAATGTGTTTCTGAAAGAA
This sequence comes from Climacteris rufus, assembly GCA_013398175.1. Lineage (NCBI taxonomy): Eukaryota > Metazoa > Chordata > Aves > Passeriformes > Climacteridae > Climacteris > Climacteris rufus. The sequence continues at coordinate 912,216 of VZRZ01002343.1, read as the reverse complement.
GAAGAGCCTATGCAATGCCCTCATAGTGCAGGTTAAACAGTTCACACAGTTACTTATAACTTCAAGAAACTTCTACAAAATTTAGTGTTCATTTTCAGATGATGTGTTGAACTCTGGTAAGAAGATCTTTCCTATTCTCTTTTTACAGTATTATTTCTGTTTCTATTTATAACAGTGACCTCTCTGAATACATTTTTATTAGGACATATTTTAAATTATATTGCTTAACTAAATCTCTTCACTGATAACACTGATATTGTCATGAGGAAATTACTGCTCCAGTGTTTAAATCTGCCTGGGCTAAAACTTCCTATGAAGTGAACCTCACAGTTTCCCAAGGTATCAAAGTCAGGGACCTATGCAATATGTCTGAAATTCTTCCTCCACTAATTTGTTGGGAAAGAAATGTCATTTCTGGAACACATTCATGTGAGGAATTAAATACTGAGGTCCAGGAGAGTTGTGTAGGAAAACTTTGACAATCTTATTCTAATCAATCAGGAGGAAAGTACAGTTTCCATTGGCAAAATAACCAGGCATATTCCTGACAGCAACAGTTCACAGGTTATGAATTACAGTAATGCACAGGAATGGACAAATCCCTCATATCTTTTACCTTCAAGTCATCCAAGCTGGAAGGCAGAGGTCCTGGTTTCCTGCTAGGAACATTACTGCTCTGTCTTGGTGAGCTGGCAGCTGATGTTGGTGTACTGTTGTTCAAAGTGTTCAGTGGTGAATTCCCATTGTTACTCTGTTTGTCATTCAGTGGCCTTTGGGTAGTAAGAAAAAGAGGGACAATAATATCAATGCTAAATATATTATATTTTCAATCAAGAAGCTGTGATTCTGAACCTAATGTCTGTCAAGGTAATGAACAAATTAACTTTTTTAAAAGATACATGCTTAGCATAAGACATTACCATTAAGTATTTTCAGTAGAACAAAACAGACAAGAAAACATAATAGAGAGTACTGTGCTGATATTTTGGTTTCTGTGCAGTTAAGGATACCAATTTATGCTTCCTAGTTTTGATTTTTGTCCTGGTATCCCTGAAGAATACTATGGACTGACAACTCAGTTTATACAAATTAATCATCAGCTAGGGCAATTGGTTAGGATTTTGTTTGGCATCAATAACCCCCCCAACACTGAGCTCTATGTATCAACCCTTACAGGTATGTCCAATGTTCACACACAGTAAGGACTGACGTGAAGGCAGTTCACTTTGAAGATGATGCATTTTTATCAGCTGTACTCAAAAGAAGAATCTCAGATAAGGATTTTGAAGTAATTGTAAAAAAATTAACAAGGCCACCATTTACACTTGGTACCATAAGTCAGCTCTTTTATTTCATGCAGCTGATTTATGAAGAAATGTTTCTGAAATGTCAGTAAATGGAACATAAGAAGCGTGGGTAAGCAGGCAGAAACACTGCCAGTCCAAATGTTAGGATACATGGTAATTATAAATACAACCGCAGATGGGAGTTTAACTTTTCTAGCCTCACTTGCTGAGGAAAAATAACTCAGTGAAAACTCATTTAAAAAAACCAGATGAAAGTCATTTGAATGTAGGATTGTGTGACTGTGGCGTGTTACACTGTAAGCACTTCTAGGAAAAGCCTGGTCCTAGACGGTGAGGGTGGAACTGCAGACAGTCGGCTTCTTGTTTGCTTATGGAGTGCTGGCAACATTTTGAACATTTATTTTTCTGAATGCTTCTACCTACAAATCAGGGAGTGTACTTCTCAGTGTTAGAAGTGCTAAAGGTCAGTACTAATGAGGAACTCACATAAGTTTTAGAGATGAGGCTATAAATGAGATACAGATCTTATCAAATTTAAAATGACTGTCTTATTTGTAAAGTGCAAAAATGTGGTTTGTGAATCTGATAAACGCACAAGAACAGTGTGGGTCTTTGTAAAAGACATGGTCTGTAAGGTTCTCTTCTGCTCTGTCTACCTACATCATATTCAAGTGAAAATGGTGTCAAAAGTTGATTGGTTTTGCATAAATGCTTTTTTCCACATTTGGTCAGAAAGAATGCATCTGACAGGTAAGATGTTCTGTTTCCGTGTCACATAAAAGTAACTATGATCACTTCAAGGCTTATCAGACATCAGCATTATTTTAACCAGAGAACAACCTCATCACCTTGTTAAATAAGGCAAATAATACCCACAATGATGCACAGCCATTTACAGTTTTCCTGGGTTCCAGCAGTCTCTTAACGTTTGCAAACCACGCTTACTTCTAAAGCACTAAGCCTGTAACTGATGTAAATGTCTTTTCTTTAAAGGACAAACAATGCTTCACATACTTCAGTGGTGCAGGTAGAATTGCCTGGTAGTTGTAGTGTTGTTGCTGTTGGCTCAGGATCTGCAGCTGCAAAAACAGTTGCTGCTGTTGTAGCAGACGAGCATAGTTGGAGTCCATCTGTGGCTCATTTTTCTCACCTTTCTGATCAGGTGGGATATATTGATGATACTTCAATTTTTTCACCCTTGGCTTAGGTTCTTTACATTTCTTGCTCCGATGTTTATCATTTGGGTTCTTTGGGTGGCTTTGCTGTTTATGGATGGAAAAGATTGAAACAACCACAAGAGATGTCACTGAAAGCAGTTATGATGGCACAGATATAAAGCACACTGCAGCACTTTTACTGCAAAGAGCTCCTGGAAACAATTATCCCTGCAAACTTCCCCAAACGAACCATCCTGGAAAGGGTAACATACTGCAGCTGGCTTAGACCCTGCCCAAGTAAGGGGTCATTAAAGTCACAGTTGGTGGATGTTTTTTAATAGATGGCACAGCTAAGGGATTCTAGTAGTCATGACCTGTCATTGCAAGAGGCATTCTCCTTAAACAGGTAAGTTCAAAGCCACTCAGTACTTTGTGCAAGTAAAAGCCAGTATCCCAAATTCCAGCTGTAAACATCAGAGGTACTTAAGAGGTTTAGATTAAAAGCATGGACACACAGTCCTATAAATTACAGGACTGCTCTTATGAAACTTTAGTAGCAATACCCGCTCAAGTGATAAAACTCTCTTCCTCTTTGAAATTATTTTGAGTGAAAAATCAAAGGCAGTTACCTAGTCATACAGAAGGTATCAAAGCAGAAATGCTGTGTTGATCCATGCACACATACTACATAGACAGCCTGTTTTGGGGGATATCTGAATTTGTCATTAAGGTTCTGCATTAAGTAAGCTGGTGATTTTAAAGGATATAGCCAAATTTATATTAGAAATTGACTGCCAGAAGTCATCCTTGTACATTTAACTGAGTTAATCTCATGTAGTTAGGTAGAAGTCTACATTCCTTACACAGCTGAAGATAGCAAATTTACTGAAATGAAACATTAGAGACATCTTCTAACACAAATCCCTCTAACTGTATTTGAAAGGATTTTCAAGAGAATTGAGTATGTTCTTCTGACACTCAATAACAAGGATACAGTAACTGCTCCCTCACAATGCATTCTGCTTATATATTAAATCAACTAAGAAAACAGTTGTGGAAAAGGAGCACACTGCTGTTCACTACTTTGGTTACAGGTGGACTATGAATGCAGTGACTCTTTTCCTATTAAATTATTCTCCAGACAAAACTAGATTAGAAGAGATTAATTTCATCAATATAAAGCAGAAACTCAGTATTGCACAAATCTATTGTTCCTTATTTCTTAAAAACTTTCATAGCAATGTAATGCACAATTCTGCTTGAAAACTTGTGTAAACTGTACTGTAAGGACCTCTTGGAATAAGGGGCTGGTCCCTTCAAGGGTTACTGGCTGAGCTTAGCACACAAAAGCTCTGAGTCACCAACCCAGTACACTCACTGCCCTGAACACCAACAGCTGTTCTTAGCTACAGGCACTGTGATGTTACTTGTGCAGTTTTTTATTAAACACAGCATTGGACAAGGACAGAGATGAAGAATGTTGTCCTCAGGTGCCACAGTTACAGGTACACACCTTCACTAAGGTTGGGCCAGGCTTTGCTGCAGAGACAGTGGTTGTGGTCAGGGTGGTTGCAGCAGTGGAACGTGTAACGTGCTGTTCGATTGGAGGGGAAGTTTTGAGAAATTCGGGAACTGGAGAGGTTAGAGGTGGATACTGGTATTAAAAAAATATAAGGAAAAAGAGAAACATTAAAAACATCGACTGCCTGAATAACTGAAAAAATGTGAAAAGGTTAAAACAATTTACTATCATGTCAAATTCACAAAATATTTTTAGGAGGAACGGTGAAAACAGAACTCACATATATGTGTACAAATATTCTATAAGGGCACGTTTTGGCACACTTCAAATACAGCAAATAAAATACAATGTTCTCTTACCTTGACTTTTTAGTTTGCTAAGAAAACACCGCTTTATTACCATAAGATCAAGGCCTTCAGTATTTTTTGTCTGTAGAGTCAGAATTTTGTGCACACAAGGAGAATCCTACCACCCAAACAAGTACTGTCAGAAAAGCATTGCTTTCATGAAGGTCAGACATTCACAAAGGCAAACAAACTTGTTTCAGAATGATCTCACAGCAGGACAGCAGGTGGTTTTTGAAGACACCTTTCCTGTGGTATTTTCACAGAACCACACCTCTCACTGTGCCAGGAGGTGCATTTCTTCTGTGTCTGATGCCAGCACAAGTGTGAGATGCTGTGCAGGTACAATCCAGCAGCCTGAACTTTACTGAGTTTGTTCCCTTGGTGTCACAAACATCATGTGTATAATTGCTTCTATAAGCTTACTAAATTCCATATAGGCTTAGGACATCATCATCATGATCATTATTATTATTATCATTATTATTATTATTATTCTCCTGGTACCACTACACCTACCAGAAAATTCCTTGAAGTTTTTTACATAAATAAACTTTGCTCAGCTTAAATTTGTCATATCGATTTTTATTGTGCTGAAATTCTTTCCCCATTTTAAGTCTTAAAGAAACATTAAGATTTCCTTCTGTGGTGAATGTGCCTGTGATGGGATATAGACTCTACATAAACAGATTTCAGCCCTTGTGCTCCTAGATACACAAACAAATTTTTATTATATTCTCATAAAGAGATTTTTCATTCTCTGATCATCCTTACCTGTTACAGGTAACTGTGTTACATTTTCATTAGTCCTTCTTGGATACAAAGAACTGAAAATGTACAGGATATTCCATGTAGGGTCTCACTGGGTCCTTACAGTGGCATTAGCACTGCTGCTGGGATCATCTCTTCTGACAAACTTGCAGTTTTACAGAGATGTCCACAGCAGCTCACAGACCCCACTGCTGAACACTGCACCCCAGCTGTCTTCCTCCCCAGCCTTCTCTCGAGTCAAGAGCCCCCAGGTTTCTTTATCATGGAAAGGAGGGGGCATTGCATATTTTTCTTTCCAAGAATTATTCATTCTATTGGAATTGCATTTCTCTCCAAATCAACCAGTTCTTTTTGTCCTAATAACAATCCAACTCTGTGCTGACTATGCCTTCCTACTTTTGTTAGGTGACCCATTCTTACGTCAAGGTTGTTAACGGTAACATGAAACCAGAATGTCCCCATATCAACTCTCACAGAGCACTGTTACCAACTTCCTTTCAGCCCAGTACTTCCCTCTTTCTGTCTCATTTCTGGTAATCTCCATCCTCAGTTTTCCTAGTGTTTAGTATCATCCAATATTAAAACCAGACAGATGACATCAGCTGCACTTCCATTGTTTAAGAAAGCAATTAGATCACCTCGTACAATGTTCCTTTTAAAAAGCCCCTTCTTTACATTCCTATCAGTAAACATCCTTTTTCTTCCAAATTAATTCTAAAACTTGCATTCTAATCAAATCCAGCAGGTACTTCTCTCTAATTCATTTCTTCCTGTACCTTCCCATATTCTCCCACGAGACTGTACCACAAAGGACTTAAATCAGTTTGCTAAAAACACTTGGTACACATTTTGCAACCTTATGTCCTGGTTCTTTTGTATTTCTGGGATGGCAGTTCCCAAGCTGCCAGTCTGCATGCACTAAGCTGTCCAACTTCTGCTTACAATTAATTTAAAATAAATTTCTGAGTTTCATGTAGACATTTCACTGTTTTCAACCATCAGCTGCCAAGAGGCAGCTATAGCTGCTCTGCCATAACCCAGCAACACTGAACCTTGGGCTTGATCGTTCTGTAGTGCAGCCATGCAGAGGGACAGCTCCTGATTACTGCTTTTCTAAATGGCAGCAGTTAATGTGCCCTCCCTGGTCCCTGAAACATTGTACACATGCCTGTCTTGGGGTCATGTCAGTTTATGGTGGCAGGGTGAAGATACAAATGTCTCTGTTTTCATATCCAAGTTTCAAAGTGTTTGCTCTGGACAGCATCCCATACCTACAGAGGGTCTGTTATTTGCTGGACTTGCATAAGAATTGGCAGGGGATGTTAGAGGGACTTGGCCTTTGAGAGAAAAAGGGTTCTGGATGCTGTATTCCACCATACTGCACTCCTGTAGCTGTCAAGTTTAAAGGGCTTGCTGTAGTTACAGCAGTAAAATTTTTAAAAGCGTCGTTAAGGACGGAGTTTGTCTTTGAGTCACAGTGTCAAGTACCACATTACCATAAAGCAGAGAGGAATTCTAATGGCCTCATGATTTTCACTATTTCTTAATTTTTTTAATCATGAAGTCCCAACTAAAAACCATTTAAAATGTTTGCTACTTCACTTTTTCATTACATAATCTTTTACTATTCATCATTCTGATCCTTCTTGAACTCAAACAATTTCAAACATACTATTTAGCAACCCTTTATAGCCTATGAAAACAAATCCATGACAGCAAAACAAAACTCTTTAAAATGAAGAAGTTAATAGATTTCTAAAAAAAGTCTAAACAAAACCAAAACAACAAAAAAAACACCACCAAACCCCCAAACCATCCCAGTAATTCATTGTGTGAAAATCATGGTGTTAAACATTCTTCTTTTGCCACAGAGTAAATAACCTTTTCCTTACATTAGCTGTTATCCTAACCTACAAAGGATTAATGGCTAGATGAAACACAAAGCTTTTTACAGATTTTCCAATTTTACCTGCAAGTCTTAGAGGAAAAAATGAACCATGCCCATCATTTACTTTGTACGTTTTTAAATTTAAAAAACTAGATTTAATAGGTCTTGATTTCTTAATTTGATTACTTCATAAGTTAGTAATTATTTGATTTGAAGAGGTCCCTATTTCCAGATAATATGACCACCATGTGCACCTTTTTTGCTAGATGCTAACAGGAATCTAGCAAGGCAACAAGCTATAGTGAATGTACTAAGAAAACAGTCATTCTGTGCCATCAAGCAAAGTACTTCAACTGTTTTGAAGATAACTGTTTAGTATCTTCTGAATTGGGAATACAACAATTTAATCTGTTTAGAGCATATAGAGTATGGCTAAAATGCCTAATCCTTACCAGATGCAAACACACTGGGTTAAAGCAAGTTTTAGGTCACCAGTGAACAAGAGCTGAAGGTTCTCAAAGTTATGTTACATCCTCTGAGCTCTGGCCCTGTGTGGAGGAGGAAGCCCTGCAAAGAACTCTGGCTGCACTCTGCTGTATTCAAAACATTCTTTGTATTTCTCTGTTGTAATAAAATTTAAAATTTATCAGAGGAAATTAAAAGAATAAAGGAGCCATTCCCAGACACATCTCCTGTAGAGACCTGCCGTGCTGTTATTCTTTAATTCAAAAGGAACAACAAGGTAAGCATCTGTTTTATTCTGCAGAAGAGCAATTTCTCATTTTAGACCTGTGCCCAGAAGTGGCTGCAATATGACATGAAATCCATAAGCAGAGAATTGAAGTTCTATCTGAAGTGCTTTTTCAATCAAGTTCAAGTGCCTTACTGTTTGTTTCTGCAATCACAGATCTCTCTTATGCTTCCTACTTGAAAAGCTTTTTCTATGTATTGCTTTGAGTATTTTTATTTAACTCTCCATTAGGAACCTAATTCCTTACTCAAGGCATCTAATTTCATGTGGTCTGTTTTCAATTTATTCAACACAAATTAGGTTCTCTCAACATGAAACCCAATTCACATCTTAATCTGTATGTTAGGCAACAATGAAAAAAAATGGATGTGCCATACTTTGTGTCCAGCATTGTTTTTGAATATGAACTTTGCAATAAGTTTTTTATTATGGTAATAAAAAACCCAAGGAGAGTAATACCAGATCCTGAACCACTCAGTTGTCAAGTGTCCATGGTCAACAAGACAATATAGTCTTTGGAGCATTAAGAACAGCTGTGTCTTTTTTACTTACTTATTTAACAGTTTAATTTTACATTACTTTCTGCAGTAATTATTCAATACTCAGATCTGTCTTCTCTTTTTTTCATACCTTCATTTATGAATTGCAGCACAGTTCCCTATGTAGAACCCTGGGGCTTTGCTAAAACACCTCTAAGTGTTTAAATATTAAATAAAGGCATTTTCTAATGATGTTTCTTTCATTACTGTTTTACAAATTATTTTACATCAGAACTTTTATAATGTGTTTAAAGATAGGGCAGGTGGTGTTAGTGTCCATTTAAAATCCCAAAATTAAATTTCTGTAAGAGGACTTCTCTTTCAAAACTCATTTTTTTTATGAAAGCAGTCATTTTCACTAAAATCCACAACTCTTTAAATCCTCACACATTTAAATGCTCTACTATAAAGACATTTTATCTGCCAAGACACATTACTTTCCCTGCTTTTTAAGTACCTTGAAAAAAATACCAAAAACCTCATAGAAAAACCAACCTAAATGTTATTTTGATTTCTTAAATAGTGCCTTAGGCAGTATTATAAAATTATAGGAAAGATTATTTAAATTTTGTGGGAAACCTTTATTTATGGATTTTTCTGAAGATAATGAAACTGACGTCAACTGTTGTTGTTTCAGTGAAGTTTAACTCTAAATGAGTTCAAGACCTTGCCCAGAACGAAGACAGACATGAAGTAATCAATAACAGCCATGTGAACAACTTCTGGGAAAGCTGCAGATCTGCTGTGGGTCATCATGAATTTCAGGGAATTTATGGCTAAGGGAATTTCACCACTGCCAACAGCTACGCCAGGGTTCCATTCCCTGCACTCCCAACCAGAAAATGGAGACCCAGACACCTCCTTGCAGCAGCAGATGGATTCACTCCCTGTGAAACCACGTCCCACTGCTGTAGTGCCAGACCAAAAACATACTGAGAAGATTTTAGCATTTCAAAACTGTACCTGTGTTGATGTAGCAGCATTTGGGGTTATAGGTGAGGGTGAGTCACTTGTTTTTGGCTCACCAGGGGAAGCTGCTGAACCCTGGGATTCTTGGCTGGCTGGCTGATCTGGTGATAAAGCATCACTGCTGTCTTCATCAAATGAAAAATCGTCCAAAGCATGAGGATAATTCTCTTGTCCAACTGCTAAAATGTTTACAACCAAACAAACAAATTTTGTTTTAGTTGCACAAACTGTTTTTTAGCTGCACAAATTAAATTTAGACATTCATGGCAGAATTAGCTAATTGCTGAAAAATGATCAGTTTTCAGCAGTCTGAACATATGGTACCTAGGTATTTATTGTGTTTTTAATATAAGGAGAGCCACATTAAATCATGTTCAAGGAAGTGATAAAACCAAGCATGGAGCAGAAGTGGTTTTAGTAAGAGATCAAAAGGTGTGTTCAACATATGCAGAGTGCACACAGACACCTATGACAGGCTGAGCAATGGCCACAGATGTTTGATCACTTTGTAGTAGTTTTTAATAAAAAACTAGTATTTTCAAAGTTTCATATAAAAATAGGATGACTTTATTTAAATGATGAGAGTTTAGGACTTGGATGCTGAAGGAATAAGTAGTAATAAACTTAGCATATGTTATCTCCTAGTGAACTTTACCCTCAAGAGTTAGATTGTCATTTTCCACAATGTAGATAACAAACAGGAGCTGTGGGATTTCTACTTGCCTATAATGGCTTCTTTAACACTGGAGTCCACAGGAAGAATGTTTTTCTCCACCAGTTCCATAGGGCCAGGTCTCTGAGCAATCTTCTCATTCAGATCATCTGCCAACCGAGCTCTCTTCAGTTTCATCTGAGTGGCCTGCAGTGAAGGCTCTGCAAAGGTCTCTGAGAGGATATATTGATTTAAATATTCTGTCCCAACTTTTCCCCAGTTCCACGACAAACAACATTGCCTTGTCTTTGCAATAACCATTCAACTTTTATCAAAAGCAGTCAAGTGTAATTCTGAAAACCCTCACATCAGTAAGCAAAAGTATTACATGTTGTTCATCCCCATGATCATGTTTTTCTAGAAATATAGTTCTTTTAAACAGCAACAATACCTTTAGTAAACATCTCTATAATGTCCGACAATAAAGTAGAGAATACAAAATAACAAATACCAGTTACAATCTAGAACATTTGCTGCTCTAATGGTTTACCAGTGTGAGCTATGGTAAAGGTTTAATTAATCCATTGGTTTTTGGATTCTTTCTTCACAAATATCTTTTAAGCTTACCTTAAAAATAGCTTCTAGCAAAAATCTGAGTCTTCAGAATTGCTTTTCAATGAAATTATGGAGATTGTCAATTGGGATGTGACCCATCAATATGCAGGCTCCTATCAGGGTTTAGTATTCAAATGCATGTTTTGAAAACTAATGGCTATTATATTTTCTTGGATTATGATTATAGTTATTTGGCAATTTTTGTACTTGGCAAGCTCATGGTGAAAACACAGTAATCTGGCCCCATTCATAAAGAGACTTGTTTCCAATCACCTGAACAACAAGGAAAATAACAAGGCAGGGTAACAGTCAAATTTATTAAAGGCTCTTCAGGGCCAGGGGAAAGCACAAGGCTGTCAGGTCATTTTAGGGCATGAGTAGAAACTGAAGGAATATAAACACTGCATATACATACACCAGGGTGTAACTGCCATTATAGACTAAAAACAATATGCAACAGCCAACAAATACACTGCTGAGAATACCTTCACTGCCATAGATGGATCTATGATTTTACAGATTTAGAATACACACTACCCCAGACACTGCAGAAGCAGAGAAACAGAGCACATAAACCTTTAGAAAGAATTGAGCTCCAAGTGCCATTCAGTGAGAGGGCAGGGTGCCCAGCAAGGCCCTGTGCAGCAGCTCTCAGGGCCAGGCTGGCACGTACCTTCCAGGATGTGCATTCTGACCAGCTCGGAGCGGTCCGGCCTGCTGCGGATCTTGTGCTTCAGGAAATTCTCAGTCTTCAAAGAAACGAGGAAACAGCATCAACTACTGCTTACTTAAGCAAATCAAAGTAGTTTGATAAACTTATATAAATCACAGATCAATGAATATTTGCAGTTTCATTCAGATGGGTGCACATCACTGTCAGAACATGGGCAGCAGAGGGGTTTGTTTTGTTTTGTTCTGTTTTCCTATCAGTTAAGCAGGGCTAATGAATTTCTAACTTCCCCAGGCAAGTTGGGAATGTTTCTGGATTTGATCCCATAACACCACATAATCACAATAGTATAGATTTGCTACAGAAATACTGCACAAGCATAATTTACCCAAGTATCCAATCCTTAATGTGTTTCATTATGACCATAATAATGGAGTTTATCCATCCACCTTGATCTGTGAAGATTTAGGAAAGTTCCTCTCAGATTTTACACCCATATTTTATTTTAACGAATTCTTCCAAAATACAAGCCCATGTTATTACTGTAAAACTGTACTGTATTTATGTACTCAGAGAATTTAGTACCACAAAAACTGACAGCGATTTCCAGATGTTAATCACAAGGTTACACAAAGTGCTTTACCCTGGCTCGCTCCAGGCTCTTTATCTGCTCATGGAATGCAGCTGGACTTTTCAAAGCTGTGAAAGAAGAGAAAGAGTTAAATTGACAGGAAGGGATGTCCAAGAGAAATATCCTAACCAGGATGTGTGTACAGGTATTTAATAGCACCTCAGTCCTGTCTCCATCTGACCAGGCTTACATCTGAGTTGTGCTAATAGTATTCACCTGTATTTAGCAGAGGTGAGCAATACTCCTAATACAGAATACCTGGAATACTTGATTTTAACAGATATTACCATGTAATGGTTAATTTTTTCACCATGTACAAAGGTGTTTGTACATGATTCTCCATGTTCTGTGCACCCCTCATTTGTTTGGCAACCCTTGCCATTCTACTCTTTAAAAACCACTGGCTTTCTTATTAATGTCCACTCATTTATGTAATTCAGTTCACTTAGTAAATTAGGCATAATTATTTAAATTATTTATATTATTTAAAAGAGAAAAGAAAAGAAAATCAGACTATGCCTACAAATCCCTGTCTTTTCATCATAATGGCTGTTTTAACTGAAACATGATGCAAGCATGATGAATTTACTACATGCTCACTTATGTTACCAAAAGGATCCCACAAGTGCTGAAGTGCTAAAGTTACTTGTAATGAATCTCACAGAACTTTTAATCTTCATTATTTTATATGTTCAGTTCATAATTAATCCTGTAGAAATACAAATGACTAGAAATAACATAAGTCTTACGTGGCATGATGCCCTGGTCCACCAGCTGTTCTCGTGTCCGTCTCTGTTGCAGCCTCAGCTGAAGCACTGGCAAAAGAAAATATTCCTGGGTAAGCACAGTGTCCTCAGAATGTTCAAAAAACCCATTCAAACAATACCAAGTATTGCAACTTTAGAAATATTTTTTTAATCTGTGTTCAGACCCAAGAGTAACCCCTGAACACAGCCATCAGAGGGAACAGCTGCTGTTAACCCAGTTCCCAGGCCCAGTTGCATTGGAGTTTGCTGCTTTTTGGGCACAGCTGATCCCAGCACTGCATTTCACCAGGCACCCACCCTGCCACCTGGGCCTCCTCAGGGCTGTGAAGCATTCAGCAAGGAAACTGTCAGCTAAAGAGAGTTTGGACCAGGAGCTGAAACACACCATGATTACAGAGCCTTACTGCATGTCCTAAAGCAATCTTACTTGACTTCACTGTGCTGAAATACAAATGATGTTTGCAGAGCACTTTCGAAGAAAAGCTGTATGTGTTTGGTTGATTGTTTTTACTTAAGGACTTTTTTTTTTAATATGAAGCCTGACTGTACATTTATATAAACCTTGCTAATACACAAGAAACTGAAGAGAAGTGGGATTTTATCTGGCTTATTTAAAAACAACCAGAAAATGCTGCAATCAGGAACAGACCTTATCCTCTCCCTGAACATCCAAAAATGCCCTTTTTTTGATTGAGATGTATTATGATAATTATTTAAAGGACAAAATAAACCTAATACTATTAAATGTGGAAAAACTGTTTATAAAGCTTCAGAGGTAACTTCTTACATTACTTTTAATAAAATACACAGTTTCTGTGAGTAACCAATGTGATATACATTGAATACTACACCACGAACCACAAAACCCGGGGGAGGATATAGACATAAAAGCCTTATACTTCCAAACACTATGGTTTTTTGTTCCCAGGAAAAAAAAATAAATTAAAAAGTTGTTTCTTTCTTCTACTGTTCCCTTCCTTTTGTTTCTGTATCAATTTATCATAGTGCTCCATTCTCTCTTTGACACATATAGGTACTACCCCAATGTGAAATTTCCTCTTCTGAGCAAGGGACAGTCAAGAGAAAAAAATACATTAAAGATGTAATATTTACATGCTTAAATTCAGACTTGATAGATTATTATGGATGTATGATTATGGTATGCTGTTCCCATTGTATTTCACAAGGAAACAAAACAAGCTAGTGCATTGTCCAAAACATCAAAATGAATGCAATTTCTAAAAAATTAAGCTAAGGACAAAGTTCATTGTTTCCAGAATTTAAAAGGAACCAGCTTATTTCCTGTTCTGCAGTACAGGAAGGATATTCCTCTGGCTAAAGCATTAAGACCTGGAATAGCAAGTCCTGAAAACAAGGACATTATTTTTTGTGTCACACAAATGTTGAGAGTTTAAATACAAACATTTCAGGGCTGTGGCACAGCAGATCTGTTCAGACTTTACAATATTGTTACACAAGAATCACAAAGGGCAGAGATGGGAGAATGCAAAACAACAACACTAAAATGTAAATTGATGAAAAGTCATTCAAAAGGTATTGAGTTCCTCTGAAAACCTGAAAATACCTGCTTTAAGTAGGGCATTGTATTTCCTAAGTAATATTAACTGAATGGTAGAAAGGTAACTGAAGAATTATTCTATAATAGTTTATTTTTGTGTTCCTTAACTTCTGTGGCTCCAGGTAAGCCAGGATCTCTTACCAGTCGATGCAAGCTTGTACTGCCTGGAGTCCTGCACCAGCTTTACTATCCCAGTGTGCATTTAAAAAATCATTTCAATGGCAATGCACTTCAAGCATACAGTGTAATGTTGGGATGTTAAGCTTCCTAACCCCGGGGCTACATCACAAGCACAAAAAAAACTCACTGACTGGTGTGGTGTTTACAGGAAAGCAAGAAAAAATCTGTTATATTCTTGGTTTGGGTTTCCTTGTTTACAAATCGTAAGATCAAGAAAGCTCAGTTAGCCTTAAAACTGTATCTGCAATACACGTGCAATCCCTTTGAAAACTCTTACATGAGTTTCACCCATGCAAATGATGTGAAAGAATTTATAAACAGGATGGCAAGGCTACTGTATTTCAGACCCAGCATTTTTAGTCCTGAGTAGATTAAGACTTGTCTTTCTTCTGTTCTTTGCTTAAACTATTCTTTCTCTCACATAACTAGGAGGTAGTGACAAGGGTTGAAAACCATGTCCTGCTCTGGGCAGGAATCTCATCCCTGCTGAACAGCTCCACTTGGTCCAGACTTGCTGAACAGTCTACTTCACACCACACTAAAATCTGGCTTTTTTGGAACAGTAAGCACATGACAAAAGTGTCTACCAAACCTTTTACCTACTTACAGGTCAGTTTTAAACATATGCCTCTATTTCAGGCCCAAGATCTTCCAGCAAAATGACCTGCTCCAACATCAGTGATGCCCACAGTACAGCTGACACATGTCAGACACAGTAAGAAAATCAGAGTTCAATTCCATTACCTGGAACACAGTGGATCAACAAGTGAATGCTGTCAATATTACAGCAGGTGAAGAATATTAATACTGCTGTGAGTCATATCAACACATGATAGGCAGGTAATCTGTTAAGAAATAATGCATTTGTGGTGATATTTCTGATTTCTAATATGCTTTTTACTCAGGCTTTCTTTTTTACTAAGCTTTCTCATAAACCCCATTTTGTAGGTGTAGCTGGTTCAGCTATAGCTACCTAAGCTTTGCTAGGACTGTGCTTTCAATCTTAGCAATCACAAGTGGGAAAGAACATTATTACTGAACATATAATGAGCATTATTTCCAAATGCAGATGATGGGAAGCCCTGCTGGGTAGTTTGGGAATATATTGTATCTATGATTTGTGGCTTCAGTTGTGGTCAGATATTTGGCTCAAGCTCTGCAGAAAGAGTAAAACCTGACCCATATCCTCAACACTGTACACTGTAACAAGAGAATATGCAGTGGACTACAGCAGAAGGGTGAGAAGAACAGTAAGAATGTACCTGCACATAAACCTTATGTGCTCATGTGTGAAGCTTTAGCATTTTTTATTAAAAATATATAGACCATTCTTGTCTCCCCTAACACTGTCTGCTCATCACCTGATAACCCACATCAGGCACTGCAAAGCAAGTAAGGGAGGATTTTGAAGCTGTCCCATCTGTATCTGGACAAGTCATAAAAACAGTAGGAAAACTGAGAAAATGAGAGATGCAGAAGATATAGAATGTGCAGTTATTCACTTACTAAATATCATGAACTTATAGATTACATAATGAGGAAAGGACAGCCTGTAGCATGACTAATAGGGAAGCACTGCGGGGGGAATGCTAAAGAAGAGATGAGTCAGAGTTAGAAAGATGCTGTAAGATAATAATTGGAGATTTTGACTTGACCAAAGCAAGGAGGTTAAACAGAAACAAAGCTGGATGAAAACCAGATGTTTGCTTTTGCAAGCAAGTCCAAAACCAGTGTCGTATTTAAACTTTTTAAAATGATAAATACTGGGCAGTTGAATGCATTATTAAAGAAAAGAAAAATTTTAAATAGAATACAATCGTGAATAAAAACTCTAAATACATTTCTTTTTAAAAGTTGAAAAGCTAAAAAGGTTTTGCTTTTCAAATGCAAATATATTAGGAGAAAAGCCAGTATTTATATCTCTACAAAAGACTTCAGGATCTCAACTACTTTAAGCCCCTACAGTGACAAAGGACAAAGCAGAGCTGTTTCTAAGGCAGCAAACAGTAACCCCCGTCTGTGAGCTGCACAACTTCTCGTAGTCAGAGCACTGCTGGTGTACAGGTCTGTGTGTCAGAGCAGGTGCTCACCCTGCAGCCAGGAGTGACCCTTCTGTGGTCTCTGTAGTTACAAGCACAGAAGTTACACACAGAAGTTTATCTTTATACAGGAGGTGAACGTGAAGTAGGTGTAAAGGAAGGGAACAGGAGTGAGGTTTGTGAAAAGCTCAAAATGAAATGGGGACTCACAAGAAGCATCTCAAAAAACAGCCAGCCAGATAGGAAGATGGGAGTCATGGAAACTAAATCATGTATTTTCAATAAGGAAAATATGATGAAATTATCTTCAAAGACAAGGATGAACCATCTGAGAATTGGCAAAGAATTGCTCATTTATTTCCACGCAGAACTATCTAGAATAGAATTCAGGTTGGTTTAAATCTAATGTAATTAAAGCTAATACATACTTTGCTTATCATGTATACAGAAATCCATACAGCAAGAGATTTCCAGAACAGTCAGTAACACACAGAGCAGTAAATCTAGTAAGGATGGATAAGAGGACACAGCTTAAAAAAAAATTTAAAAATGTAAAAACCACTGAAGTATTACTCAAATATAATACATATTTTACTACTTGTTCTAGTGTGGGTTGGGGTTCGGATTTTTTTCCTTTCTTTTCTTTTCCCCCTCCCCTGTATTTCAAAGAACTGTTTATAAACAAGCCAGCATGGAATCTACAGAAGGGAGAATTCAAAAGATAGGAGGCGCAGGCACTACAAAGTGAAGTTCCCCTTGGAAGGGTACTTAAACACTGTGTTTAACAGATTGTTCTTATCAGGGTAAATCCATCCAGCTTTTTGTCAGACAGTTTACCTTTCAATTTTACACTTTTTAGATCAGGCAGTTACCTACACAGCATCTAAAATCATAGAAGGTGATCTCCAAAATAAAGACCCCAAATTAACAAATATTTAGATATATTAACACATTATTAATGTTGTTAATACTGTTCCTCCTATTTAAAGTGCATGTGCAAAAGAAGGGCTGTGTTAACACCACTGAGCAAATGCAGTTGCTAAAAGACAGTACAAATAGTTTGCACTTCACATTATCTGGCAGGAATCCTCCTTCACACCATGCAACTCTCAAAATTGTCTGTGAACTGCTTCTGAATAAAAGCTATGCACAGAGAGGTCAGTCAAATTCCTGCTTTGACTGAGGGAGAAGGGAGGATATTCTTTTTTGTTTTCAAGCAAGTGTATGATTTTAACACTTGAACACCAGGTGGAGAGGTTCCAAAATTTCCATGTGTTTTCTTCAGTCAATGAAATGATCATTAAAGCTTGGATAGCTTATTTAATACTTACTGACAAAACAAAAAAGCATAATCCCTCCTCACAGTAAGAACATCTGGTTATCTGACTCTCAAAGTCAGCAGAAGTCTTGTGACTGCACTGGAGGTACAGATTTTTCGCCAGCTGAAAAGCAGAGTGCCAGAGGCTGCTGCTCCCACTCCTACAGCTCCTCCAGTGGCAGCACACCAGGGAATCAACACTGCCCTGAGCCAGGGAATGGAGAGGTCATCCATGAACCAATGCACTTCTGTATGTAGAACTGTATTTCTGTACAGCACTGACTTTTATAAAGCCAATGGCCCCGTTCTCAGCCAGTGAGTCCTGCTCAGGGTCACACACACACTGTGCCCTGAAGGGACACAGAGACTGAGGATAACCAGAACAAGCAGCCCCTCAGTGTCTTGCTGAAGTGCTCTGAGGGGTGAACGCAGGAAAACTGCCACGAACAGGCACTTGAGGAGACACATCAGGATCTGTGAACAGCCCTTGCAAAGGCAGGAAACAGAGCGGGCCGGGCACGGCTTACTCGGTGTGAATGGCAGTGAGTGAAATAAAGTGTATTCCTCAATCACCTAGAGCAAGCAGCTTTTATCAAAGCTGAGCAAGTGACTCCTGTTACAAATCTGTAATGTGTACCCTATAGAAGAGCAGTCTCAAAGTAGTACTACATAATCACAAGCACTGGAATGTAAAGAGGCCAAAAATAAATTGATAGTTGTCCTGCAGGAACAATGCTATCTAGGCTGACTGACAAGCTTTCACCACTGCTTCTTGCCTTGAAAGAAACCAGAACACATACTGTGCACAGTTCCAACACTAATAATTCCACATCTAATACACTTCATTACACATCCCATTAATTTCAGATCAAATTTTATCTTTTTATAGAAGGTACTGTGAAATAGCAAATAGTTGTTGCCATTTCACAATAACACAGCTGAAACAAACACTTCACCATGGAGAAGGGTCCAGCAGACGCCACACAGTCCTTTCAAATGGCAGCAAGAACAAAAACAATGCATCAAGATTTTTGTAATGTTCTGTACGTAATCATCTCATTACTTCTCCCGAAGTTAAAATCCAGTGGATATTAGCTATTTAAACCTTTAGAACTGCAAGTAAAAACGAGAAAATGTAAGGTCCAACATTCCTGCATACCCTCTTGGAAATTTCCAAGAGCGGCAGAAACTCCAGCGCAGGCTGCAAGGCTGGCTGCCATGGAAACAGACAGTGCTGGAAACACGGCCGTTTCCTTTACATGAAAAGCTGTTACAGCGAAAGCCTCCATTCCCTTGTGCCAGCTCCGAGCAGCTTTCCTGCCGCCGCTGCCTGCGGCGCGGAGGCCGAAGCGCCAGAGGCCGAAGCGCCAGAGGCGGGCGATGCTCCCGGCAGCCGCCCTGGGGCACCGGGCACTGCCCGCGGGAGCCGGGCCCCGGCAGGCGGGGGTGCCCAGCAGGGTGGCTGAGCCGGGCAGAGAATTTCATCGGGCACAGGTGAACCACAGCAGCGATCTGGGCATCGGCTCTGGACCGGAATTCTGGAGCAGCCCCACGGGGCGGCAGCTACAGAACTGCACGAGTTGAGCGCCTGTGCACTCCCTGTGCATCCTGCGGTCCTAACCCTGCACCCCAAACCCGCCTGCTTGGACTCAGAAGTTTGTATATTCCAAACAGCAAACTTCACTAACCTTCCACAGATAGAGGTTTTGCTTTCTCCTGAGTTGGGATTACTTTTCCCTCAACTCTATAATGAGGTATGGTACTCTATAAAAAATGGTTATCTTTGCCACTAATATTTATTCTGTGAATAAAGCAAAAAAAAAAAAAAAGTAAATAGAATGTTTTGTATAGTAAGTAAAAGAAAGAGCAGGTGATATGCAAGGTACACATTTCAGGAAGGTTATGGAATATGATACTTTGCACATGGCATTATACATCCACCAGTCCAAAGTCAGGAATTTGTTAATACAATGTTCACTTCATTTATACGGCATGTCAAAGGAGGAGAGGAGGGAATACCATGAAAACAGGTACTTTCTGTAATTAGTTTGAAGTGATTCTAAGTAAGTTGTACTGCATTTTGAAGATAAAATGCATTTAAAATTTTGGTACTCATTCCTCATCAGCCTGAAGGTGGTAATACAGTATGTTAAGTCCTCTCAATTTTAAAACAAAAGTAATCCATCACCAATTAATCTTGCAAAACATATGAGATGTCATCTAATCATGAGTGAATACGTTATACTGGGTTCAGTCTTCAAAACTTCCATGTATGCCAGGATATAATTTTTAAAAGGAAATATTTTACTAATTTTAACCTGTTTTTATTTTTAAAACCCACCTTACTTATTTTTATATAATTTAATGTCATTTTTTCTATTATTGTATAAGCAATTTTTCTGCTAAGACTATATCCAAAATAATTAAGAAAAGTGAAACAGCTCTTTTGCATACTCATTTTAAGCAATTACTCAGTCATACTTCCATTTCAGCTTAGAAATGTACTGGATAAATGTAAAGTATGTGAGAGGAGACTACGGAGAGCCATTTCAGAGAATGTCTCAGAATGCTGGAGGGAAGCCCTGCAGGACCTCCAAATCCCTTAAATGATACCGCTGTGATTTAAAGCTTCTGTGTGCAGCCAGAGCTGATGCTCACGTAAGCACTGCCAGCAGTAACTCCATCCCAGTGAAAGCAGCAAATGAAAACCTAGATGGCAAAGATAGCTCACTGTAAACTCACCATTTAAAACAAACATATGAAGTACAACAGTATCATCAGATGAGAGGCTTAAATGACTGGGATATAGGACAATCTGTATTGTATCCTATTGCTATGGAGCATGTTGCTTAGAAACAAGCTAGAACATATACAAGCCTCCAAACAAATTACTGAGATGTCTGCTGGGATGAATATATATATACATGCATGTATATGTGAAAAGCAAAATCTATACTTTTCACAATTCTGTTTACATCTTTAAAATGAGAAAAATCATGACCATCTTGGGTGAAAAGTCTGAATAAACTAAAGCTTACATTTCCAATTTCTGTAAAATTGTATACCTTAAGTACACTAACAATAACATTTTTCTAAATCTGCAAGCATTCTTCTGCTTAGTACAGTCTTCTGATTTTTAAAAAAATAATTTGCATTTCCTCAAATACTACTATTAGCCAAAAAGTGTACTGTCAATGAAACTTGAGTTTAAATTCTACATCTACTACGACTTCCTTTGTGATAATGTGGAGTATGTTACATTGAATGATGACAGATGATTTCCAGCCAAGCCCCCTCCATTGTCCATGCTACTCCTAGGCACAGCAAACAAAATGCACACCCAAGCAGATTCTCCAGCTCAGGAGATAACACATGAATTCCAAACCCTGAGGAAGGTGGATTGGCACCGAGATGCCTGATGCAAGCGGGGATGTGAGCAATGGTGTTGAGTCAACTCTGCTGCACAGGCAGCACCAGCCTCTGCAGATGCTCAGTGAGAGTCCCAAAAAAAAAAAAAAAGTGGAACTGCTGCTGCATGGGGGAGGAAGGACCCTGCAGGAGAGGCTGAGGCACACACAGCCCCACTGCTCCCAGGGATGGGGAGCTGCTGCTGCATGGGGGAGGAAGGACCCTGCAGGAGAGGCTGAGGCACACACAGCCCCACTGCTCCCAGGGATGGGAGGACCCTGCAGGAGAGTCTGAGGCACACACAGCCCCACTGCTCCCAGGGATGGGGAGCTGCTGCTGCATGGGGGAGGAAGGACCCTGCAGGAGAGGCTGAGGCACACACAGCCCCACTGCTCCCAGGGATGGGAGGACCCTGCAGGAGAGGCTGAGGCACACACAGTCCCACTGCTCCCAGGGATGGGAGGACCTTGCAGGAGAGGCTGAGGCACACACAGCCCCACTGCTCCCAGGGATGGGGAGGACCCTGCAGGAGAGCCTGAGGCACACCCTGTTGTGTTGGCTGTGACAGGAGAGAGGAAACCCCAGCAGCCCAGCACAGCACAGCACACCCTGGTTTCAGGGTGAGGTTTCCTAACTTCCTATGGTCTAAGGCAGGATTACTGGATGAAAAGCCACTGGTCTGCTCCTCCTTCCAACCCCAGCTGCTTCTGCTGCTTCCACCGTGGCAGAGATGCCTCCTGTCAGGTCAGTGCTCTGGTCTAGCTGAGAACCAGCACCATGAAATAAATGCTCTTCACTAAAACCTGGTCACTGATCCCACTCACTTTGGGCTGCCTAATTCCTAATGCCAACATAGGAAAGAAGCTGGCACTAAGCAGAGTAGGGCTGGATGGGAATACACCTACCCCTGGCAGCAGCAGTCTTAATCCTAACCTTTTAGAAAAACTTCAAGAAATCTTATAGTTGCCATAGCAAGCTTTTTAAACTCTTGGTTAGCCACCATCATCTTCTAATTGTATACAGATTACATACAAAATCAAGTTAATACATCATGGTCTTGGTCTATTGAAGTAGTTAAGCATGTGTTTATTATAATGGTATTACAGTATTTATTATGCATTGAAGTGCTACACTGAAGAAGAAACTTCTATGGAATAAGTGCTGATTTACTTTTAAGACACAATTATCCCACTGACATTAAAGAGATTGTTTTTGGTAGAGTTCAGCACAGCCTTGAAGGATCAGTATACTGAATTTATAGTGCTTCCTTTGTTAAGGAATAATACCTTTTTTCTCCAGTATTTTTCTCACTGTGTCTCAAGAAACATACCTGATGGCCTGCCATTGATAAGGGGTCAAAAAAACACCTCTAAACACCAGACAATACAACATAGGGCTTTTTCTTTACAAAAAACCCAACCCAACAAACCAACCAAACCCCACAACCCAACAGCAGAATATTTAAGTCTAACATGCCACGGTGGGAGAGCAGAAGAGGTCAAGAGTATCATCAATACTCAACCTGCCAGCAACAGCAGGAAGTCTGTGGAATAAACAATTCTCATGCAACATGGATTCAATTGCAAGGGATGAGGGGAAGAAACCCTTCCTGACTACACCTGGTAATCTGTTACCCAGCCAGCACGAAGACAATTGCAGTGCACACCTGAGAAATCCACTCATTCCACCCTGTATCCTGTTTCTAGCACTTGCCAGTCTCCAGTTCCTCACAAACCAGTAAATTTAAAAGGCAAAACAAACCCAGGAAAGAAATTATGTTTCAAGGTGGAAAGAAAATTTCCTTCCTAGCTGTTTGGTTTTTTTTTTTTATTTAGAGTAGCCTGCAGGCAACTGGTAACTTTGAAGCTCAGATTATTAAACAAATAATATGGTGCAAACAAATTGGGATTCAATCTCCTTGTAAATCCCACCTAAGACATCACCACACTGATCTGTTTCACCAATTTAATACTGTGTCTTCAAGAAGAGTTGTGCATGGTCATACAGTTCATCCATCTTTATATTAGAACAATTCAGGGTACAAAGCAAGACTCTCAACTCTCTCCACTGCTGTTAGAAACCTTTCAATCTGCAGTTCAGATATTTTCCTAGCTCCTCATGCATGCATTGTTTGATGATACTGACTCTTCCCTACTAATGATATGCACACTTAAAGCTTTTCACTTGAATTTTCTAAATGTTTTGGTTGCTTACTTGACTGTGCTACAAGATGCTGCAGGATGTAGAGTCAATGGTACAGGAATTTCTGCAAAAGCTGTTTAGTTAGCACTGTGTGGTTTGCCTCAGAGCCAGAAAGTATCTTTGTTCCTTGCTCATACAAAAGGTAATTTTGCTAAGACAGAACAGTAAGAACTATTTTCACAAAAAAAGACAATATGCAACACTAACATCTGAGCTGCTCACATGAAAGCAGGATAATTCAGAGGATTTCCTCCCATGCTACAGGATGCTATAATGTGTACCAATAGCCTAAGCAAAGAAAAAAGTTCAGCTTTGCAACCTAAAATGCTAATATCCTTAATTTGCTGAAGGCAATGTTGGGGTTTTTGTTTCCATCACAAGTCTCTTTCCTTATAAAGAAATACTAAGTAAAAAAAGAACTGCACCTAACAATTCTCTTAAGGTACTCATTGCAGAAATAAGCACTGTACTATCAAACCTGAGCAAAACAGATTATGAAACAAAGGCAGCTTTTGAATTACTGGATCTCTACATATCTTCATCTGGGTTTCCCTATACAATTACACTTTTGATTTTTGCAGGTTTAACCATTCACATATGGTATTTTAAAGTATTTTTGTGTCCTAAGAAAAAACATTTGATGATTCACGTGGCAAAACGAGCCATGTCATTTGAAGGAAAAAGAAAGGAGGAGAAAAGAGGAGAAAATAAAGAGTGGCAGAATGGCACAAGTTAATTTAGAAGATACTGTTCTGTAAAATAAGTTATCTTATAATTTTTTTTTAAAGTAAAACATGTTATCTGTAAGTATTATTTAAATAGATTAATTAACACAACTGCAGTTGGATTTTAAAATATGTATAAAATACCTGAACTACATATTTTCATAGCATTATAAACTGGAAAGGTGAAGCTCTGTTTCAGTCTCTCTAGATGCAAATCGAGCAGATTTGAAATGTTTTCAGTAATTCAATCTATACCACAAGAAAGAAAATGCTTGTTTTCCTGAGCTTTAGAAGGGGGAAAGGCTGGAAGAGGAGATCCTATAGTCAATCAAGCTCTCAAGAAGAGGTTCAGTATTTTAATCCTTACATTGACAAACTTGGGAGAGATAAAAGGATAAGCAATATTCACTGGGGTAAAGTGAAAATGGAGAACAGGTACTAAAACACATAAAAGAAAGCAAATATAGTGATTGTGGAAAACAATTATATCTTCTTTTATGCACTGAATAATTTAAGCTCTAAAAAATTCATGAATTTAGACTGGCAGAGTGTCCCATAATTGCAGGTTTTTTGCTACTCTGACAGACTATCATTACTGTAATGTACCTTCTTTTATCCACTTTCTACATAACTGACATGCTTGAAGAGGACTACACTACACTACCCACCAGAGTTTTTGCCATGTTTTTCTCCTCTTGATTTCTTGGTAGCTTACCCTGGATAGGTTCTGTTTTCCTAGAGCAGTGCCCCCATCACTGCCTACTCCTGTCCCTCTGAACTTCCTCACTTCCTTCCTTCCTTCTGCCGCTGTCCCCAGGGCCCAGCAGGGGCAGCTTTAATGGGCCTGCTTGGAGCTGCAAGGCAAAAACACCACCAGAAAGAGCCCTTGCAGGCCCTTTCCTTCCACCACTGCCTCCCAGCCAGGACTTTCCTGCCACAAAGGAAGCACAACTCTTCTGCTTTCAGCCACTGCCACATGCAGAACACTCAACTTCTTATTATCTTTCTAATCAATAACAGACCTTTGGTATCAGTACATTACATAAAAATCAGTATTTCCTTTACCTCTAACTTACAGCTAAGTAACGAAGTTTTAAAACTAAACTGTCGGGTACTGAATTTAATAATGAGTATGGGGCTATCATTTTGCCATTCTAAACATTACTAAGGTCCAAATTTAAAAACAAATGAACAAAACCTCAAAACAAACCCAACATATGAATTCTGAGAAAGGCAAGATCTCATGTAGAGGTCTTGCCACAATACGAAGGAAGAAATCTCTGCATCACCAGACAACCCAGACTTATCTGCAGGAAAAGCCAAAGCAGAGTGCTGTAAAAGGAAAGCAGAAATTTTGTCTACTACACAGAGTTTGTGTCTGATCGATTAAGAAGCTGGAGTTGAGCCCGGAGCTGCAGGAGCTGGGTGTGATAACTCGCACCAGTACCAGACCGCTCTGGGCAGGGCTGGCAGCTGCCCTCCAGAGGTCTCTTCCTTCTCCCAGGCCAGCTGGAAGAATTCCTCCTGCCAGGACTAAGATAATTTCCCTCTCAACAGCATGATTGCCTCAGCTTAACAAAGATTACTTTAAATGAATCTCATATCATTCTATTTGTCAGCTTTAAATGATGTTCCAAATATTCTCAGACTATTGCTATTTTACTAACTAATGCCTGTGCATTTTATAAATTTAATGCCCAGTCTAAATCCAATCATTTAAAAAGACATAATGTGGTTTGAAAAGCACATATCTCAAAAGCAGAATCAAATCCAATTTAAAGTATGAGGGGGAAAGGGAATTCCAAGCAAGACAGGAGCTGAGAAAAGCACTGTTGAAAATGAGGTAGCACTATGTCTAATACTAAAGGTTTGTGGGCTTTTATTTTAACATGCCATATTTAATGATGCTTATTTCATTATATTTATTTCAATACTGACATGTTGAAGCACTTCGTGCTATATTTACAGGACAATTTCAGAGTACTTCATTAATTCAGCACTAAATGATACTCTGAAAAGCCTACTTTATGGCTCATTTTTCTTCATACTACAATTTCTATCAAGCTATCATCACCAGTATTTTAATAGTCTCAGGTAAAATTTAAATTCAGCTTTTAGAGGTTTTTTTTAAGAGGGAAAATAATACCCGATTTAACGTACAAAAATACTTCCTGACCTACAGCATGACATCACACGTGCTGCTGAACTGACCGTGCCCAGGATCCCGCATTCTCTATCCCCCAACCAGCAAGTGACTGACCTTCCTTGAGACTTTTCTGGCTGTTCACCTCAAGGCATTCCTTCTCCTTGGGTGGCTTAAGCTCTCCCGCAGGTAAAATCTCGGAGAAGCCCTGCTGCTGTTTCTTGGAGCTGTCGATCATGGTGAGAGCCCTTCAGGTCGGCAGCCCGCAGCAGAGAAGCGGCCCGGCGCGGCCCGAGCACGGCTCGCCCGGCGCTGTCCTACGGCTG
>VZRZ01002343.1:855196-885654 GCA_013398175.1 Climacteris rufus | reverse complement strand
TGGCGCTGCCGCCCGCGCCGAGCCCCGGAGCGCGGCTCCCAAACCCCACCTCCCCGCCCGGACAGACACTCCCCTTCGCCTTCAGCTGCGCCCGCTTCCTCCGCACATTGGCGTTTCAATGTGCGGCTCGGTGGTCAATCATCTGACAAAGAATGAGTCAAGCGGTTAAAAATAAATCCAGCAGTTGCTGGAGCAGCATTCGCTGATACCTAAGACAAACTACTGCTGAGGGCTCTCTCCCTTTCCCCCCTTCCCTCTCCCTTCCCCCGCTCCTCGGAACACTGCTGCACGCAGCAGAAACACTTCATCTTTGCCTGACCGGCACATTCACTACTCCTTAAGTTTCAGCACTAAACAAAGCTGCACACTGGCATCTGAAAAAGTTACGCTAAGGAACCTTCTCAACCACCCCGGCCCCCGGTCTGCTTTCAGAGACATTTATCTAACAGAGGTAACTGGGAAAAGCAGTGATTATTTCCATGCCTTTCCCTGCAGTATGAGAGATTCTGTTCCTTGTTGTAAATATCTAAGGCCCGAGTATTTTATTATTTTCCTTTTTGCATTAGTTACACATCTCATTATTCCCAGCAGTTTCAGGAGTATTTCCTCCCACAGCTTCTGCTCTGCCATTCTCCACAGTACATCCCATTTATCTCACATGAGTCATCAACTTCGTGTCAACCTGGAAGATTTCAGGGAAACGGATCCCCTCTAATTATCTGGCATTGGCCATGAGGGAACAGCAGACGAGTCTGCATTTAATTTCCTGTACTTAGAGAAAATAAACTATACATAACGTTAAGCAGTTACTACATGTCAACAAGTACCTCTGGCAGGTGTATTTTCCCTTCCCTTTGGCCTAAAAATGCTATCATTGCACACATTTCCCACACACCTACTTTGTATTTAAATATTTCAGCCTGAAATTATAAAGGCCATCTCCATTCAGAAAAAAAACCTCTCACTTCCATAGAATTAGATTTGAAAAGATCTATATACAAACATCTGATAGGGAATGTTTAAAAGCAGAAACTAGAAAAACCCTTCATCTTTCCTCTTTGGATCTTTCTCCAAGACAATCACTGAGCACTGACTGTTCACCTTGACCGTGCACTGCCAGGCAAGCACCTGACACGGGGGCTGTGAAGCTGCCTGCCCCAGCCAGCAGCATTTGGAAGGCTCTCCCTGTTTCCCCACTGCTGGGAGAAGGGAGACCTAGATCTGCTCCAAACTGCACACTCCAAGGAGGCGTCAGCTCACCAGGCTTTATCAACTTCTTGACGTGTAAGGAGCTGACAATACAGGCAAAAAACTCTTTGCAGCATGAATGATTTGAGGCCACTCTCTCAGCCTAAAAATCTGTTGTTTGCACATCATTTGTACAAAAATTATCAGCTTAAATTATGTTTTGCTTAAATACAAGCTACAGACTATTCCAATACATCTGCTTTTGCAGTGATATTTACTTAAGAAAAAAAATACTGTGGAAAAGTTCCTTCATAAATCAAATGAACTTTCTCAGTGCCTGCAGCTGAACGCTTACTGTGCATAAGAAACAAAATCACCGCTGAGAAACTCCACACATTCAGATAATAAAAATTCAGACAAGCAGAATACAAACACATAGTGCTTAAGAAACCCATAACAAACTCTGAACAGAGTCATAAATGGAATCTTACACACCAACAGACATAACAGATTAAAACTCCACTTTTTTCTTGTACTGAGAAGTTAACAGTTTGGATGGATGAACTATATTCTAACAGCGTAACAATATATAATTGTTTTATGGGAAGGGTACAGTGCACTTCACACACTCTGATTTCACAATGATTTAGAAAACAGTATTTTGAAATTCAAAAAATTCCATGCTCTGATGAGGAAGTGTGTAACTAAAGAACCCAAAGAGTAATACATTTTCCTTAAACCATTGTATTTCTAGAGGGAGTTCTATCCATTCCTATCTGTTTGTAGTGCTTTATATAAATTGAGAGTGCCCATTGCTCAGGTGAATGCTGATCACAGTAAGAGCAGCTGGGTGGGAGCAGTTCAAGCCCTCAGGAATGTTTCTCTTGCTCAGGAAGATGAGTTTAGTAGCCAGGAGTTCCTGCTGTCCATTCCTCCCCCTTCCCAAGGTACCCACCCCACAGCAGATGACTGTGCTTATGCTTCAGCCACTTATGTCTAATGTTATGAGTTATGTCTAATATTTTGCTTCAAGTTCACCTCTTAGTTCAACACAAGCTTAACATACAGATGAGTATCTTAAAAGACCTGATCAAAGTCTCAACAGTGATTTGCAAAAAACTTTAGTGAGAAAGTCAGGAATCACAGAATTTATGGAAAAT
Organism: Climacteris rufus; assembly: GCA_013398175.1. Classification (NCBI taxonomy): domain Eukaryota; kingdom Metazoa; phylum Chordata; class Aves; order Passeriformes; family Climacteridae; genus Climacteris; species Climacteris rufus. The sequence continues at coordinate 883,306 of VZRZ01002343.1, read as the reverse complement.
AAGAATGAGGAAATTCTTGTACAGACTGGGATAGATGAATGGTCAAAATGATGCTGTGTATTTTTTATGTAACCAAATATTGCCATTGCAAATAAATGCTATACAATATTGAATAGCTGGGTGGGACTAGACATGATGAATGAAGATGAAGAAAAAACGCCTTCGAAGAAGAAAATAGTTTGGGTTCAGATTCAGTTATACTGTGAATATTGAGAATGTCTGGATATTCTGCTCAGGGGAAAGTTTCTCTTGAATCCCTGCATGAAGAATTACATTCATCTCCCACATCATGAAAAAGTATTCCTATTCCAACAATCTCTTGTTTTCCCAGCAGTCCTGAATATACATTAATCTAAGCTCAATTGATAACTTGGTTATACTGGTTACTTTAGTGATCAACACTACAGTTCTTATATTTTTAGGGATAAGGCTTCTAAGAAAAATGAATCATCATCTCAACATGTCTGTTAGAAAAGTCTAAAACCCTGAGACAGTTCCACAGGCACCCGGGGACATCTCACAACTCCCAGCTCCACAGCACTACAACGTGGGAAAAGTGCTTGTTCTCGGGATGGACATCCTCCACATTGCTAAGAACTGTCCTAGAAGGAACAGAATCACTGTTTGCACATTCCAGCACTAAATTCACCTGCTCACTACCAAGCCAGGTGTTCAGAGGTGCCATGAGCAGGTCCCATGGGAGTGAAGGCAAAGAGCCTCCTGTGAGCCCCAGAGCTGACTCACCTGCCATTTAAGGGCTCCCTTTTCCCTGCCAAATGGAATAAATTTGTAACTCCCCTAGAACGGTTCATGTCTGTTCTTACCTTTGACTGCTAAAGCACCATAATCACTGCTCAGATTTACTTGTGAGCTTTCAAATCTGATGATAAGTTTTTAAGCTCTTAGGAAATAGAAGAAGCCCTGTCATGGGCCACCATCACCACACTGCTACATTAAACACGCTGCCTGTGTTTGGACAGTACCTGCCTTGAAGGGCATTGTTTCGACAGATAAAACCTGCTTTGTACTGCAGTTACTTTCGTTGTTGGTTTTAAAGGATGCTAATTCCACATTTATCTTAACAGAAATGGTGAAAGACTTCACAGGTGGGAACTTAATGCTTTCCCATTCAAATCACCGATTTTGGCCTACCACAAAATATCCTTTAGAATAAGTCTTAGTGAAACAATAGCAACTTGTTTGTTCTTTGACTACTCTTTATTTTAGCAGTAATACAGTTAATAGAACAACTTGAAATATGAAATATAAGTTAGGTACAGAAGAAGCTTGGGGTCTTTCAACTCCACTCAGAGTTTGAAATGCTTTTGTGTTCAGTTTTCAAAAGGCAGAGGGAATTTGGATTGCCATTTGAAATTCATGGCATTGTTAAAAACAGGCAAAAAACTTCTTTGAATTGCAAAATTTTCATCTTCTCTTTTTGCTGCTGATTATTTAAATAGAGAAGGTTTTGTAATAAAGAGAACTACTCATTTCCAAATTAAACATTGGACATAAAACCTCTCTGATTTGAACATGTAGCTGTTTGAAAAGAGCTATTTTTAACAGTACAAATAGCAAAATGACACTGAGGATTGCACAGAAACCTATCATGAGCTAAAAACAAAACTGGCTGAAAGATTAATTTCCATCAAACAACAGAACCTAAGTATCTCTTTCAGCTGAAAATCTTGAGTCGTGCATGTTGTATTTTTCAATTACACTTTTAAACCCAATTACAAACAGCATCCATGTATCAAAACCAGAGGCTGAATTCAAAGATAAACAACAAGCTTTTGGTTTCAATGAAAATTAAATCTGTTAGAATTGGTATTTCAATTTAAGTTGTATATATTGTATAAGAGTGGGTGAAATGAGGCAAAAAGGCCTCAGAATGGAACATCCCTGTCAGTTGCATACACCAGAATCTAGTAACATCTCATTTAATAGCAATGTATTAGCCAAGTTTTTCATAAACATTTGCTTTTTGTCTAAGGTCATCAGTGTTTGTTCCCTCCATTCTTCTGCAACACAGACTTCCAAGTGTTCTGCCAACCTTCAGACTATGGAAAAAGTGTTATTTAAAAAGTGGAAGTGTCCAATAGGTATGAACCAAAATCCCAAAGTACAGGAGGAAGCAATGCAGCACCACGGTACCTCCCCAGCGCCCGCTCGTGTGCCACTGACAGCGAGTTTTATCTGGGTGAAGTATCAGAGAGCTGCTGAGTGACATCCCTGACTGGGAGCCAACCTCATTAACCAGCAAGTAACTAAGCAACAGTTCTTTAACAGAGCATTCCAATGCTTCACATCATATGGACCTCATTCCTTTGCAGTCCCAGCAAAAAGGAAAACAAAACCAAACAAAACCCCCTTGGGTATTTAAACTCTTTCACTACCACAATAACATTTTCAAGTGGGAAAAAAAGCCTAATTACTCAAATATCTATTTCACCTTGGCTTTACATGCACCTTGATGATTATCTTGGTCCTTTATATTGTGTTAGGATAATCTAGTTCTTGATCATGATGTAATAATTTCTTCACATAGGAAAATAGTGCTCTGACTACACAAACTAAAATATTAGTTTACATAAACCCTGTTATAATTTGCTATATTACTTCTATATTAAGAGTGTTACTTCAAATTGTTAATTAAGGGGTTTTGTTTTCGGGGGACTTCTGCCTATATTCTCCACCATTGTGGGAACAAAGACCCAAACAACCCAAATTACGGTCACCATCTACCTCAGTCACTCTTCCCAGAAAAACACCAAACACTTACAGTGATGTCAAATTTATAAGTCTGCATGTTCTACTTCTCTTCTCCCACTAAAACCCACACAAATTCCTTTTAAGGGAGAACATATGTTGGCAGTGTTCACTGCTTAAATGAAAACTACCTTCCTTTTGGTCTTGCCCATATACACATCTAAATTAATAAATATTTTTAAAGTGTGTATATAAGTATTTTTTCATAAGTTTAACTATACAGATCTATGTTTAACTGCATACAAATAAATCCTTTAGAGGACAATATTTAGTCATCCACTGTGCTACCTATGATTTGCAAAAGGTGATATAATAAGTGCTGCACACCAATAACCAGTTCTGCTTGCACCATGTCAGCTTCGTGTAGTGGCTCTATCACAAGCTGACACTTCAACAATAACATCTGCAGTTAGGATTTAGTTCTAACAACTTCAAACTATTATACAATGGAATTTAAAATTAACTCAACATTCTTTTCTAGCTATGCATTTAGTTATGCACATGGAATTTCAAGAAAAAAGGTCAGAATAAGACAGTTTGATCAAGTGATCTCTTTAAAGGAAAACATACTTTCTGTATCTCCTGTAATCACTCAAATGCCAAGCCCTCAAACAGGGTTTCATATATACCAGATGCCTTCAATTGAGTCAGGCACAGGTCACGTCTCCCGTGTTAATCTCTTCACAATAAGCAGATAATTAAAAAAATAATATCTATAAATCAAACTATAATGATGGAATGTTTGTTTAGAAGTTTACCAAATGGAATGACCCTGCTGGAATTCTTTCATGTAGCCTGTGAAAATGTCAGAATATATTCCATTTAAGAGGTCACAGTCCCTAGAGATCTCTGAGTTTTGGCTTGTATGTCTTTTCACATGCTTTAATATTTGAAAATTGTTCCTTGTAGACACTGACTGATGCCCTGGGAATGCTAGGATTGTGGGAACTGGCAGTACCAATGACAAAGACAGACTTAGTAGGAAATCAGTACCTACTCAGCTTGTGCTCTCATCTCAGAACAGATAGGACGACATTCAAATATTTATAGGGAGACCAAGAGATATTTGTTTTTTCTACCAACACTGTTAAAAAACAAAACAAAACCCCCAAAACCACAGCACTCCCAAAAAACGCCAAAGCACAGAGACAAATATATACCAATTCCAATATGCTGGGTGTTCTTACCAAAGATTCTTCAGTAAAATATTTGCATTGGATGTTCCATGGACTATTAAAACCTTAATGGAAAGACAAATCTGAGAACCACTGAGGTTGGAAGCTGCCTGTTGAGAACACCTGGCCCAAGCCCTGCTGGGGCAGGGTCAGCTGGAACTGACTGCCCAGGACAGTGCCCAGTCAGACTTTTAGTGCCTCCACGGGTGGGGATTCCACAGCCTCTCTGGGCAACCACTCTACACACACACAGATTATTTATGCACTACACTACACATACATTTCTACTGTAAACTTGCATAAATTGTACACTTCTCTATCTAGACAGGTCTTTCAGGATATGCTTCCTTTGAGGTCTAGTTCTATTGGGTTTTTTTGTTTGGTTTGATGATGTTGTTGGGGGGTTGTGCTGTTAATCAGAATATCTTCATGCTGTTTTCCAGATCTCACTGCTTTCACCTCAGTAATTATAAAACTGCTGAAATTAAGATGACATTTCCAATTATTCTCTGTGCCAATCTATTACTTTAATGAGAACTAAGTTTTCCATTTGTTGTTCTCTAGTCTTCCCACTAGCCATCTTTTCTACACTGTGCCTCTCCCAACTCTCTCAAGAAAATAAATTCTAAGCACTGTGACCTACCTATGAAAGGAAAAACCACACTTAATCACTGATCTTAGAGGAGGAGAGAAAAACTGTCCTACACAGATGCAAGGAGAATGTCCCAAATCTCACCTGATTCCCTAATATCAATTTTGCAGTTCAAATCTATTAACAGCACAGAGGATTAAGAATTTGTTCAGAAGCCATAAAACTATGCCAAGAATGCATGTTACCAGTGCTACATACTGAGGGAGTGGAAGATAAGAGATAACAGGCAAGCTAATATACCACGACTCTTTTAGATGCCAGAAAAATCCCCTTGGATCATCAAATTTATTTAAGTAATACCACTAGGTTAAGTGTGATGTGGATTTCATTCAGTTATTTTAAGAACTGTGTCTCCCAGCTGACTCGACTGGTCCCTTAGGAGGACTCAATATACACCATTTGGAGTATTTGTTTTTGTTTTGGTTTCTGTTGAGTTTTTTGTGTGTCTGTGTTCCATCTTCCCCTAAATTCCCCACAATTCCCCACAAGCTCTCCAGCCCCACAGGAAGCTGCAATTCTCACCTGGCCTTTGGTGCCTCAGGCTCTCTGCTCCTGAGTGTCCCTGTACTTACACAGCCACAGGCACTGCTCTCTTTGGGCTGATTTCTTCTAATTGAGATTTTACCAGTCTTGTTTTTACTTTCAGATGTTCACTGTCCCAAAGCTTTTTGGCTAACCAAACACCCAGGACTCTTGGCTCTTGTCTCAATTAGCCCAATTCTGCTGGAGAACAGTAGCTGCCAGCCATGGGAGGCACAGCACCACCTCCTCTACGCTCCTCCAGCTCAAGATACACAACCCAAAGAGAACCAGAAGCAACCCTGTTCCTGTGCTGCCTCTGAGTTTAGAGGAGCAGACACCTCACAGCCCCCACTGCCTAGAACAGAACTGCTTCTCCACACCACGCAGAGGGCAGAGAAGGGGCACACTCCCCATCTGACAGGATTTAGAGCCAACATGCAGAGCTGAAGCCACCTACAGAGTGCTGAAGGGCAGTCCATGGCCCAGATAGGAGCCAGCCAATTACCCCCCATTTTACAAGAACATCCCATCTGTGGCTGCACAAGAGCAACTTAAATGTCCCTTTCTCAGAAACTAGTAGCCACTGTCACAAGAAGATTTTGGCACAATGAGAGAGTCAAAGAAGCCACTGTAGATCCAAGAGAGGCTGCTGTAAAACACAAGCTAGGAGCTTTCCTTTTTACATGTACCTTGAAATAATGATTGCACGGCTCCTCACACCCAGACCTTCACACCTCCCTCCACCAGTCAAAGTGGCATGCTCACCAAATCTGGAAAAGTACTAATTCAGCATGCAAAAAGCTCTGGTCGTGCACTGCTTCCTTTTTTTGATGGTATCTACATGTGCAATCTCTTCCCATCGTTTGGCTCTGGAACAGCAGGTTGGAAAGCTGCAGGCAGCATCACTCCCATCCACCCTCCTGCTGTCAGCAGCAGACAGCCTATCCTTCCTTCCCTTGCCACCTCCTGGCTCTCAGACAGAAGCTCGTGAAACTGTGGCACAGCGTGTGGGAAGCACATTGTTCTGACTGGTACTTGGGCTGTGCCACGCTGCTGCTGCTCTTGTCATCCTTCCTCCACTGCAGCCCAACTCCACACACCCAGTCAGGAGTTTTCTCCCTCCTGCTTCCACAGAGCCCTTCTCCTCCCCCAAGCTGTCCTTCCTAAGGACTCAGCATCTGGCCCAAGAAGCACACACACTCGACCCAGCGTGGCATCCTTCAGGCAGGGTTGCAAACCCTGTTCCCCAAAGTGCAGGTACGTGAGCACTGTACACCCGTGGCTGTCATGAGACTGCCAGAACCACAGACGTCTTCGGCTCCACTCAGGAGGTGACAAGTGTGAAAAGCAGAACCAAGAAATGGTAACTTTTGCTGCTTTTTAGCAAGCAGAACAAGAGTTGGCCTCCAGAGAACAGGCACGATAAAATGCTGCAATCTACAGGGCACATGATCAATGCACTGTATGTGTTGCCTAATTATACAGAAAGATGCAGACTAACGAGAACCTGAAATTAGTTTCATTAGTAATCCAGTATTGCCCCCAGTCATTAACTTGGAAACAGCTCAAATGAAATAGGAGAACCTTAAAATTGTGACAGTCCAGGAGACCAACATACAACATCCACCTCCCAAAATTATCCATTTGTCTTTATTCAGGGAGTAAATACCTGCATGTAATAAATGACTGGAAAAGCTTAAGCTCCTAATGCACTCCAACTGTTTTGTTATTGATCCTCTGCTGGAAGTTAAAACCTTTTCAACAGAGTTGGCACAGCATATAAATGTTCCTTTGTCAACTCAAGGGACAATAATTCCACTGGAGCTTAAGCTCAACCATGAGAATTTGCACCAAACCCACCGATCTCTGCCCACCCGAACTCTTATGCCTGCTCTGCTCTGCGACTGGGATCTCTGGGGCAGAGGGCAGGGGAGAGGAGAAAAATGTGAAAAAGCAGAGTGTAATAACATCTCCAATGACTGCTGGCTCACCAGGCATGCTGTGATTACCTTCATGGTAAACAAAACCAAACCAAAGCAGAAGCCTCCCACCCTTCCAGTGACATTGGATAAGCTGGAAATGCAGTTTCTATACTAACTTGTGCAAGTCAGCTTAACAACACTGTGCAGAACAACACTAGAACAGTTCAGCCGCCTACTGGACTACTGCCAGAAGACTTTTTCAAGTAAACAAAAGGTTTAAAGGATCACTACCAAAGCTCACAGTAAGCATAATGATTCCTGCATAAAAATATCCAAAATATCCAAAAAAAACCCTTTAAACATATCAGAATTTTTTTAAGTGCCACTGTATTTCTGTGTACTGAAATCTCTTATGCTTTACAGACTTCATAAAATAATGACATGCTGAAATACTTGTGGAGATATATTCAGGCTTTACTAAAAAGTAAAACCAAAGAGCAATTATTGAAACTACTTCTAAATTGAACTTATCAAGTTCAAAGTTCACTTTTACAAATTTTATTCTGACTTTCATCATTTCTACCAAAAAAATTATTTCTAACTAAATTAACCAAAATTACTAAACCTGAACTTATGGCTGAGCAATAGTTTGGAAGCCCTGGAGGGCTGACATGAAACAGATACTCGTGTCATCCATTTCAGTTCTACAAGGAAATTAAGAAACCCCAAATTTTCCAGAAGTATACTAATATTGAAATAAACCTTTTGGGCTAGAATGTGAAACATTAATTATGTATTATTTTTGCAGAAAAAAAAGTTATTGGAAATGATGCCTTTTTGCCTGATAATAATACAACTCTCAAAAATATGTAATCAATACTTACAGTATACACCAGGTGTGGTTTAAAGACTACTTAGAAAGCCAACCGACTCCACTCCGTGGGCCCCCCAGCGCGCCCGCTGCCGCCCCGGGAAGCTCTGGGGACAGTCCCGCGCCCCGCAGCCCCCGAACCCCGCTGAGGGGGCTCGGCAGGAGGCAGCGCCCCGCGGCCCCCGCACTCACCATTCTTGCGCTCGGTGAGGGGCGGCAGGCAGGGCCCGGCCTGCAGCGACAGCCCCCGCAGCTCGTGTGCCACGGCCTCGCTGTGCGGGCTGGGCGCCAGGCGCGGCGGCGGCCCCGGCTCATCCTCGCCGTCCGCCGGCCCCGCGGGCTCCATCCTGGGCACGCCTCGGGACCCTGCAAAAGAAGGCGCCTTCGGTCACAGCGGCCTTGCACAGCGGCCTTGCACAGCGCGCACAGCGCCCCGCGGGCACCGCTGTTCACGTGCGGGCTGTGGTCGGTCCCCCTGCGCACAGAATTCCAGTTTAGAGTTATATGTACACATTACCTACAGATTTCCCGCCAATATTACGGGTTTACAAAAACATAGTCAGGCAGTGGATTTATAAGCAATTTAACAGAAAAGCAGGACAGTTTCTGTGCTCACTTTGACAGAAAATTACCCGATATTAACCCTCACTCTGGATGTGCAGCAGCTCCCGTGCCCCACCGCTTGACACCACCCGTGTATCAGCACAACATCCCTTTTTCCAGTAGTTTATATTAGACAATGCTGAATTAACACACAATAACATACCAATGGCTTTGAATATTTTGAAGCTCTGAACAACTTTCCTTCAGATCCAAAATCAATGTTAGTATTAATACCGGACTTCACCAAAGGACTGTACTGAGCTAGTTCATCCTCAATGTCTCCAGCAAGACTTTTTGCCATGAATTTTTAAAAATTAATTTTACTGCACACTAGCTACTTATTGTTAAAATACTTTACAGAGTTGAATAAAAGCCCCAACTTACTATTTCCTTCCTATCTATCATTAGCGTGGTACTTAGTCTACAGTGAGAAGTAGGAATTACTGGTACAGGCTTTTTAAGACTCAAAGAACTATCAAGTCATTAAAATTTCAACAAATCAGTATGAACTTCAATGAAGCCTATCCCTAGGTTCTTGGAAACTTGAACAATATGAAATATTAACAATTCAGAAAGATTAATAAAAATGAAGAAATGTCTTATTGTGAGAATTTTTATTAATTTTTAATTATTTTTCTTAAGGTACACTACTGCTTGCCACAGTCATCCTTAAACTTCAGACTTCAAATATGCTGAATACAAACACCACACGTGTTGGGGTGTGTATTCAAAGGCAATATGTTTTTCAATGATCAATCCCAAAATATTTCAGGTGTTAACATATTTTAAAATATCAAGATGACAAAAAAATTATCATAACGACCAAAGAACGGCCTACAAAGAATGAAAAAAAATTATCATGGCCACCAAAGAATGACAGTACGAAAGGGTAGAGAATCGTGTTCTGAAAGTGTGAATTGAAAAATAAGAAATATAAGCAAGTACTGCTTGATATACACCTCAGTAGAAAAATTATGATGGTTAAGTGCATATTTTTCATTATTTTCCCTGGTTACCAATCGGTGCTTTCACATTAAATGAAGACACATTAACTTACTGTTATGCAAGATTTTTTTCTTTGTTCTTAGCTTTTAGAATCATAATTTACTCAGCTCTCACTCGATTTCCTGACATTACACTCTCCTCAAACTCCCACTCACCCATACAAATTAAGTACATTATTAACCAAGCAGGTCTCTTCAGAGCAGAATTCAAGTGAAAATGTAGCTGCTTATCTGCTCATATTCACAGCATTTTAACCACAATTTACTAGTTACGAGTTGCCTTGGAGTCACTTTTCAAAGAGATTAAGCCACATGAGCTGTATTCATGCTTTCAAACCCATGTAGGATTAACAGAAACACCTTCTTGTACTAAAGGTTTAACATTTGTTATGCTGCAGGTTAGCTTTGACTAATTATTTTCCCCAGGACAGATAACTAAACATCATGCTTTGAATAAAAGCAGCTTGATTTTCATCACTTCCACAACTCACTGCAGAATTGGTTATGTGTCCATTTCTTCACTTTGGTTTCAGGAATGTACAGAAATGTGGATTTATTGTCCAGATCCAACTGAGAACATGGCATGCAATTAATGACATTGGTTGAAGCATTGCAGCACAACTCAAAACAAGTTTGACTTCCCACACAAAATGTGCTTGATCTGTGGTTTGAACATTAATGAATTAGGTTAGAAGGGACCTTCTGGAGGTCATTTAGTCCATGCTCCCATCCCATGGGATTACCAGCACTCAAGAATTTGTCTTGTCGGGTTCTGAAAATCCCCAAAGCAGGTGATTTCAGCACCTCTGGGTACCCCACTATGAATGCCCTGCCCACCCCCTTCACACAGAATTTCTTTCACTGCTGCTTGTGACTCTCAGGTCCCCATTTTCACTGTGGTTTCATACACTACATGAACTTCATCATTAGGAAACCTCTAAATCCAAAGTTCTTCGGTGCAGAACTCTAATTTTAAACTTTCCAATTCATAGTAAAGTCTCAGATATTCCAGTTGTCTCGTTGTAAATCTTTTACATAGGCTGTTAAAAATCCAGCTATTTTCCCAAATGATCCTTTACCACTAGAACAACCCTAGTGCTATATTGCTACATAATCTTTGAACAAAAGACACTCTAGAATTCCCAGAAAGTCTAAATTCCTCAAATTCTTCAGACATCTCTCAAATCACATTTTGCTCTCATTTCTTTCCATTTTTACTTAAGAACTGCTGCTGTATCAGACTACGGAAATATTTCTGAGCTAAGAACAATGAATTCTCTTAACCTTCCCCAAAAAAAGAAAACACACATCCCCACCCAACATTTATAGGGATTTTTTTGTAAGGAGGAAAAAGTCTGTGACCTATATCATCAATACTTGGTTTAGATACACTAATGAACAGAACATCTGAAAAATATTATAAAGATGACAAATTGAAGACTTGCAATAATAAAATATAAATAATTACTTTGATTCTTCTCTCTTTTCCTATTAGAGTTTAAACAAGAAATCAGCAGTTCAGCTTTCTAAAGAGAACTTCTGAACTTGGCATTCATAAAATTACTAGTTTGTCTTTGGCATAAGGTTTTCCTTATCGACTGACTAAGTTTGGAAGCTTAAAAATAATTTTTATAAATACCTTTCCAAACAAAGAAACAAAAAATAAATAAACGAGGATAAAAGACATTTCTCTGTAAACATCTATTTACACTGCTGCATGTATGAGATACTAAACCACTACTATTTTTAGCCTGCTCCCTCTAACTGCTCCAGAGGAATACAAGTGCTTTAGCACCAGGTGGGGGCTACAACCAGCAGCTTCACTTCACATGAAACTCGACTAAAGATATGCAGAATGTCTCCCATCTATTTTCAGTCTTCCAAAGCCATATTTCATTCTGATGTTTCCAATATAACTGATTGTTGGGACACGAACAATTCAAACACAAAAACGTGTAGTAGAAAACATTAGTTCACCTTGTTTAAAATCAAACCCTGTACAATAAGCACTTTATCCAGCAACCATGTGCAAAACTGAGAAACCTCTGATTTAGAATGTAAAGCACCATGACACACTCATATTTTATATTAAAGGTAACAATTTGCCTCCCCTTTCTCATTTATTTGAAGCCTCCTCAAATAAGAATTCCTCAAATTGAAGAATTATTTCATATTTGCCATCTGCATTTACAGATGGTAACCATTATCTCTGTAACCCCTGACTTGAAGCAGACCTATACACAAAGTATATTAATAACATAACTGAAACTCAACAGGAAAAACATGTACAGGAAAAATATAATTTTAAAAAATCCCTACTATTAAAATTTCAATATTCTACTTTGCATAATCCAAGAAAGCACCTTCTATACCAGGCTGATCTGACAGAAATCAGTTCTCACTTTGGGGGTTTCTACTCCCTTCCTTGAAATGAAGACACCTAAAGTTAAAGTTGTATAAACCATCACTCTGCTTGGTATGAAAACCATTTCTATTATGAACTGGTGGAAAGCATAATACCAATTCATTTGTGGCAACTCAAATAAAGCTATTCCATTGTTTCAATAGCCCTAAAGGATTTCAGGTGGTTGTTGTCTTGGTTTTGTTTTAACAGAATTCAGCAAAATGTTTAAGAGTAGTAAAGTGAAAACTAGGAAAAAAAAATAATTTTCCTACTTAGCCCTTAGGATACATTATCAAAATAGAATCTGCTCCAGCACTGCAAGGAAGGCTTCAGTTCACATTTTCCTGACAAGTCCATAGAAACAGTGTTCCAGCACTGGCAAACAGAACTCCTGTACAATGTATGAGCCTTATGTAAGTGTTCTCACAGATTGTAGGTGGTTGCTATCTTCTTAACTGCTGAAGACAAACGCTCCTTTTATTTTTAAACATTTTATCTTCAAAAGACAAAATGTATTTCCTTGGAAAAATCTTATAAGGGGGGAAATACTTCCCTGTTACTTGAGACACTAGAGCTGGTATTTTATTTGGCACAAACTGTGAAATCTGGATGACACTGCAGTAGTAAATCAGCTTTTATTTTAGCAATCTGATGGAAAATAAGCGCTCAAGAATCACAGTGCATTCAAACTCTGGCCAAGTCAAATGGCTGATGGCAACACTGCTCACTCATTTACACCTGCAAGGAACCTGGGTCACTATACACAGTGCAGTATTGAATTGAATTAATAATAACCAGATTAGCTATTAGCAATACCAGTTCCAGGATTTACAGCATCATTGTGTGAACACAAGCACTACGTTTCATCATTTATAAAACTCAGGAAAATTTGAAACTCCACAGCTAGGAGTTTGTAATGCACCACAATCTTTAGTGGGAAGAATGCTAGAATTGTAAAATGTTGGATTTGGTTTGTTTTTCTTACTTTTTTTTCCAGTGTATCAGAAAACACTAAAAAAAGACACTTAGAAAGTGTGAGATCCAGCAGGTTACCCAGCAGTGCCAAGGAAGGCCATCTGCATGAAGCTCTTCAGTCTCCCTGTCCGTTCCCAGAAAGACCTGGAGATCTGTGCAGTGGGGACAGCGATCCCTGACACCGAGGGCAACAAGCACTTGGGGCTGTTAAAGTTTCCAACAGTCCCTCCCTTTGAGCAGTGGGCATTACTGATTTGTACCCGAGAGAATGTGCTAAGTCACAGTCTGAGACTGACTTGGCAATTCCCCTTTCCCTCTCACGAAGAAGGGCAGGGACTGTGCTTTCAGAACACAGCAGACCCTAGCAGTGCAGACACGCCTACAGCCAGCTTCCTTCCGAGGCTACAGATTAGCCCAGTCCCAGTGGTCAGGCCCTTGGAATGCTCAGTATCTCCTTTCTTCCAAGGATCAACATAAATCAGACTTGAACATAAACAAAGTACACGGGAACACTTAGCTCACTGAACAATCCGGGAACTGGAAGCTACGAGAGTCACTTCCCAGAGACAAGCCCTGGGGAGAAACACCCACTCCAGGGAGAGGAAAGGACGCAGAGTTTTTAAAGGATGGCTCCTCTTGGCATGCTGCCTATCAGCAATGGGTAAAGAGAAAATAAAGAGACAAATAATGGGGCTGGCTGCAGGAAATCCATCTCCATCAGTTCCTGGAGCACCATCAAACAGAGGTGCTGCTACAAAGAGGGTGATGGTGCCCAATGCCAGACACAGCACAGATTGTACCAGCACAGCCTCACCTCAGCCGTGCTGCCATCCCAGCATACAGCTGAGAGCTTCCTGAATTCCTACAGGAAAACCTCTTGGGTCTCCCTTTATAATTGTTTTGAGTACCTTCTTCTGCATATCTAGAATGAGTTTTTCCCAAAACTCTAAAGACTAACTAGATTTCATTACAAAATGAAAAATGTGTAATAATACTTTGAAAAAAAAGCTCTGGAAATACTTATAAAACTATTGAAAAGCCACTGAAGCTATTCCTTCAAATCACTGAACTGTCTTTTACACCATCCCATATATTGGTATTTTAAAAATAGTAAATATGTAAAATCTAAAACATAACCTTTGGCATTTAGCATTGCAATTTTAACAATAAACTGTTAGAGAAAAGCTGGGTTTTTTTTCATTTTCTCAGAGGGTTTTGAGTTCACTTACTGAAATAGCACTTAGAACCCCATCTACACAGACATCCAAAAATGAACACAGACATGGAAAGTACTTGTTATTAACAATCATCCGGATTATCAGCAAATTAACTGAATATGTTAATCCAATTCATTTTTGACACATAATTTCACTGATTGAAGAAAACGTCTCAAATTATGTTTGCCTCTGTTGCACAAACAATGCTTATTTTGTTGAGATTTCCGCCTCTGATTTTGTCTATTTCAAAGCAGATTAAAAGACCAAAAGACAAATTTAATGAAAAAAGTCTTGAAAATATTCAACCATTTTAGAATTGCCCTTCACACAGTACAAGGCTGTTTCCTTTTCCCAGAGGGGAGAGTCAGCATTGCCAACAACGTGGTGTCACTTGCAACTTCTGCAGGTGGCTTCTTATACAGCCTCTCACTAGAAGTATTTTGGACACAGTATGCGAATTTTGACATGAAAACTGACATTAAATTATTATATTGAAAGAGAAACTGCAATCCTACAGTTGAAATACAGTGTCGATAAACTTAATTAACTTTTGTGGTCAAATACAGGGCAACAAGGATTTAAATCACACAGCTATTTTTATGAAGGTAATTATACAAAAGCAGAAAAATATGAGAAATATCAGCAGCTGACTAACCATGAGTAATCATCTTGGATTATGCATGATGAAAACCTCACTATTACTATTCATTTCTTTAAAAAACTGTGTGCAGAAGTATCTGACAAAACTGAGTCCTGTCATGCTTCCCACCCCACCAGCACCTGCAATGACGCATTTCTGCCAGGAGCAGAGTCCGACTGGGCTGCTCAACAGTGCAGAGAAATGGCCGATTTATTCAATAACTGAGATCAAATTTCTGTAACTGTCTGCTCTAGCTAAATTAATACCATTGAACAGACACCAAAAGACCTCCAGAAACTCATTTAAACTTCTGCATATTTTGATGACAATGCTACACTGAGATTCTCTTTAGTAATTCTTCAAAGGAAATCTTTAAATCTTAAGTCTTTGGACTGATCAGTCTGAAAAATAAGTAAGCTACACTGGCAAATGCACATCATCAGCTAGGTAATGTATAGAAAATTACTTGTATCTGGACAGAGGTTGGGGATGAGTCAGGAGAATCCTTGAAGATACATTCCCTCCAGTGCTACCTCCAGGCAGAAAAAAAAAGCAAAGCTCACAGTAATTGGTAATAGGAGCTGTGCCCTGCTAAGAGCAAATGAATTACCCGGCAGAGTGTGGGTCTGTGAGGAATAAAGGCAGCCTCCCACAGCTCCATTAAAGCGTGGGGAAACTAAAGCCTACCCTGTCGCTGTGTAGGGCCATAGAGATGATTTATCTATTCTTTTCTCACATTACTGCCTTCTCTAACTAACCTGTTCCAGCAAAAGTTGGGAAAATCTTCTGGGCTACACATAAACCTTCACTGGAAAGAATACACTTCATAGCAATGTTGTCAAGCGTAGTGTTTAAATACTTTAAGGCCTCATACAAATGTTTTAAGTAGTTGTAAATATTACAACTCTTCTGTACTCACATTTCAAGGGCTTTAAAATCATAATTAATAATAGAATTTATTCAAAACGCTAAACTTCTCACAAATGTTTTAAGTAAAGCAAGCAAAGATTCAATATGCACATTATTCATCACTAAACAAAAAACAATACCCTCAGATGAAAGCTATGTTTCAATTGTTTAGTGCTTACATAAAACTGTTCAAATACATCATCTTCCTTTCAGAAACAGTTATGAAACTCTGCAGTGTGCACCAAAATCAATAAACAATCGGTGTGAGGGACCAAACAAAAAAGTAGAGTCTAAAATTAGCTGCCTCTTACAGATAATACACAGTCAACAACCTCCACCTGTAAAGAGGAGTCTGAACTGCTCTGCTACTCCACCACGTGAGAGAGAGATGCTCATGTGGGGAGCAGTTTAAAAGCAGGCATGGGAGCAAACATCCCTGAACCCATCGGGATAACCCAGGACATCTTTTGATTTCCTTCTACTGATGCAACCTTTATAAGCAGAAGCTACATTGTGTTACTTAGTGTTCGTAGCAGGGAATTCATAAAGACTTGTGTTGAAAACACTGAATCATGAGAGGAAGATGAATTATTTCATCTAAAACTAAGTCCATCCTTCCTTAACAGCTGCTACCTGAGCACACAGCACCAACCACAATTCTGCCCACAATACCTGAAAGTGTAAAAAATGTTGTCCAGTGATTCGTTGTAAGTGAAGGACTTCAGACACAGTGCTCAACAACTTTATACTTTTAATCAGCTTGTGAGCAGACATAACTTGATTTCATCTCATCTTTTCTGTGGATATTCTTCACCAACAATGCTCCTATTAAGGCAACATTAAGTCGTTCAGTTGGATTAACCTGATTAAATGAACACAAAGCTGTTCTAGCACATATCCTCACTAGTTCTACTAAAATAAAGAGCTTCAGAAAAAAATACTTAAAACTAGATAGGCAGAAGATGAAATAACATCTTGTTTAGATGTTACACGCACTGTATATGGAAATATGTTGTGTACAAATGGTCAGAAAAATCTAAGCATTCCTATTTTTCAGTCTATGAAGATTATGTTGTCAATATTTTACATTTGCTTTAATACTCTAATTTTAAAAACCTATATTAACAATGACCACAAATATATTTAGACTCAGTTTACAAAGCAACATAAGGTCAGTTTTACACTTAAATTTATCAAGCAAAGAAACAAAGAAACCAACCAACCAAAAATAAAAAAGCCATCTGCATTACTGGTGTGCAAATGATGCTTCTAGTTTCTCATCCTCATAAATCTCTATATACTTAGACTATTTTTTTTACAATGAAACAGTGACATGATTTCAGAAGCAACTTATTTGAATTCCAATTAACAAAAATTCCAAAGTTCTTAATTTCAATTTTAATATGAAGTGCTTTGCAGTAGTGTTTGAATAATTGCAAGATCAACTCAGATTAACCTGCCAAAAAGCAAGTTCAGTTCTTCTGGTCTAAGACAGAACTTTGTGGAAGGAATTAGTAAGATCCCATGTGCTGCATGATTTTCTGTGGCCAGCTAACAAAGCGTAGCCAGCAGAATCTATTTATGTAATTGAAGTTGACAACATATGAAAAAATCAAAACCCAAGTGTTCATTTTGGTATTATAAATGCACTTGGTAGCTCAAGTCTGGAGAAAGGGTCAAATATTTATATGAACACATCATATGATTGCTATCATGCCTGAGAAGTGGGCTTTATTAAAAAAAAAAAGGGAGGAGAACATATATAGAGCTTTTTACAAGAGGTGTTCTGACAGTTCAGACAATAATTAGCAGCTTTTATCGATTAATTGGATCATAATCTTTCACAATTCCTCTATGTGTTCAGAGAGCCTTGATAGCCAAAACAGTGATCTATCTTAAAAATGAATGTTGGTAGAGCTTTTAAGGCACTCCAGGAAAGGTTAGCTGACTCCATGATTTCATTTGTTTGCTTGGATACTGCGAGATGTTCCCATTTATGACTAAGCTGCAGGTGCTATTCTGTTTATTTTACTGCCTGTAAACCAAGCCCTTGAATTGAACAAAGCAAGGAAAGCACAAGGATTCAAGTCAAAGAGGAAGGAACTGCAGGAGTGCTTCCTGTTGAACGTGCTGCTTTCTACCTCCCATCCCAAGAGCAACTGAACATGGCACAATCATTTCTATTGGATGAAATTTCTTGAAAAATGTAGACTTTGCTTCCTTTTATATCTACACTGTTACAGAGATTAGCAAAGTTTTATTATTGTAATATTTGGTGTTCTCTTAAAAAATACAATCAACTTCTACTGGACAGAATTTAACGTACTATTCACATTCAGCAGTAAACTAAGTGCTAATTAGACATGATGCAAAATAATGTAAGCATAACTAGAGATTATGAGCAACTTCAGTTTAGGGGATCTTGCAAAAATCAGAATGAGTATGTCTGAACTGAAATTCAGTGACGTGCAGATGCTACTCAGTTAAGCAGTCCCTACTCACAACCTTAGGACAACTAAGAAAATCTCTGTTTCACAAACTTTTTGCTGCATATTGACTTGGGCCAACACGGCTACTTTGAGGTATTAACAATGTAAACAATAACTTGAATTAGCTCCCATAGAAACCAGTCAACTTGTTGCTCTCAACTTCTGAAAAGAAAACGTTTAATATTTAATCTGCTAAGCAACAAAAGGAAAACTTAGAAGGTGACAGTTAATGTTTAGTTAAAAAAGATACAAATCAACTTGCTGCACATCTTAAGCAGCAGCTATTTACCATGCAATCTTTACCTGATTTACATGAAGTGCTTAGAGTTCATCTACAATATTCTTTCCTGTTTCTTATTTCTGATCATGCGACCACCATGTAAAATCATGGCAGAGCCTCACGATGTATTCAGCTCTCTCAAATGACTGGTTTTACCTGAAAGCTGTCAGAAGTATTTAATCTTCTGCTCTATTGTATTTCCTTTGACTAGAAAGAGGGGCCTGGTACCAAACAATTAACATGTCTGGTTTACAAGTTCATGGGACAATCTCTTCAGCTGACATTGCATGATATGACACATTTTGAATAGCAACATAAGTACGATTAAAGGCTGATTAAAGGTGGTGGCGAAAGTATTAAGACGATTTTTTTATGGTGCTGTTGTCCTGCTTAGACAAAACCATTGTGTGAGCTACAACCACAGATTCCCAAGGCTCTCCTGCAGTTCCCAAAGGTACCTCACAATCAGCTACACACATTAAACACACATGTTCCTCCCATGCTGCTGCCTGGGCATGAATGCACATCTTTCTCGACTAAACACAGGCAGTGACACAACATTTTGGCAATCCCATACCACCTCATGCAATTGCCAGCTCTTCTACTCAATACATGTAAATTATTCTGCACTGTGTTTGTCATTGTTCTGCAGTTAGAATGAGGTCTGTCCTTACAGCCAAAGCTCCCTCTGGAGCTGGGCAAATATCTGCTTGTCTGAAAAGCATTACTTTCTATGACAAACTCTAAAAAGCACGTTGAAGGGACAGAGCAGTTGTTTCATTACTTCTATCAGCTATCATTTCAATTCATGGCTCCAGGAGGACCCCCCCCTTCCTCCTCTGTCTCCAGCTTTCTCTGAGTTACACCTACAGATGCAGCAGGGATAAAGCAAAGTTCTTACACCTGCCCTGGAGGCAGAGCAGTGTCACACTGCACTGCTCACCTGCTCAGATCCCACACCGTGTTAAGTGACCTCCTTTTTTATACAACAGAGACAAAAGGTCACAATGTGAATACAATTATATCACTTGTAATAGATTTACACCTTATAGCATCTTCCCAAGAATTAAAGTGGGGGTTTTTTAAACAGAAACAAGGACACAGACTGAAAGAATGCTAAATTCCATGCACTTAAGCAGACTTTCAGGAAGAGAAGTCCCACAACAGACCACAAAGTCCCAACTCTGAGATTCCTAAACACTGGAAATTAAGCATGAAGATCTACCACACACGTAGTATTATGACTAACAGAAAAATAAATAAATTTGTTAAAGACAAAATTGCACTCTTCACTAAACAAAAGCCAAATTTTTACTTCTCAAATCAAGCACATTTTTTCTAACAAGAACAGTCCTCTCTGTGAACAGGGTAAGACCACAGGAAAGAATATAACTTATTTTTTCTTATAAATAGAGATCCAAGATTTTAAGTGATGTAGCTTAATCTCCAGATCAACACCCATATTCTAAAATATCAGAAAAAGTATGTTATTAGGATGGTGCCTGAAAACTCTGATGTTCTAAACATTTTAATGCTGTAATCCACGGTCCGTGCCCTCAGTGCTTTAAGAACCAATTTCTCACGATCTCCAAAGTTAAAATGAACTTGAATTCCATTTTCCCTACTGAAATAAGCTAAAGACTGAGAGGGCAGAAAATCTGGGTCAGGAGAGTTTATGTTGCCTAAGGCCAGTTTCAAAGCAGTCTTATCTGTTAAACTATTGTGTTCCAATATTTCATTCCACACAAAGCTGCTTGTTTAAAAATAAATAAGAAATAGATGGCAACATAAAATTGCTTACAGTAGATTACAAATTTCTACCCTTAGCAGCTGTAACATCTAATTTCTGTAGTTCTTGTAGTTTTGAGCAGCACTCTAAATATTTAAGATACTACAAAGCTTTATCAGAAACTTTGTTGGAAAGTACTGATTATCTGATGAAAACAAGATATTTATTAAATATAATCTGGTCAGATATAAATACAATAGCCCAGGGTTTTTTTCTCTTGGTTCATTTTCATTATTCTTTTTTTAGCATCAGACAATAGTTATTTCTTCCCCAGATCACTTTAGTGCCCACTTTCCTGATTTCTGTTCCTGAATTTTCTATTTTTTTCTACCATCCATGTATGACTAAATCAGCTCTCCACTCAGCTTTACCCATTAAAATGCTCTGTATACCATCCTTCCTTGGTAACCTTTTCTTGACCATGTTCCTCAGTCAACCAGCACAAGGCTTGGTAAGGCTTTCCCAAGTCTACTACAAATGCCAAGCACCCCCAGACAGATGGGAGATGCTATGGAATTCTCTCTTCTGGACTGTCTTCTGGCCCAAGCTGCCCCAGGGATGTGAGAAACAGCAGATTTAGAGCTGTGTCTGTGTCCAGGAGTCTCCTCTCAACCACGAGTGTGCTTTCCCCTGCACAAAAGGGAAGCACCTCCCAGTGCTTGATCCCTCCCCAGGTCTCCTGGCTGCTTTGGCTCCACATTCCCCACCTGTGCTCCTGCTCAGAGCCTTCTCAGGGCAGGCAAGATGAACTGTGGGCTGGACTAGGTTGTCACCACCTGCATTTCAGCCTTTCCAAAAGAGTCCATTTTTCTCTTTTTCCAGTTCTGCATGATGAGTTTTTAAAATTAGACTTATTATGCAGGACCTGGTAAAAGAGCTGTCAAATGGTTCAACTGGCAGAACAGAGGAAGGGTGGAACATCTGGCAGAGGAAGAAGGATCCGATTCCAGAAGAAATCATAAATTACACTCTGTTATTCATAGAAGCAAAGAAAGTTGGTTGAAACTGTCTACAGATGTAGGAAGAATTATTTAAGGCTTGATTCACACTGGAAGAGTTACAATCCCCAGAACCATAACGATGGTTTAGATTTTATAAAAACTGACAGCATTTGCTCACTACATTGTATTTGAGTGCTGCTGTATTGACCTTAAGATAAAGAAGCATTACTGTAAATAAGCCATACAAATTCAGAAACAATAAAGACTGCAAAATAAAGCAGTAACTTCTCTTGAATTAAGTATTTACTATAAACACTGTGAGCTCTACCCTCGTAAACTGGGTGTTAAAAACCTTCTGCTGTACAGACACTCCAAATGAAATTAGTGTTGAATACATGAAGTAGAAAATGGTGAGGTTTCCAGTTGTTTCTGTAACTTCACACCCACATGGTGTGTGATGGTGCTGTGATTACTCTCAATATTTACCTCAAGCATAAAAGCCAAACTACAGAAACACTGGAAATTTTTAAAGAAATAACAGCAAATCCCAAATGAACAGCTATTAACGGATCCCCTTTGCTTTCAGAGCAATTCCTCATTTTTCAGAGATAGCAAGTTTTATCAGCACTTTCACTACTGGTAAATTGTATGTCAGATTTGGATTTCTTACCTGAAAATGGATTTGCAAAAATGCACAGATCAGTACAAGTTTATGCACTCCTCTAGAGTGCAAGCATTAAATTCTTCAAGTTCTGTTAAAAACACCCCATTTAGCAAAAGTGAAAAATTTAAAAATGAGAACTGACAGGCAAACACACAACTTCAGTGTCCATTTTGCATTCAATTACATCCCAAAGGCTGCTGCACAGAGTGATACTAAATCAGTGAGGGTCTGAATTTGTCTATTTTCAGAACTTTGTATTGCTTTATGTTTGATGTGAAGCAAGCACATATATAACTATCAGAGGAAAATAAGCATACAGTGTGAATAAGCATACAGTCATCCAAAAATTTAATTTCATTGATTAGAATTAATAGAAAATCTGTCACATCACTACTAGATGGTGTGAAGAGCTGAATAAAAATATTAATTATTTCCTAATTCACACAGGTTACAAGTCCTTATCAAAAGCTTAATACATATACTAAGTGTATATATATAAAGAATATAGCTGTACAAAGAGTACAAGTTACCTACTGGAAAACATTAGCAAAACATTAAAGCATTTCTTTTTGGGTACCTTAGTTATACTTTCCATAGACAAAAATGTTTAAAATTGTAGTTTTGAAAGAGAAAATCCTAAAAAATAGCTTACCAAGTGATATATAATGAAAAAAACACACTCAAAAAGAGTTTGGAGAGATTTATTAGTCCATTCAAAAACTCCTGAAATAATACACAAATGGTACAGTTCAGAGCAACCACAATGAACACGGAGATCCCATCCATTTCTGTACAGCAATCTCCATACACTCAGCAAGCTCCATTTTCAGAACACACAAATTCTGAGACCCTCACCTGTCTGAGCACCAAGGAAAGATTATAAAGCACCAACACACTCCTTTGCTTTCCCACTTCCAGTCACTCATGCACCAGGGAATGTGCCAGGATGGCCAATTCACAACGTCCAAAAAGACTGGGAACAGACCCTTCCTCAGCATTTCAAAACACAGCAGGAGATCAGCGCTGACATTCCCTGTTCTCTCAGGTAACACCAAAGCACAACCCCAAACCCCAGAGTTAACTGACCCCTGCCAGTGGGAGAACAGCTGCACAGAACTGAATTGCACCTGCAGCACTGGGAGGAGGAGACATTCACCACAGCCATTCACACACACATTGCTTTGCTTGGCTCACAACATGACTTTCCTAAAGCTTTACTAATGTGGTTCTAAATCCTGAAAAGCTTTATGTTCAACTCTGTGCAACCCACTTGGTGTCAGAAGCACATGCTTCAAGCTTTGCTGAACTGCAAATTTTCAATTTGAAAAATCTGGGGAACAAAATTAAGCTCTGCAGCAGCAATGTCATTAGACAGAATTTCAGTAGCTGGAACTCTTTTTTGTTTTTTCTGTGTAGAAAATACTGAGGAATGTGCCCCAACCTGAGATATAAGAACCATTTACGGGTATTAATAGGACTTTACTGGAACACCCTAACAATTTGAACTCATTTTAATGAGGTTCACTGCTGAATTTTTATGAGCTACCTCTTTTACATTTAGAGTAAAGAATGACTGGCAAACTAATTTTAATGTCTCTAGAATCTGTAATCAAGTTTTCAGCAACCCCTAGCCTTCCCAGCAGGTTTCTAGCATTGGAAACCAAATGTGGAAATAACAACACAACTACCTGTTATTCTCAGGTTAACTATCTCACACATTCACAGTGTTAGAAAGGTGAAAAAACAGTGGGTTTTCTTTTTGTCTTTATTTTTGGTTTTGTTCATTTGTGTTTTACTAGTTGGTGTGAAGATCAAAAGTTAGGGTTCTAATTCTCTCTCACTGTTGCTTTTGGCACCATGCCCAGGTAAAAGCCCATTTTCAAATGTTTCATTAATGGCTTTAGCCAAGTACCAAATATGAAATCTTAAAATACTGTCTACTGAGTCAACAATCACAGGGATCCAGTTTATTGCACAAGTGCAAAACTGTTACATTAACATCTGGATTTAATAACAGTAATCTGAACACTTTAATAAATTCTGTAATGTGCATTTGCTTTGGAGTTTCAGGATATGGAAGATTTTTGTGGTAGATATCAATCTTTACCACAGAAGGGAAGTCTGAAAAAAGCTGTATTCCTTAACTAATACCATGCTATTTTGGCTCTTGGACTTCAGGTGCTAAAAAGGCTTAAAAACAATGCCAGGAATACTGGTTCCCTGCCCTCAGTGCTGTACAGAGTAATTTCATGTAAAGAAACAAACATGAAACATTCATGGTTGTCAAGTGCAAATAGGCTTAATTTCAGTTGTTCATCTTTTTTTTTGGACATACTGGTAAAAAAGCAGCAGATTTATTCACAATAAGAAACAAAGGTTGCACATTTACTAAATGAGGACACAAAGTGAACTGGTTTGCCAAGTCTAATCAAACCTGCTCTTCATGTAGCCTGCACACAACCCTAAAACACACCCTGCCTTCAGGTTAGAGGAAGTTCCCCCACCTTTAAGTGTTTCCAGTTGGCTTTTTTTGCCCAACACTACATTTTTGGGGTTTGTTGGAATACATCAATGCTACAGATACATACCACCTTCTGTGTACATCCAGTTTTGTACATCTTGTTCTTCAGTCTCAGGAGCAGCTCTTAGCCATGAAAGTTGTGTGCAGTGCCTGGCTTTTTCTGCAGAGGTGGAACCAGTGCTCTGGTTCGTCTAAGAGGCCTCAGTAGAAACTATCAAGGAGGCTTTAAGTTTGATGCTCTGCCTTGGTTATCCTGAAAACCAGGCAACCTGTCCCTTTTCTCCCCATACAAAAGATGGGGAGGGAGGGGCAGAATCAGAATCTTCACCATCTGAGGACCAGCTAAACACCAAAAGCAGACAGTTCCAAAACTGAGAATGTTTTGGTCTGTAAAATGTAACCTCCTTGAGTTCCCTTCCTAACACCTCCTGAAAGAGCACTATCAGCAGCCATTAAACATCCTTGGTTACTCCCTTTGAGACAGAAGTTTCCTCATCTATAACTGGATTGATTTAACCAAACCACACTGGTCTGGTGGCCCTTTGGAAGTGCTGTGCTGGTACAAGCCTGAGTCACTGCAGAAAATCTGTTAAAAAGAAACAAAATGCTCTACAAGCCAACTAATATCAAAACTATTCACATTTGGAAAAAGTCTAACATCATCTGTGAAGGCTTGCAAACATGATAGTCCTTTAAAAAGAGAAAATATTGTTTAATCAGCATATGACTATTTAATTCATAATCTTAAGAGGTGATTATAAACCACTCATATCAAATGCCAAGGCATAAAATCACAGTAACTAGCTCTTAAGTTTATGTATCACAGGTACTACATATCCCCAAACTTCTGTTTGCATAGGAACGTATCTCTTGGAAATCCTTCCATTTCAACAAGATTATCAAACCAGCCCAATTGAAAGGGATATACTGCTCAGTAAAAAACAATACAGCAGCTTTATTAAAAAAACGTATGTAGGAAGTTTTTATTTTTTAAGATACAGCACTTACCGTGTATCTCTAGCACCTTTCCAGAGTGTCTGTTTCAGCACATTTCTGGTTGGTTGGAAAGTAAAAAGGAAAAACAAAAATCACAAAAATGTCACAAGGGTTCTTTATTTTAAAACTTACATACTTTGTTCTATCTAAGAAATCAAAGCCCTAAGAATATTAGTTCAGCTTTCTCAGTTTCTGCAGTTTTATGACATTAAAGTGTTATTAGGTTATGAGCCTGAGAGTAAACTGATTTCAATGTACTCTATGTGCATCTTTTAGCACCTTTTGTATTTCTACTCAAATTCTAAGACACTATTTGTGTTTCCAATGACCTCTGGCAAGAACAGCAGTACCAGAGGTGCATCACCTGCTCCTTTTAACTCAACTACAATACACAAAGCCAGGCCTAGTTCCCTCAAGTCTTCACACTTGGAAGTGCCAATTGCACAACAGAAATATATTTTAGTATTCTATAGATTCCAATACGGTGAAACCTTTAAAAAGGTTCATATCCACATTTTGACTTTTTGGTATGACACCAACATTCCATTTATTAGTATATTTTAGAGTATGTATATATACAGACACATATGATTAAGTCAATAGAAACTTACTACACACTAAGTCTAGAAAAGTTAAAGAAATCAGTTATTTTTAAGGCTGGTATTTTATGAAATGCTGTTTCATACATTAACATTAATGGGGTTTTCCAGTTTTGGCTTTGAACCCACAGGTATCAGCCTTAAAACACTGCCCAGCCACACAATGTTGTTTTGTTCCTAGAGATGAATCCTAACAGATTTTTAAAAATCTTTTAAAGGCTTGCATGTCCAAAGGCTGAAGCTGATGCTATGGGTTCTGTACATATCAGTGACAGAGGTTAAAAACTAAACACACAAAAAACCAAACCAAAACACACAAGAGAAGGGGTTACAAGACGGAAATGCCAAAAAGGCCCACAAAAATAAATGTCCTGTGACAAAATATATTCCCTCTTCCTTCCAATGATCATTTCATCAGTAATCTAAATGCTGTTCAAAAAACACTAAACCACAACTAAGTATACTGCCTATCCAATATTATATTAATCCATTGTGTCATCAATCACCTAATTTCATTGCTAGGCTAACAAGCAAAAGTTCCTATTTATTAAACATTTTGCACATATAAAACACTAAATTTGTCTGAATCTGTGTATTAACCTTTATTATTAAAGCTTTTTGATAATACCTCATTCAACAGAATCCCACAGATTAAAAAGGTCAATAGTAAGGTGATTTTCATGTTATTGTATGACTGCTTCTAAATATTCATCTGCATCATTAAGTTCAGTTTTCTACACTTCTCCAAATACTGCCAAATCCTGAAAGCTGTTCTGCACTAAAGATCTTCAGCTTCCAGATGTTTTTATTTGCTTAGTGTGTCACCACCAGACAGCAATCTTGTCAAGTTTTACATGCAAGTTACACCACAAAATCACAATCTGCCCTAAGTAATTACACAGGAAAGAAAACTTCAGGAAGGAACAAGATAAAATGTCAAACATTAAGAGAACAATTTTATGAAATGCCAGCTGTGCTTTTGTTGAGAGCTTTAAAATCTCAATTAATTCTAAACCTAGGCATTTGTTCATCATAAAGGAAAAGATGCAGTGTGAGGAAGAAGTGGAACACCTTCCCATAAACAAGAACTTCAGAACATACCATGCTCACAGGACAGTGCAAGCTCAGCTTTTTTTCTTAAAAGGTGAGTGATGTTTAAATCTTAAGTATTTTAGACATATTGACATATGAGATTTCATTGTGTTGTTTTTGAAACATTCATGAAAAGATAATTTTCTGATATTTACTTCATAATTAAATAAATTATTCACTTTAAACCCTGTAGTCTTTATTTCAGCTGATCGCCTGCTGCAGGCAGAAGTCCTGGTATTATCTCTCGACAGCACTGAGACAGACTAACAGCACTTTTCTGCACTGCACACTTGCACACCAATACAAAACCCACATAAATGGAACAAAGGCAAACGTACTCGGTGGCAGAAAGGCACGGCATGGCAGCACAGCTCACCACCCGGCTCCCTGCA
The DNA here is from genome assembly GCA_013398175.1 of Climacteris rufus. Classification (NCBI taxonomy): domain Eukaryota; kingdom Metazoa; phylum Chordata; class Aves; order Passeriformes; family Climacteridae; genus Climacteris; species Climacteris rufus. The sequence goes on along the minus strand of VZRZ01002343.1, from coordinate 855,880 downwards.
TCCCAGAGAATGTCACTGCTTCAAGGGCCCACCGAGTGACCTGCACGTGGATCTGTGCGTACAGGTGCTGTGGATACACTCGTGAACAAAGCTGATTCCAGAGTCAGGGAATCATCAAGCTTGGAAGAGACATTTGAGACCATCCAGTCCAACCACCAAACCAGCAGTACCACTGAAACCTCTAAGGCTCTAAACCACCTCACCCAGCGCCACATCCAGACGCCTTTTAAACGCCTCCAGGGATGGTGACTCCACCACCTCCCGGGTAACCTATTCCAATGCCTGACCACCCTAGAACAGATTAACCCAGTGCCGGCTAAAATCCACCTATGTCGCAGAAAACGAGCCGAACGCGTTCAGAGCCCCTGGGCTGCGGGCCGCTGCTCTCCCCACAGGTCAGTGCCCTCCGCTGCAGCTGCACGACCGGGGTCACGGAGGGCGCAGGTCTCCCCTGCACGGCTCCGGGAGAGGCGCTCCCGTCCCGGCGCCCGCAGGGTTCGGGCCGGGCCCGCAGTGCCGCCCTGCTGCCCACAGCTCGCTCGGGAGCGTGTGTTCCTTACTAACAACAATAACCCGGGGCACATCCACCAGCGGCCGCACGGCAGCGGCGGGGCCGGTGTGAGCCGCGTCCCAGGGCGCGGTGCGGGAACCGGCACCTCCACCTGCTCGGGGCCCAGAGCGGCC
>VZRZ01002343.1:825055-854869 GCA_013398175.1 Climacteris rufus | reverse complement strand
GGGGAGCCGCGCGCGCTGGCGCCGCGCACGTGCGGGAGGCGGGGCGGCACATCCGGGCACTCGCGCCCTCAGAGAGCGGCCGTGCGGGTCCCGGTCCCGGCTGCCCCCGGCACGGGGTCACTGAACCATTGAGGCTGGAGAAGAGCTTTGAGGTCATCGACCGAACACCGCTTTGTCAACCAAAGCATGGCACTGAATGCCACGTCCAGTGTTTTCTTAAACACCTCCAGGGACGGTGACTCCACCACCTCTCTGAGCAGCCCGTTCCAATGTCTAATCACTCTTTTTGGGAAGAAATTCCTTCTAATGTCCAACCTAAACCTTAAGACTGTGTCCTCTCTTCCTGTCGCTGGTTGCCTGGGAGAAGAGACCGACCCCTACAACCTCCTGTCAGGTACTTGTAGAGCACTAATGTCCCCCTTGAGCCTCCTTTTTTCCAGGCTGAGCCCCTCGAGCTCCCTCAGCCACTCCTCATCACACTTGTGCTCCAGACCCTGCCCCAGCTCTGTTGACCTTCTCTGGACCCGCTCCAGCAGCTCAATGTGCTCCGTGAGGGAGCTCCCCGAACCGAGGGGCCCAGAACTGGACGCCGCACTCCAGGCGTGCCCTCACCGGTGCCGAGTACAGGGCAATCACTTCCCAGTCCTGCTCGCCACACTCCTCCCGATTCAGGTGCTTCTGAACGTTCTCGGGGGTCACTCCCCGGGCCCTCACAGTGCTGCCTGGGCAGAGGCGGCCCTGCCGCTCCCTGTGGGCACCGGCGGTGGCGGGAGGGCCGCACGGAGCCGTGCCCGGGGCCTGTCCCGTGGCGGGCGGAGGCTGAGGCGGGTGAGCTGCCCTCGACCCCCCCGTGCTCTCCTCCAGTCGCTGCAGTCGCACGGATTTGAAATTCGAAGCAAAATTCAGGGCATGGCTTCAAATGTCGGCCGTGCAAAGAATCACAAACAAGATGGGACTCATACCTCCTGTATTTCACCTTCAGGCTTAGCTGTCAGTGTCTGAGGTGACTGAACTTGATTCAACATCAAACCAATCACGAGAAAAAAAACATTCTTCAAAGAAGTTTTGGAAACCTGATGATTTACGCTTGAGAACATGCACTAGAGAACACAGGCATTTATTCTGCAAGTAGAATATGATCATGCATGCACACAATAATTTATTGCGCATATTGTGCAACACTGTGCTCACAGCAAATATTTAACAAATTGACTTTTACTAATACCGAGCCAGTCCTGTTCTGTGAGTACATACTGCATCAGGCCCAGGATTATGCAACCCTGCTTTTGGTTTGTATTTTTTTAGCTCATAGCTTAAGGACTAAGCTGCCACTGGTGCAATGGTCTAATACAGTTTTTTTATTATTTGCAATTTGCTGATGCCCAGGAGCTTGCTAGGAGGCTGCATCGTCCTCATGCTGTGTGCTGACCAAGCAAAACATGGTTCCCTGCCCCAAAGAGGTTTTCAGGGCATTTGTTCAGCAGTGATGCCACAGGCATAAGAGTCAGTTTTTAATTACTTGTGATTTTAAGTCAACATTCCAATATGCTTCACTATAAATGAATGCTTTGACATTTAAAGAATTATGTGTTTGAATTGTTTAGATGGATTGGAAGGTTTTTTTTGTTAGGCTTTTAAATACAGGGTAATTTCTCTTACATTTCTCTAGATTACAGTTAGCTAATCAGATTTTATCCAATTTCAGAAACAAGCTAAAAACAACAATGACCTGGAAACTTAGCAATGATCTATGTAAAGATCTCATTAAAGGCAGTAATTTGCTCTAGATTTACTTCTGTAATTATGTTAGGATTTTTAAACTTTTTTTTTCAAATGCACTACATAACAGGAATAGTTGCTGTATTAATCCTTTTTTAAAATAGTTTCTATTTGCAAATAATTCTTTATCTTCGGGTTTCATAAAAGCACAAGACATTCCTTTGCTAGGGAGAGATTATGTTGACAAAGTTCAGTCTGCCTCTTCACCTTTTTTCCTTGAAGTTAGCCAACACGTTTAAAAAACAGAAATATAGAAAGATGAGCTGTGATTTTAGCTGATGGCAACATATAAATCATATTTATATCTTTCTGTAAGAATTGAAATTACACAATTATTACAGAAATGCAGATTACCTCTTTAGTGAGTGTATGAAATATGAGGAAACAAGCATGTACAAGAGCATTGTGCAAGAGATGTAAATCTTTTTATTGTTACAATCCAGATCATTCTAGCTATTTCAACAGCTGCATTAACAGGCATTGGCCATTCATTGATTAGAAGGGTATAGATGTGGTTCATATTGTGGAACACAGGGAGTATTCCTTGATAAAGAATACTATAGAATGTGAAAAGCCTGAAAAAAGATACTTGAGACAAAAGTATATAAAAGGGTTTGACATTTAACACAGTTGGTGCTCATTTCTTGAAGGCATTTGTGCTTTTTGAAACAACATGGTGATAGAAGCCAGTGAAAAAGAAGACACATTTAAAACAGCAAATAACTGCTTTGTTTCTTCCATAAAATCACTCTATGGAAATCACCAGCTCCACACAATAGTTCTTGTCTTTTGAGCACCACCTTTCCTGTCTTGGGCATGGACATGTACAACACTTCCTTCTTACTATAGAATAGTTCAACAAGAGCCCTCTGCATCTGCCTCCAAGAATAACAGAGGGCTCTATATTCCCTTTTTTTACAATAGAGTAAGGATAAGGAACAGTGGTACAATGGTTTAAGCTGCCAGAGCAATGCTGCTGTGTGAAAAGATGGACCCAACTCTCCTTCTCTTGCTGTGAAACCAGTGTTCTGCTGTTAGAAACTGCTGAACATGAAAAACAAATGACACAATATCAGTATTTTATTATCCAAATTAATGCACAAAGAAAAAATATTTGTTGTGATTTTTAGTGACTATGTATTTAATAATGCAATTGTAAGCTGTATATTTTAGGGGAGCATTGTTTTTTTAGTGAAACAATGCAAACATCTTTTAGGAATTATTCAGAAACTACAGATGCTTAGTATAGGCTTTATATAAAGAATTTGGTTCTTCTAGAGATGTAAACACTGTGTTCAGATTTGTTAATAAGGACAATTCATTATTTAAAACATACAATAAAAATATCCTGTGGTAGTGTCAACTATGTATTTGATGGAGGATATTGCATTTCTTGGCAGAATTCATTGAGTAAAGACCACAATTTTGCTGCCTAATTTGCAGGATTACAGAACAGTAGCAGCTGGCTTACAGTTGAACAAACTACCTTGAAACTAGGGTAAGAATTACTATGGCTTCTCCTAGTGTCATATAATTTGTAATTATTACATTCCAATATATTCCTTAAAGGCCTGAGATCAAAAGGCTGACAAAACATGTTATGCAAGGAAGAAATAAGTACTTCCTCCACAGAGTTTTCTCCAAAGAGATTCTTGAGTTATGTCAAATAACTGAGAGAGAAGTGGATGAGTTGTTGATACAGTGTTATTTGGGTTTGAATAAGGTTTTATCACTCTAGTTACAAAATAGCAGCATAGTTAAAAGGTGGTGGTTCTCCCACAGGAGAACAACTCCTTGAGTTCTATAGGAAATAAAGGATGGGAATGTCTGTGTGAAGTATCCTGTTGTGACAGCTCTTCAAAGGAACGTGCTGGACTAGATGGATTTATAGTGTAAACCACAGAACCAGTTGTTATTTGTTTGATGAGGAGATTGAAAGAGGAAAAGATAACATTTGTCAGCATAATAGCAAAGAACAAAAGCAAAAAAAAATATGAAAACTTCCCATCAGCTTACTGGTTAAATTAGTAGGTTAAATAAGTAATATAAATAATTATTAATTTGAAACAGCCATGTTACAGAAACATTAGGCTGACCTTATCTCTGCTGTGATTTCTGTGTATTCTCTAGAGAATTTTGCAGTGATCTGAACCCAGTGATTCTACAGAAGGTCTGGAAGCAGCAATCCTGCAGTTTTAGTCTCCACTGCCAACTGTAGTCATGCTGACCTTACTGAATGGAGCTCATTGGATGTCAACAGTGGCTTCTCTTAAAAGAAAACAGTATTACACTTCAGGTTACACCTGAGAAAATAATTGTAACTGCTCACCATTGGCTGTTATTGCATTAGGTTTTAACACTGCCAAAGAGGGATATTCATATTAATTGTAAATTCAGTCTTGCACCAAAGCTTTAATAGTCTGTCACAAGAAATCGATATTTATTAATGGCATTTAAATTCTATTTTTCCAATTTTGTTTGACCTTTCCATTAGTTTATTTCCTCTAATCCTCCTAACAGCTTCCCTTTTTTGGTTATTTTTCCCCGTGGGGTACCTGTATCCCCTCTATCAGCCTGTTTTGCCTGGTTTTCCTCTCGTGTAGATGCAGCCTCACCTTTGAACACGTGCATTCCATCTCTGCAGCCTCCTCGTGCCTCCTTTCTCCTCATTTGCCTGTTCCTTTAAGCAACAGGAAGCATGCCAGAGACTGCTGTTCTTTCATGTCTCAGCCACAGTCCTGCAGTTCTGCAGAAATTGGAGGCTTGCAGGGAGGAGATTGAGTTGGCAACAGGACTCTGCCTACCTACCCATAGGCTGCAGCTTTTGGTACCTGCTTGCTGTCCTTTTACTCAGCAGCTGGTGGAGACAAAAAGAGGTGAACAAAGATAAAAAAACAGTCTGTTTCTCTTTCCTCCTGGTATACCAAACAGAGGGAGGAAAGCACTGTTGACTGGTGCTAGTGCAAAAAATTTGACTTGGGACTTATGCTTGTGTAGATGTAAAGTGTAGGTCCCCAGCTACCCCTAGGCAGTAGGTGAATATAAATGCCTGGGTTATTAAAGCTATTCTGTTAATATTTTAATGTATGTGAAACAAAAATCTTCTTCAATATGCAATACTCCTTGCCAAAACAGTGAGGGCCTGATCAGTGGCAGAACAATGCAGCTGCTCCAGGTTTGGGGTGTATAACTAAGGTAGAATTGTTGCTTCAGTGAGTGCTGAGGCAGCTGGAAGGATATGAAAAGTCACAGACCAATGTGTGTGGATTTGGCCCAGTGGCTGTGTGAGAAGCATCTGTAGCTGTGGGGCTCTAAAGGCTGCTACAGTCAGCCAAGGAAACTTGGGAAGCTTTTGGGATACCCCTTTGGGAAATGTTCTCCTAGAGAGCTGAAAGTACATTCTGTGCTTTGGTAGAGGACTCCGAAATCTCCAATCAGTGTCTTGTTAGTGGTTAAAAAGCCCTTAGCAAACAAGAAGCCTGAATGATGGTAACTATAGTCTTGCTTACTGCTGTTCTGTAGGGAGACTAGCAAGAAAAATATAATTTGCCACCTTGGTGCTGGTTTAGCAAAAACCTGTGTTTTCTTCAGAAATGTAGGAAAATACCTACTGTAATATGGAGTATGTCTTTTCTCTCATTGGAAGGCATCTTCTGCTTCAGGCCACATGCTCCACAGGATCACCCATGTTGTTCAACTTTCTGATTTGTTCATTGAATGAAAACCAAAGATGGAGTTGGTGGTCAGTTTGCACTTTTAAATGATTGCTCATTTTGTTTAACTGAGCTACCAGTGTAGTGTGGTTTAAACTGCAGACACGTGGGATCTAAGTGTGAGTAATTAATAGCCCACAGTTGGGGAAAGATCCTAAACTCTTTGTCACTTGCTTCTCTTGATCTTCAAGAATGAAGATTTCTGAAATTTCTGGTAGTGCATCAAAGCATTTGTGGAGAGGGTGTTTGTAGTGGGGATGTTGGGTATTAGTTTTGGAATACTGGCAGCCAGCCCTTTATTTCTAATTAAATGAGAAAGAGAATTCCTAACAGAGAGTGAGAGCTCCTTGATTTAATTTAAATTTTTGTCAGAATGCCCAGAGCATTGAATGGGTGTCTGATCATTGGAAGTGCATCCTTAGCACAGATTGAAAGAATTAATACAATTAATTTACTACCACCACAGGAAAAAGCTGAGCTTTTGTTTATACAGATTGAAACTGATAATGAATATACAAAACCAAATGTATACACTCCTGCCTTTTCCATGCTGCAAGTTCAATTTCTCTAAAGCTTGTGGCTGAGGCAGAAAGCACCTCCTTTAGTACCTGTGAGATGGAGGTTTTGTACTTGTCCATGGGCTTCTTGTCCCAGGTAGTGACTGAAACTTTTTCCCAAATAATGCAGCTATCTTAGTGCTCATCTTATTTTGTTTTAGAGCATTTTGAAATATAGTTATAATGAAAACTTGGCAAAAGAACAGTTTTAAATGGAAAAATAGCAAAATGTGCGGGGACTGCTGTTCATTTTGTCAGGCAAAGCTTCTGACTTAAGAATGCTGCTTAGCAACAGATGGGGAAAATCTGAAGGTGATCACATCATTTTGCAGTCCTGAAAATTAATTATTTGTGCTGATTATGCCTTTTAAATATCATCCTTTTCGTGGCCCTGTTCTGCTTCTTCCTTGGGATGAGGAGTGTGAGATGGCTCAGCCGTGTAACCCAGTTTTGTTGTCACCCATTCTCATGCTGATGCAGAGGTGATTGAGCTGCAGAGCTCCGGCTCGGGCTTCTCCAGCTGCCTGTCCCACCGTGCTGTACAGGATGTGTGCTGGGCCCTGTGGAACAGGACATGGAGTGTCCTGGGAAGGAAGGAAGGAAGGAAGGAAGGAAGGAAGGAAGGAAGGGCACCACAAACCGTGCAGTTTCTGTAGATGGTTTTTTCATTAGGCACATGTCTATCTCTATTAGCACCTTTCACCACCCACCCTCGGTGCAACTCCTCCTCTGCAACTCCTCACACCTTGTTCTCCAAAAGTTTGATTTCATATGTCTTTTTTTATACTTTCAAAGAGCACAGGGTGGCTTTTCTTTCTAAGTTTGATTTCCTTGGGAAATTACTCAGATTCCAGACTGAAACATTTATTTTATGGTATTGCTAATGAAATTGCCAGATTGTGGCATTTGGGAAGCTGTAAACTCCCCATTTGATTCATGTGCCACTGCCATCATTCAGCATGCACAGGGTAGAAGCATAAATCCAATGTTATAAATTGGCAAGTAGTGTTTGATTTATTTATCTGCAGATGCCTTCCCTGTGAACCAAGACTAATGTTAACCAAGTCATTAATCAACTTGGTAGGCTTAAAGTATAAACATCTCATACCCAACTGAAAAATTCATTTGCATAAATAGTTAAGGAAGCAGTGATATTGCATTCATATTTAACTGGTATATGCCACCAGGGTTGTTTTTACTTCTTCCCTGGGACAACTTCAACTTTTCAAATGTGGCTTTGACACAATGTAGCATGGGAATTATCTAGAGCAGTTACAGTCTTTTTGTCTTGTTAGCCCAAAAGCAAGACACCTTCAAGGAAGGATACTGGTTTTCTCTACATGCAGCACCGAGAACATTTCAGGGTGAATTATTCAAGATATTGGTTAGGCATAAATCAACTCCCTCCTCTCTCCTCCTCTTTCCTGGATTGTATAACCATTGCTTCCCCACAGTTTCCCCTCTTCCTTGGCTAAAGTTGATTAAAGAGTTCTAATTTGTATTTCAGTCTATTTTATACAGTACTGCTCATATGCCTAGATCCTCCAGTTGGCATCTACACACAACTGGGAAAAAACACCATCATATAGCTGCTAATTTGAGCTTCCAAATTGAAGGTTTCGATGTTCAGTTAAGATGCAATTAGTTGAAAATGAGGCATTATGTACCAAAATCCCCATGTCAGCTTTGAAACTTAAGCTTATGATGAAGTAAGACATTTCAAAATTGAAGTTATGGCTGCATTCTCTCTTCCTCTCTATGCCAAACATGTGTTCATAATCCTTTCTACTTATTATTTCTTAACACACAATGGCAAATTAGGTCCATATGAGCCTTTTAGATAAATAAAACTAGATAATAACTGATTTGGCCTTGAGCCTATTTTGGTATCTGCCAGTTTAAACAGTGTGACCCTAAAAATAAGGGTCAAGCTAATTACAGTTGCTCATAAATCCAGATTTTCTAGCTCTGAAGTGGGTCCTGCCTGCCAGCCTCTGTAGTATTGAAAACTGCTGCTTAAAACAGAGACTTGGAACTGAAAAAGCCTGGCAGCAAAACAGTAACTTGGTTCTTGACTCCATGCTTACACCTACTCCATCTACACCTAATCCCCAGCTTTCCTGTCTTACAGGGTAGTTAGAGACAACCCAGAAGGTAAGATTAAACTGGCTTCTACACAGCTTTTATTGGTGACTTCCTGCCATGGAATAGGGGTCATGCTGGTTCCAAAGCTGTACTGGAGGTGGCAGAATGTTTCTGCATGTGACTTAGGATGAATCTCTGCAACAGCCCTAGGAATCAAGCAGTGTAAGCCACTCAGAGTATCACCACTGAAATAAAGACTTTCATCTTAAACTGGTAGTAAGCAACAGCACATCAGAGCTGAAAAAGCATATGGAGGGTTATGGAAGATGAGACTCTCAAGGTGTAAACTGATCTGTGAGTCAGCAGTGAGTTTAAATTTCACACTTGGTCATGGGCTTGCTTTGCCAGCTTGGGCATATCCCTTTGCCTTTAGCTTTTCTGACTCCCTGTTTGTGAGATAAAATAAATGCATCACTGAGTGTGGGACAGAATTAAGTTCTTAATTTTATAAGTTAGCAAAGAGACACAGTACTCTTCTCATGGGGTCTGGTTTGTATTTGACTAGAGCTCGTATTCTTTCAACCACAGTGGGTCAAGTTAAATGAGTGCCATTTATGTCTATAGTCATTAAAAAGGGCAATTACTGTATTAATATAAGAAGTCATCAGCAAGTCCATGAACAAGCCTGCTCTGTTAGTGGACAGTCATTTTAATTCACTCTGGACTTTGTATGTTACTTTGTACCTCATCTGTTTTTTAGTGCACACACCGAGACATAGAGACCTGTGTGCACTGCTGGTACATTGGAAAAACAAAGCAAAATACAAGAGGTGTTTGTTTTCTTTTTCAATTATTATCAAACTTTTATAACCTATTACAGCTAAAAAGTTAATGAAAAACTTGAAAAAGGAATTAGTATATCTGTTTGTTTTTTTAACAATCTTTTCTGAGATAAAATTTGTAGTTAAATTCCTTGTTTTTAACTGTCATTAAGCAAGGTAAATAAGATCTGTATGATATGTATAAAAAAATCTGGTGGTAGGTGGTAGTATTCCCTAATTGACTGAGAGTACTGGAAAGGTTTTGTTTTGGTTTGTTGTTGTTTCTTTCTTTCCTTTTTTTTTTTTTTTTTTTTTTTTTTTTTTTTTTGGTATGAGAGAAACTTCATCTCCAATCTGGTTAGAATCCTTGATCCAGTTTTAGAATTCGAACTTTTAACTATTTTTACATTCAGTAAACAAACACACCAAAACCTCACTCATGTGCAGAATGCTCCATGCTTGAAATATTCTACTGTCCCTACAATTGCATTCAGGTAAAGTTCTACACCTTTAGATAATGAAACCCTTAAAAACACTAAAAACCCAAACAAAGTAGAGGAGAGGGTTCTGATTTGCAGAAACAATCCGAGCTGGCTGCTGGGAATGATCTTCAGAATTAGCTCATTATTTATTCTTGTTGCACTCCACCAATTAAACAAACAGTTTTAAATATAGAAAGAGGGATGGGCTTAGCTCACTTTTGCAGGGTCATTGCAGAGACAAGGACACCGAGGATGTGCAGGCTCGTGTTACCCACGCTGCAGGTACTCTGTGTGCACGTGCAAAGGCCGACGTGTGACAGCGCATGGTGCAGTTGGTAACGGCTGCAGGGGAGTCACACATCCCTGCTGGATACCAGCTGCAATTCCTCTCTTTGGGTGATAACACAGGAGTTATTCAAGCCACTGGAAACAGGTCAGGGATCCCTAAGGAGCTGGTAAGGCTGACAAAGAAAACTCCTCCACTACATTTTAATACCAATGGCACTTTGTGGAAAAGAGGTCAGATAACTTAGTATGTGATCATTCAAACCTTCTGTCAAGTAAATATCCAAGTGAAAAAGAAAAACTTGATTATGACTTCTGTCAGCTAGTGATGTATGATGCTAATATTTAAGAAAATCCCAACTTAGGGGTGAACTGTAGTACAGCAGATTTATTGCTGCAGTTCAAGGCTCGGCTGAGACACCTGCACTATCTGAAAGACTGTCTGTATAGATAGTATCTCATGCACCAAGATTTGCACAGGACATGCCTTGAAGATTTTAGGTATTTTTTTCATATTTGGTATGGGTAGGACTTTCCTTGAAGGATCTGTAGACTTTTCTGTTGTGGTATAGCTGCAGGTGGTCTGAACTTTTACATCCTGGCCAGCTTTTGTGAGGAGCCTCTGCTCCCCTTGCTGTCACTCTGCAAGGGCTGTAAAGACATTCTGACACCTGTAGAGAAAGTGGATCAATACCCTTCCAATTACACCTGGAACAAATGAAATGAGGATCACAGAGACTTGAGCAGTTAGAATCATGTCATAGTTTAACACAAATAGATGTTGATTTTAAAGATGATAGTTCTTCCCAACACTTAACATTCAGAGATTTAAAATGAAGCAGGAACAAAATGTATCTTGATAATGGGAAGAGTTAGAGAGGGGGGTTTCAAGAAAGAAAAATTAGACAAAAGTAGGAGACATGTCATTGATATTTTTGCTGTTGCAGATCTCCCACATCCTAATATAAATGCTTAAGCATGGAATAAGGGCTTTTGCAGGATCTGAGAACTTGCCAATTGTAGTACTGCAATATGTAAAAATGATCATGAGATATAAATGCCACAAGAAAGTTTGCAACTTCAGCTATCCGTGCGTAAGATTCCAAGAATTTTGTGACACCTAAAAAATGCTTTGAAATTTTTTCAGGGTGGGAACAATTTATAAAATCAACTAATGATGATTTTATTGTGTCTGTATTTGGATTGCTTTTAATCTGTTTAAAAAATCTAAGACAAAACCAAGAATTAAATGTTGCAAGGACTGCCAGCCTGCTGCTCTCTTTTCCCTGTGTGTCAGCTTTCCAAGTGTGACGTGCCTCAAGTCTGGCACCAAAATGAAAACAAAGTACAATACCTTTTTTATATAAGCCTTTGGATATTAAATACTGGACAAGGCTCCAGTGCAGCCAGTCTTGCAAAGAATTCAGTATTAGTTGTGCTCAATAGACATCACAAATTGCAAAAATATTTAAGCAGCATTCTTGAAGGGAAAGAAAAGGACAAGAATACAGTCAGTCATGGTTGGGTAAGAGATGTGAAAAAGAAATAAATCAGAAAATGGCAGAGGAAAGATAGAAGAAAGATAAAAGCTGAATAGAGAATCAGAATAATGCAAAGAGATAAGTGATGAAGAAACAGCAAGATGTTACTTAATTCAGTGCTAAATCATGCTGTGATTATACAACAGCCAGACCTCCACTGCAGCTGCACGGTTGGGCCATTGCTGGGACATTCCATTCATCCAAGAGGATGTTCAGAGGAGGGATAACGTGCACGTCCCACTGTGTATCCTGATGGAACTGCAGAGCTCTGTGCAGACAGCTCACATTAGAACTATGCTGCCTATTTTTAGGGGGGCTGAAATGCAGCCTGGTCAAGTTTAGGCTTCATGTGCTGATTTCACTGGGAAAACTCCTGGGCTTCGAATCACTTGGGAGATGAGGTTTTGTATGAGTTTGACATTTGAAGGTTAGTATATTTCTGTGAACAAGTAATAGCCACTAAGGAGAGACAAACCAGAGCTACTGCACTGAATTTACAGGTGGAAATTTGTTTCTCTTCTTGCTAATTTAATTATGTAGAATTCCAAATTTTCTGAGTTAGGGTGGACAAAATTTGACTTCATTTAACTATTTATCAAACTGAAACTAAAGAAGTGAATGGTAATTTAAAAACAAAACCATTATAAATTTGTTGTACATATGTGATAGATTTAGTAGTGATCCTGAAAATTCTACCCTCAAAATGATAAATTTACTCTCTGGCTCCTGGCTAAAATCCTTTAAAATCAGTAGTCCCAGCTTAATAGTTTCTGAAACTGTGTTTAGTCTTCTTTGGACCTAGGTCATGGTGAATCTTAGCATCTCATAAACAGACAGACTCATGTGTGGTTTTACTTTGACTATGTATTGTGGTCTGAACTTACACAAGAAAGACAGCTATTAAAAAAGGCAAGCCGGTTTCAAAAATGTTTTGCCACGTGGCTGCTGTGTTTTCATAAACAAAAAGAATAAAAATGAGAATGGTCTAAGTGTCGTTCTGAGAGCTGAGGAAGGAGATGAGAGTTCAAGAACAAAATTGCACTGCTGACTAATAATGCCAGCTTGGAAACAATGTCAGCTGTTTAATAACTCCTGTCTCTTGCTCTTTGATAGTAGATGATCAAGATGAAAGAAAAAAGAAGTAACACAGAGGGACAGGGAACCCTAGAAATGAAATCTCTGCTTTTATTTATAGAGGGAAGCTCCTACAAACAGAACTATGGTAAAATGCATGCTGAGAAAATAGTATCTATTTAGCCCTGATTTAATATTCGTAGGAAGACTGTTTCATAGCAGTTGTGAGTTAAGGTAAATTTGCCATGCTTAAAAAAAAATCACACTAAAATTAGTACATATGCAGGCCCATTTTGATATATTGCAGCAACATCTTCTGTTTAGACAACAAATCACCATAGCAGTGTAGCAGCCCTGGTTACCTTACTAACTTCAGTAAGAATTCATCTCTCAGCTAAGTATGGGCTAGCCAAGCTACTGAACAGTTCTTCCCTGTTTTCAAGACTATGACTGAGAATATTTCTTCCTTTGAATTTGTTGTGGAGAAGCTTTCAAAACACAGATCAAAACTCAAGGAAAAAAATGGCCAGCCTATTTGTATTGAAGAGTCTGGGAGATGAACTCTTAACATTTTGTACTCAAAGTAAAAAATGGCACTGAAACTTTAAAACATTTGAATATTTCCTTGTACAACCTTATAAAACACACAAATTAAGAAAGTGCATGCACTGTTGGTGAGTGTATTTTCAATGCAAGAATTCATATGGAGCACATAAAAGGATTTATTCTTAGATTGAATTGATTCTGCAAATATCCAAATTTCTTGCTATTACATCAAGAAAGAATGAACATGTGAAGGAAGTTAGAAGGACGAAGTATTACAAAATATTTAATGGAGCAATTGTTTCTGAACTTTTTGGTTTCTAACCCTATTTGCATTTCTTAAAAATCACGTATTTTAGAAAACAGATCAACTGAATATTAATTCAAGTTAAGTTATCTATGAGTAAGGGCTAAGGAGAACTTTATCCTAAAATGGGCCTTATAAAAGGATTGTAAACCCAGCTGTGGAGCCTGAAATACTGTCAAAAAAACAAGTAGATAAGCTGTGAACTTCTGGTCAACTGGCTTACATTTAGGTTTTGAAAGTAATTAGTCCAGCTGGTAGCAGAGAGGCCCTACTTCACGTGCTCATGCAGAAGAAGTAGTTTTGCAGGTGAAGTTTGCTTTGGTTTGCCTGCACAGTGCCAACACTGCCAGCAAAAGCCTCCTGTGCAGCTGCAGCTCGAGACTACCAGCGTCACCACGAGCAGGAACAGCTCCAGGTAACTTCAACACAGGGACTGCAGCACAGTCTATCCTGTGCTAAATATATTTGCTAATATAAGCTGCATTTGCTCCTAAGAGGTTGTGTGGTTGTTCTGGAAGAACTCTTGTGTGATCAAAGCCCAGGATAAGCTGCAGAACGAGCCACTTGCCAACTTCTCAATAGCATGGGAACCCCACTGGCTTCACATATTGAGGGACCTGGGAACACAGTCTTGGTTTGGGGATAAGAAAGAAGCTGAGACACTCCCAGACTGAAGGTGGGTGTGTGGGGTGTTTGGTTTTTTTAATAAAAAAGCACAAATTTAAAACATCAAGCAATGACAAGACATACAAAATTCTATGACTGTTGATCAAAGAGAGCTAAAGAACACCCCAAGGCCAGGATTTTCATCGTTCACCCACGTTGTGTTGTGAGTGCAGTGAGGCAGAGCCTTTGGCTCAGTTAGCTCAGGGATAAGTGGTTTCAGGACACAGGACCCCTTCCACCTGGGAGCACAACCCAAACCCAGTGCCCCAGGAGGGCACAGCCCTGACTGCCCACCAAACCTAACCCAGAGAGATGCCAAAGCACAGCAGCAATAGTAACATGCAACAGTGTTACTTGTGGCAGCTTCAGAGAAAAAGGCTAATCCTACAAAAAGAAAAAGGAAAACGCTTTACAAGAATCCCACACATACAAGCAAAGGGCAATTTCATTAAAATATTTAGCAAATAATTATTTAATTACATGATGTAACTTTGATATCGCATACAACTCAAAGCTACAACTCTATCACCTCTTCCAATACCCTTCATTTTCCCCCCATACACATCTATGCAAAAACCCCAAAACTCACTGACAGAGCTGAGGCAGTATCTGTGAAAAAACCCAAGCCCTCAGTTCATGGAGCACCCTAGTGCTGTACCTGCATGAACAATATCTGTTCTCAAAGGCTGGTCAGCTCCCCTGGTCTGAATCAGGTTCTATAGGCCATACACTCAGGACAGCTATGGTCTTACTCTGATTTTCAGTTCTCTTAGCACCATTTTATGAGCATTCTCAACCCTGAGCATCTCTGACATTAGTTTGAATAGGCAAAAGTCTCATGGAAAGACTTTTTGTATTAAATAAATTAGAATATAGGGCAACAGAAACCCTAAGATCTGGATTATACACCATATGCTAAAAATAAAAAGGTTCTGATATCAATCAGCCAAATGAGAAACAAGATAATTAACAAATTTTAATCTTATTATGGGTGTATTTAATACTGAAATTTGCATCTGCAGGAAAATGTTCACTTGGAAATTTGTCACAGCTCAGCCACAGAATAACATTAACAATTCATAATTCACACTTAAAATGCACAATAAACATTAAACTTGAAAGTGCACAGTACAGTTTTTACTGAACCTGAACACAAAAGATATTTTCCCCTTTCACAAAGGAGATACTATTGATCTGTTGTTCCCATTAGAATTGTATAAATACATGTGCAAGTCATAGATAAAGGTTTTGTAAATAGCAAATGTAAATACATTAGCATGGAATGATACTGGACCAACCCTTTTGGCAATGGCAGTTTGTTACACAGTTGTATCAAAGTTCAGTGTAGAATATATAATTTAACAATGCACACATTCATAAACTATCAAAAGAAGAATAACTTTTCCCTCTTTTATGCTACACAAAATGATAGAAGTAGTATCTTTTAGGTGATAATGGCTTTACCGAGTTTATTGACAGACAGTCTATCTGAGACATAAAAATGCAAGTGCAATAGGACACAAAGGAAGCCAATACTGAAAGAACTGTCAAAAGTTTTGGAAAACCTTACTTAGAAAACTACTGCATTTTACAAGAAGAAATATTCTTTGGTATAAAGGAACAGTGCCAGTGGTATACCCAGATTTTTCACTTTCCAGTGAAAGACGAGAAAGAGCTATCAAAAGTGAGTAAAAAATAAAGCCTCTTAAAAGTGTAAGTAAGGCACACTGAAAATTAAGTTGCATTGTGGCACCACAGATTCTCTATCCAGTCAGACCAAAGGAATGCAGTTTGTAAAACCCAGCAAGACAGAGCTGTACTCACTTCAGAATGGCAAAAAGTGTAACTGGCAGTAAGGTAAGGGAGCATAATGTAGAGCACAGCACAGGAGTGTATTTTACCGTGATAAACATTTATTATCATGTCCTAAAATTCAGGATGCAGTCCAACTCCTGAGCAAAGACCACAACGTGTTTCAAATAGCTCCATCACTAGGTCAATCAAAACCTGGCAGTTCCCAGAGAGTAAGAACTTAAAAATGGCAAAAGCAAAGCGTTGTATCAGGTCACACAGACTCATCAAAACATGACACACTTTCAGCTTTAACAAGACATCATAACTTTCACAAGAAAACACCTTTATTAATTAGTCTTAGCACTTAATTGTTATGGTCTTGGTGAAAAACTTCATTTAGTTAATTCACTGGTATTACAGAATTGGTTAAAGTGCTTTTAAAAGAATAAAAATAATTCACATTTCTCTATTAAAAATATTTTTCCTCTTGAAACTTGCCTTCAGTAATAATTAACTCACGCTAAAACTGACGGAACAACATTAGCAAGAAACATCTGGTTATCTTAGAGGGGGCATTTATTATATTATTTCATGTATTTGCCGAAGTACTGTGCCAAAAAAGCTTATCTGTGCTCTGTGTTGAACAAGCTCATTAGTCACCTTTTGCTTTTTCCTTTGGCTAGTGCCTCTGCATAGGTCAGGTGAATGAAGTCGAAGAGCTGGGCGGCGTTGGCAGCATTACCCAGAATGGTGGCGAGCTCGTCCCTGGACAGCGTGACCAGCTCTGCGATGCTTTTAACGCGGCTCATCAGGGCTCGGCAGTTCTTCCCATTGACCCCCGGCATCTTCAGCAGGAAGTCCTGGGGACCGGGGTTGTACCTGTCTGACTCGGGCAGAATTTCCGAGTCTGCGGTCACGGCCATCGCCGTCTCTGCGTCGGGCTGGGGGTGGTTCTGCTTTAACTCTTCAAACAGCTCAGCGGTAGCGTGGGGAGAGGGACACCACATGATTCGTAGCTTAGGGAAATGCAGCGTAAGCAGGGTCAGTTTAGAAGTGACATCGCCACTGGAAATCTCTGGCTGCAAGGAGCCCCGTGGGATCAGGGAGAAGGGCTTGCTGGGATCGAACTCGATGAGCAGAACCGGCCGCTTGTAGTAGCGGCACATGGAAACGCACTGCGCGTACAGGCGGCCGTTGTTTAACGAGCCGATCAGGTCACTGATGCTCTTCCTCTCCACACAGATATCAGGGGTTAGGATATAATCTCCGACTTCCAGAGTGACAGGCTCAATGTCGATTCCCCGGCGATGAATCAGCGACGGGAGCTCACTCCGAAATTCCCGCATGTCCACGATTATGGTTTGCTGAACGCTCTTCTGCTCCTGCCCACCTAAAGAGCAAAACAAACACGGTTATCCCCATGCTTGGGACCTTCAGCTCCAGTTGTATTCCTGTGTGCTGCCAATCTTCTGTCATGGATGGACACCACATCTTAAGTTTTACCTCAGATTCAACAGTATAGTAAATCCACATTTCATTGAATTTTTAGCTGTTATAAAGAACAATTAGTTGCGTAATTATATACTGTAGTTTATGGAGCATGCTCTGCAGTTTAATAGAACTACCATGCTACCTACTGCAAGCTTTGTATAGGTGACGATGAAATATATTAAACTTCAATGAAAATTATTTAAATGAATCAGGGAAATCTTTAAAATTGCCTGCAAAACAAGATAATGAAGCTGATCCTTTCCATTTTCAGCTGTTTCCCACAGAAATACAGCATTTTATTGTAGGAGTTACGTGTTGGCCTCTACAGATCTGCCAGGATACAAAGAGACTGCAGCACCAAGGCCACAAAAGACGAAATAGCAAAGATTAGAGAGCATATGGCAAAGGAGAGCAGGATTGCTAAAATGACAGCAAAGAAAAACAGGCAGAGGCACAGCATACACGTCAGATGAATAGAACAAAAACATGGTTAGAATTGCAAAAAAAGAAAAATGATGCCTTATTGCAAAGAAAGTGATCAAACCCACAACCTGCAGTTGTTTACCCAGGCAATATGTTTTGCTAAGATGAAAAGAAGTCCTCAACATTTACTAGCTCAAGGACAACACTGCCTTTGACCATCTGTAGACTTCAGTTTCTATGTTTTAATTTCTCTTCCTACAAGCAGCACCAGACAATCTCATAACCAATAATCTGCCTAGAAACAATCCAAACAGTATCTGTCCTAATGGTAAAATACTGCATTAATCTGTATTTCCAAAGAAAACTACAGTTCATTGTCACTAGGAAATAATGTTTCTTTAGCATTAAGATGCAGAGCCAATGTGCAACGTGTCTCTGACCCAGGTGCTTTATTGGGGAATTTAAAGTGCAATAGTTGTGGGGCTTTTGGAAAGCTCTGAGCTTCAAGCCCGACCCAGGACTGCTCACCTGCTTTGCGTGTGTCAGCAGAGACAGAGGCAGGTCGAGCATCTCTTACGAGGTCTAAGTTTGTTTCATCTCTTCCTTCTCTTTCTTCAGGAACAACCATGCTGGCCTTCTCTCTAAGGAACCACAAACAAACACACACTAAAAACTGCAAATATAGGAGAAAGTAGATCAAAATACTTCAATACCACTCATCCAGATGTAAAATGGTATCTAGTTTAATACTAAATACAAACCCGATCAGAAATGCGATTTACTAGGTTGTCCAGATTGTTGAGCTAGATGCTGTATTTGTATTTCAATTATTAGCACTTTTTACCATCTGGGGTTTTTTATCTTTAGAACTTCTCAGGGCATAATAAAGAAAATAAAGAGTACTAATAGCACTGTAACCTGGTGAGAAGATACTGTCAGTAAAGTACTGTTTTATACAGTGTAAGGAAATAATTGTTTTGTTTCCCCAATTGACTAAGGTTATGAAAACCTTCGAAATTATCATACAAGAAATGTTACCTGCGGACAAAACCACAATTAAAAGAATAAAATTCATGGACAATTAGTGAAAAATCCAAATGGTGCTGTTTAGCCTTGAAAGTTTAATATTAAATCCTGTTAAAATTAATAAATAAAATAGCAGGTGCTTTGAAAAGGAAGGTTTTGACTTTTTGGTGATTCTCAATAGGAAAGTTCTCTTAACATCTGAAAAAGAAATGAATTAAAAGTTTATTTAAAGCCTTCACAGAGTGAAGAAGTTCCCTCCATTGAAAATGTAAGCATATTGGGGAATGACATGGAATACCAACAATAAAGGTCACTAAACAATTGTGTTACCGAATGAGTTTTTCAAAGGCCTCCTTCTCTTTCCTCAGAGCTGTGAGGTAGCGCTGCTCTTCTGTGGAGCCCCCATATATGAGGAAATAAACTCTGTAGGTATAAAAGAGAAAAAAAAGAGGTCACAAAACTTGGTAGTAAGTTAAAAAAATCCACAACCAATATTTAAGATTAGTAGCAGTAAGTGCCTGACAAGTTACTTAATAGTATATTAAATTTTAAGCCTTCTATATTTTTAATTAGTATGTGAAATTTATTCAAAAAACTGAGTTTTGCAATTTGCAGGCGTATCAAATACCTATCCACAAAGTGGTGTTCTTTCTGTCAGCTAATGCTGTAACTGCAAATACTCATTTTCTTCATTGTGTTTTTCTTTACTTGTTTTCTGTTACAGTTTCTGAACTACTGGTCTTCAACATGACAAACATCAGGAAATGTGAAAATGAATCAAATCCAAAATGAATCCTTTCGTGTCAAACTCATACCTACAGAGATGGTTTAAAATGAGACTACACCACCTCAAAATGATCTACTGCCACTAAGATCATCAAAGCAGAGATCTTGGAATTTTTTTTTTTAACAGGTATGTTTCTGCTGTTGAGGCATTAAATACCTGCTGGAAAGTAAAAATGATCTTTTGGTTACACCAGACATCATGTTTTTGTTTAAACTTAAGGGGGCTACATAGCAACTAAAAGGTAGCTAATGACAATTAACAGCAGCACGTTCTGCACTGACTGCTGACAGTGCACTTGTAATTTTTCCTTTTCAGACTACGATTACCCTGGCTAGGTCAACTTGCCTCAAAGGCTTCCCAGGCCTGCTTGCCTTGTAGATCTCCAGCTGGCGGACAAAGGTGAGTTCTGCATCGTACAACACCACATATCTGGGTTCCACCTCGTGCAGTACCCGAGTGAGGGCGTAGGGATCACCACAACCCTGCAGAGGGTGGATGATCGTGAGGGGGTCCTTGAAAATACCATAGTAACAATCTGAGGGCAAGTTCACATCGAAATCTTCAGGAACGGCCTCTTCACTGTTGCTTTCTTGGCTACCACTTAATCCTTTGTTATCTTCCACCTCGACCTCCTCTCTCTTCTCCTCCTCAGTTTTCCCTATCATTTCGATTATAGTCCGGTCTTGCTGCTTCTTGGGTTTATTTTGTTTTGAAGAAGCTGTGACTTTGGCTTTTTTGGCTTGAGGCCCCATGTCTGGTTTTGCCAGTCCATTTCCTTTGGACTTGATGGCTTTTCTGTCCTTAACCCACACTTCTGCAGCTTTCTCATCCTTTCCAAAGGTTTTGTTATACAGTCTTGTCAGGAAAGCTTCTGCTCCAGCAATGATGTACTCCCTGAGCTGCGCGCAGGCTCGGTCATCGCTGGCACAAATGAGCACTTGCCCTGCAGTCAAGAAACAGCAGCATTTACAGGCTGCAATGCTGGGCCTCTCATCCAGCTACGAGGCACCTCCTGAGCCCGTGGCTTGCACTGGCCCCAGCAGTGTGCCTGCCAAAGGCCTTCACCTTCAGACTCTGAGAAAATCGACATTGCATGGCATTTTGTACCGAACGAGCTGAGAGAGGATTAATGGAAGTTCAGCATTCCTTATTCTTACAATATCTAAATTTGGGAAGTTTTCCTTCTGACCATTGGAAACAAGGCAGATACAGCATGTGTTGAAATATACTTGAACAACTGCTTATTTTTAAGATGGGGAATAAGAGAGAACTTAATTTAGACCATTTAATTCGTCAGCTGTGTTAGAGAGTCTCCAAAACACGTTTCACACAGTATTATTGACATTTCTGGTCTTAAATAACAATTCTCCACAAGCTGACTCAGATAAACTCCTACAACACTAGGTGAGAGAGTCAGTTCTTACCCAGAGTCAGAACACTGTGGGTGGGAGAAAAAAAGCAGTTCGTTACCCTCGCTATTTCCCAAAATAAAACTTGGTAAAATTTAAGGGAATGAAAAGCCCTAAAATAGGAAAGGCAGCAAAGCAGTTAGACTCTCTACTCTGCCTCTTAATCTCTAGCTCATTTATATGCATCTCATGGAGAAACAAATTTTCAAGTGGCATGAGAAGAATGTGCAAGTTAAAAAGGGTATAAGACAGAACCCTGATTTTTTTTTTAACCCAAACTTAAGAATTGAGTGAATGGTACCTCGATTATTATAAATTTCCACATCAGTTTTCTTGGGTTTGGAACTAAGGTATCAGTACAATACTGAAATGCAACTTAAAATATCTTTTCAGAATACAGATTCTTTCCTAAAAAGTATTGCACAGTAACCAACAGCATTTCTCTCTTAGAGTAAGACCTAGTAAGATTTTATGTAAAACTACTTAATTTTACATAGTTTATGTACATAATATATATAAATTGCTCATTCTAAGGCCACAAATTACTAAATTTAAACTGGTTCTTTGACAAAACTACAGAAAAGAGTTAGTTCCTTCTCTCAGAAGTCAAATAGAAGTACAAACCAGCCATACTGTGAAACCTTACATCATTTTGTGTTCTCTCACCTGGACCACCAAGGTCGTCGCTGTTCTTATTCTCATTTTCAATCTCTTTCAGTACTTCTCTCAAAGCTTCCCATTTTGGGTTACTTTCTAGAACCAACTCCCTTTTCAGTTCTGAAACAAAGCAAGATTGAACACTGCAGCTCTTGCAGCCAAAATATCCTTCAGACTGTATATCAGTGGTTAGATGTCAATAGTGTGATGGTTGTTGGCAAATACGGTATTCAACAGCCTACATATGCAACTTGTTATGCTAATGAGTTGGAGAACACTCTTGTATTTAAAAATGGAGATAAGTGCTTTTGTGAAGCAAAAAGTTGAAATATTCACTCATTCCTCAGTTCTGAAACTCATGAATACAATTTTTTAATAAAAGCAACCACAGCCTCCTACTCTTTCTCATAAGGTAATAAAGATGAAGCTGAACACCAATGTAATGCAAGAACAATTCCACAACAACTCTCCCAGTGATCAGCTGAGCAAGCTTAGGAGAACCCCTGGCTTCTTTGTGACTCTCTTTTATGCTGTTTCTTGTATGCTTTTGGAACAAGGATTATGTCTCAACTTAGCCCAGCTAACAGATTGAGCTCCTGAGCCGTGGAAGTTCACGTAGGGAACCAGAGCACAAGTAAAAACATGCAAAGCACTTGAAATCGTGTGACACTCTCAAACTTAAAATTAGGAATAATCAGTACCATTTTCCTTCTTTACATCACATTTTGCAGAGACTTTGCCTTTCTGATTCAGTTTCTCATCTGCAATGCGATAAACTCGAGCCCGAGCATTCACAAACATTGAAGTGCTGGAGTCCAGGAACAGCCAGCCTGGAGAGGAAATGAGAAGGAAGCAGTAGTAGTTTGACATCTGCCATGTGGATGTGTTTCAACCCTTTGCAGTAAAAGTCCCAAATCTCTCATCTGGAATACCTGCTCTACCTGCTTGCTGTGTAATTACCAGATTAATAAAAGACAGAAATGTGATGCAAATCTCACACTGTTAAGTAACAGCAGTTAAGTGGGAAGATGAAAGCATTATCTGTCAATAAAAACCTACGTCCTTATGGCTGGTTATGTAAAACCTAATTAGATACCTTCATATGTTTGGGAATGTTAATTAAAAACATCAACATTTCATTCTTTCCTGCATTAACTTGTATGGTTATTCAGTGTTTACCTGAATTCTCACCAAAAGCTTTTTCACTTGCTTTCAGTGACTCCAGCAGATTAAGGAAAGTGACACAATCATACTGGGTTAGGTACAGGAGCAGGGTACGAAGGATCTTCAAATCCTGCACCAGAGACTTTGTCTTAGCTCCAAGCTGATGCCAGAGAGGATCTAAGTAGTGACGGATTGTCTAGAAAGAGACATTGCAAAGTTGGGACTGTCAAACACACAGCTTCTTGTATTACAGCTCCTAATCAAGCTGAGAAAGCACTTTTTCTTTTTCTTCACAGGGGATGCTGCTGGCTTCCCAAAGTTATTACAGATGCCAAAATAAAGACGTGCTGGTGAGATACTTGTTTTAAGTTACCATTTTTTAGCAAAGTTAACATAATATAAATATCTTTATGCAAACATTTGAGCACTTAGCAGATGTATATAATTTAATTCTTTCTATACATTTTTTCCTTTCCATCTAATAATAAAATCCTGGCAAAATAAAAAACTCATCCTTACTGTACTGGTACTGGCCCATTGTATTTAGTATCTAGTGTCCTTTATAAAAATAAACCACTAAAATGTCATTTAATGTGCAACCTATAGAGCTTAAGAAAAAAACCTTCAAATACTTAAAGTACAGAAGGCCTTCTGTCAAGATAAAATCACAGTTAACAAATAACCGTGTTGCACTATGACAATTCAAATTTATGATTTCACCCCACAGAAAGCATATGTGCCAAACATTGCAGATCTGTCAAAAATAACAATGAACATACAGTTATTGATATATAAATGACTAAAGATACAGCAGATGCATGCATGTATACAGTCTATTAGAAAAAGTGCTTCTCCTACTACAGAAAATAAAAAACACAAGCAAGAGATTCAAAAGGAAAAGGGGAGTGTGAGTGTGGCAATAACTTCATACTTATCTCCAAAGTATTCAGAGCTGAAATTGCAGCTTTCTTTTTAATAATAATAACAGCAGCAACAACAATTATTAACTATGAATTGGGATGTTTTTACTGTTGGGAATTTGGAAATGAAGGAAGAACAATAATACCAATACATAAAAAACCCTACTGGGAACTGTCACATCACCACTACATCGCCCTGTACCAGTAATAAACACGTCATGGGAGAATACTCAGCTGCTGCTGGTTATTTATTTTAGAAATAACATTTCTGTTTGCATGGCAGACAGTTTGGAGATTCCATTAGTTAGACACTGCAGAACAATCAAAATGGTTACCTTGTCAAAAGCTTTACCAATAGCATTCTCTAAAGACAGATCTTCTACTTCAAGAGCTGGATTATAACGTTTGAGTTCTCTCAGACATGCATTCAAAATGTCCAGGATTGAAGTCTGGATAGCAAGCATTGCAGGGGTCATTGCCACGTGTATTTCCACCACTTCAGGTTTATGCTTCTCTAAAAATGAGTGCACTGCTATATGAAATCTAAGAGAAAAACAGCTTATTAAGATTTACATGTTTACTTGACCTAGAATTACTCAAAAGTCTGTATAAACTACAATTGCAATTGTTTTACATGTAAACAAGTACCTTAATTGCAAAATCAGTTTCTACTGATGTGAAGACTGCAATCTTATGAACAGCCTCAGAAAACCATCTGTTCTACAATTATGACTGCAGTCATTCTAGTCATGTGAGCCCATAGTGCTGGTGAATGATCCATGGAAAATTACTGCACTAGGTTCTGCATCATCATTACCCAAAACAAATATTACAGTAAAACCAAAAGATCTTGTAAGGGAGAAACTGGAAGGGGTTCATAAATTCTCTGCACCAGCAGTGTGACATTCCCAGCTTGCAATGACAACCAGCAGGTCCTTGGTGGCTGCACAGGGCCAGAGATGGCAGCTGACAGGAAGGAGCTCTGAGAACCCCATGTCTGCTGACCCCTGAAACCCCATGGGCATTTCCCTTCCTGCATGCTGCACCCCCAGGTCTTTTCATGATTTGGAAGCCAAGAAAGGAAATTTAGAGAGCTTCTACTCAACCTTTCCTACCCTAGTTATGTCCACCTCTACCTCCCTGGGATACTGAAAGAACAACTGTTAGAGTCTACAAGGCAGAGGAACAGTTCACTAAGATGGACTGAAACACATTCCAGCCTGGAGTAATGGAACCAATGGGCAGAACTCCTGCCCAAGGCAAGAGCACTGGGTCATCAGACAGTGTCCAGTTCCATTTGTGGCTCTGCTCCTGGAAGACTTAGAGCATGCCACATCTTGGCAATTTGGTTTTTAGCAGAAATCAAGAAATACTCTTCACACACGACATACATGTAAAAGAAGATTTTAAAAATGTGACATGTAGAAAGAGATCCCTGGAGCTTCATCACAGCTGGAAACAAATACCCCCATGAATGGCAGAACTGAGAGTGTATTCCTGCCACTTCATGGCTTACATATCCTTGTTTAGTAAGTGAAGTTCTTCTTAGCCTATTAAGAACATCACTTTTTGCTGTGATTTCTGTTGGCCTGTTGGCATGGCCATAAGGTTCATCCCCTTATAGAGCTAACTGGAGTCTATTTTCAAAAATACTCTCAGAAATTTACAATCTTTCAGACCACTTCTGTCTAAAACTGAGTAAAATTTGTGTGGGAATACAGGAGGGAACACAGCTTAGCAGTGTCTGCAAACACCTCATTTTCTTAGGAACTCACTGTAGCGTCCTTCATCTTTCCTCTAACTCTCCAGTGAAGTAAAGAAGTGCCTCACCTTGGCCACAGATAAAGCTTCCCAACAAAAAGATTTTTCATCACTCTTTCCACGTGACAAAAGCCAGTGTTAAATGCAACTGCATTATCTGTAAAAGCTTTAATGAAGCCTTGCTTGTTCTTCTGGCGATAAAGTCGCAAGATAAATGCTTCCTGACAGGACTCAATGATTCTGTGTGCTTTGTATACCAAAATGCCTGGCAAAAGAAAAGGTTTTCAAGTTAAAAAAAAAGTAAATACAGGTCCAAGTTTATATAGATTTTTACTCATAACTGTCTTATTCTTCTATTCTGTTCTTTTAAATATAGGAA
Organism: Climacteris rufus; assembly: GCA_013398175.1. Lineage (NCBI taxonomy): Eukaryota > Metazoa > Chordata > Aves > Passeriformes > Climacteridae > Climacteris > Climacteris rufus. The sequence continues at coordinate 829,205 of VZRZ01002343.1, read as the reverse complement.
TTTAAGCCTTCTAAAATGAGGGTTAAACAAACTTTCTGGGGTTGAGACAAATCATTCCTTTCAGCACCACAGAATTACCAAATAACAGAACTGGGTTAATGATACATCTTTAATAATAAAAAAAGAAAGCTTGTGCATGAGTGGCAGGAATTATTAGCTTAGAAAATTCTTTACTCCTGAGGCATAACTTGAACTTGAGCCTTTTCAAAGGAGGAAAAGCAAATGCATGACATAACACACTGTTACAACAAAGCAAGTTTGATATGTTCGAGGCTGTGATATTTAAATTCTTCTGTTAAGAGAAATTCTTGAATTAGAGACTTTTCAAGTAACTTCCATTGGTAACCATTCAAGTGTTTACATAATCAAAGAACTTCTGACATTTATTTTGCTTTTCTCCCCCTTCTGACAGTCATATTCACACTTAAGGACAGCAAATATGAGTACACCACCAATTTTCTTCATGGCTATGGGTGTAGTAGGAATAAAAGATTTATCAAGCACATTTTAGTAAAGAGAAATGAAACAACAGTTTAATTTAATTAAGTGTTTGAGGTGAATACTTCTGGGATTCAGCCAAAACCTGCCAAACCAAGGATTATTTTTTCCTCATGTTTAATCGTGTTAAATGCACATTGCATTTTTTTCCCTCAGCCCCTACTGAAGTGAGGCCTATGTGGTACCTATGTTCAGAGCTCCCAGTGGAATCATAGATGCCTTTCTAAAATGGAAGCAAAGGATATAAAACATCAAAGGTTTTACCTTGTACCTACACAAGCTGACAAACTTACAATGCATTTAATTTCTGTAACAAGTTTCTTCAACTCAGCACTTAGCCATTGATTTTAACATGCTTTTGCTTGCTAAATGAAAAAGCATCCAGAAAAAAAGACTTCCATATAACTGCTAGCCATTCATGATTAAGTCATGGAATAACCCACTACCAGGTATTTTTGTCTCTAGATATTGTTAGATCTGTCCTATGAAGCAAATTTTTCAGTACATAATGATCATTGTACTCATTTCTGAACAACTTCAGTTTATGAAAATGTGACTCCAGATGGACATGACAGAGAGCACAGAATTTGTAACAGGTCAATAAGACTGTGTTTATCATAATATCTTAATGTTTTTAGTCAATATATATCTGCTTATGAAGTGAGTTCACACCTGCTCTGTACACCTTGGTAGAAACAATTTGCCACTTTTTATTACCCCGACCTGCATCAGTTTCACTGTGCTGTTAAAGCACATCATTTCTACCTGGCTAAAACCACCAGGACTAATTCTTCTTTGCAACAGTGATAATTTTGTATCTTCATTTACCTGGATTTATGAGTTCCTCAGATGTTAATTCACACTAATTTTACAAATTACATTTGTAACACCTAGAAAGGCCTTTGCTATGCTACCTCCTCACAAAACACTACTACAGGTTTCTGTTGTTTCTGGTGTAGTGTCACACACGGCCAAGGGAGATGGACCCAGGTTGGGAAGTTGGGAATGCAGCTGCCAGTCTATTGCAGCTGCTCTTGCACCGACCTCTGCTGGCCATGCCAGACCTGTCACAGCTCTGTGCCACTACAGGACAGCACCAGTTTTAAATCTTTACTGTATTTCTTCTTTTCATCTATTTTTTTCCCCTTTTCTCCTTTGGTAGAGTCCAAAGGTAGAGAGGAAGGAGTTGAGAGGCAGAAGAAAAATTAACACAAGTTGCCCAGAAAACATCACTTCTTTTTAACTTAGAAATATCAGAATTGATAAATGTGGTGTCCTTTGACTCCAGCAAAAAACTGTTCAAAACGTTTTAGAGTGGAGCTTGAGCTTGTTATAGATTGACTAAAAGGAAGGAGATACAGCTTCTGAAGCAGAAACATTCCTCTGAGCATTCAATATTCAGCTATGTTTAATTGTTAAGATGTTAACACTTAGGTAACAGCAAAATATTCTTATATCCCTGGCTCTTAGAGATCTTTTTGCCAGCTCTCCAGGCTGTAACAGGGTTTCCAGCTTAGACAGGAACATAAAAACAAGAGTGGTTGGGGAAGAAGGGGAACAGAACATGAGAATGATAACTCCCACATCATGCATGGCATAACTTCTATATAACAACAAAAAATGTTGCAAGCTATTCCCAAAATCCTTACAGTCACAGTAACAGCATTACTTCATAATACTGCTAAGTGTGTCAATACAGAGATTAGTGAGGTATTGCTATTTTTTGATGAGAAGTCATGAGGAGTGATTTGTTAATGCAAAAAATAGGTAGTGTGCATGGCTGATAAAGCATGACATCTAAAATCAGTTTTAAGCGTAGGCCAGTGTCCAACAGACAACAGGACACTATTTCACCAAGTGCAATCAATTACTCTTTGAAAGCCAGTCTGAATTTTGTCAGAATTCTTATGTCAATGCCATCGTTTAACTGCCAATTTATTTTGCTGCCACACAAATGCATGTCAGTATGTAAAGATAATTTGTTTTTAAATTGTATGATTAAATAAGGCAAACAAGTTTAGAGCAAAAAAACCTATTAAAAATAGGAAAGAACTACATATTTGCTCCTTTTACCTCAGTCTTGGTGGGAGGAAAAGAAGGAATAATTCTTCAATCTCAATACCAGTTAGCAGAACTCTTCATGAAGAATTAAGCTTTGTGTCTTTTCAAACAGAACACTCTTACCTTTGTTTCATTTAGCTCTTACCTGTAATGAGATTGGCAGGAATTCTGTCAGTAAGGAAATCTACCACAAGGATCCGACTTGTTGCAAAGATGACTCCTCCTTGTGTGTAAAATTCATATCGAGTGTTATTTGCAATTTCATTGGTAACACGCCGAGGGAGGTGAACAACTCCATCTGATCTCAGCTGATCAATAAAATATTCCTAAAACAAATACAGTAAAAACACAAGACATAATTGTGGTAACTAATGAAAGGGATGCAAAAACACCCTTATTACACTTACTCAGTTCATTTTGAGGACCTGTCCAAAATGAATTAAAACATGATAGTGTAACACACTAAAGGAAGTCAGGAAAATGACGATATTTTCTTCTTTGATATACTTCGTTAAGTTTCAAACTCATCTGGGTGATTTAAAAATCTACAGTCAGTGGTAGCTATATTGTACTCACATAAATATGAGCAACTGACACTCAAAGGAGCTTACATTTTCTTACATTTCAATAGTTCATTTTCAGAGAATATGCAATTTTAATACTGCCTTAAGAAAAGAGGATTGGGAAGAGATCACCTGTTAGTGCCCTCGCTTGTCACTAGATGACTACAGCAGGTAGATCATATACATCAAGCTTAATCTTATAAACTACAGCTGTGATCTTTATTCTCCTATGGTTGCTATAAAAAGTCCCCAAGACCTCACCTTCCTGATGGTGGGAAATTTGCCTGGTTCCAGAGAAAAAAGAGCAGAGGTTTCTTTTTGTACAAGTATGGACAAACCTGTCAGCACATTTCATCCCTTTCTGCTCACTGGTTACTTATAAGTCATGTAACTTGTTTTAGCTCGTTATTGTTATTAGGACTTCACTGTGCTGCAGGAGTAGAAATTCAACTGGTGTGATCCCAAACGTGTCTGGTGTGCCAGCTTCCCCCAGAGCCCGGGAGTCCTGGTGGACAAGGAGCTGTCCCTGAGCCAGCAGTGCCCTGAGGCCAAGAAGGCCACTGGGATCCTGCATTAGGAGCACGGCCAGCAGGTCAGGGGGGTGACACTGCCCCTCTGCTCAGCCCTGCTGAGGCACATCTGGAGTGCGGGGTCCTGTTCTGGGCTGCTCAGGACAAGAGGGACATGGAGCTCCTGGAGCAGAGGGTGACAAAGAGGATGAGGGGACTGGAGCATCTCTCGTGTGAGGAAAGGCTGAGGGAGCTGGGGCTGTTCAGCCTCAGGAGGTGACAGAGGGGACCCCATGGATGTCTGTCAGTGTGAGCAGGGAGGGCTCAGAGCAGGGCCCAGGCTCTGCTCGGGGGGGCCCAGCAATGGCACAAGAGGAACGGGCAGGAACTGATGCCCAGGGAGTTCCACCTGAACGTGAGGAAGAACTTCCCTGTGCAGTGACCGAGCACTGAACAGACTGTCCAGAGAGGCTGTGGAGTCTCCCTCACTGGGGATATTCCAGAGCCACCTGGACACAA